>KZ308975.1:237626-291671 GCA_000376725.2 Ladona fulva
TAGATAAAAATAATGAAATAAGAACGGAATACTAAATCAAATGAACGCGTTGCATATCTGAAGCGAAAGAAGGATGAATCTTTAACTTCCATTAAATTCGATTAGGCATAGTTTTTCGCAAACATTTTCGTCAGCAGTCCCTTCCGAGATTCCCGTATTCGCAGCCCATATCCATAACCGTTCTCACGAACGCTTCGACTGTAGAGTTACGCAGGAATACGGATTCTCGAATTTCCCGACGATAAGCACATCTAGGCCTCGCCCTCACCCATCCCCAATGAGCTGTACCCCCCCCCCTCTGACACTGTTGTCAGAGTGCACTGTACAGTCCTCAGCACAGTTAGTACCTAAATATCCCGCTCCGTAACGCCACGGGGTGTTGCGTTAATTTTGGCCAGCACTGTACCTATTCTGGAATAAGCCGCGACTGTCTGTTGCTACTTAACCCACCGTCTACCATTGCTTTCCTCCACGTACACCAATTAGTTAGAGGGCAGTTCTCATTTGAAGGTTTTTATCTTAGAAGCTTTTATGCTTATACGTCTTATAGCCGCCTTAGTATAATGGTAACCTCTGCTGGCTAAATACCAATCAAATTAAGATGAACATATAAAGTTATCGAACTGATTTCCTAGGCGTTCATTCTTTAGGTTTCTTAGTTTCGTCCCCTCCTAAGCATACTCTCAGACATACTCAGCGTAGATTCCTTTTACCACTTCATCTTCAGATTTGGAGTCCACAGTAGCTTTGTAATTTACTATCATGTCCTTCAACTTTATAACAACTTCATCACCTTTCTTGAATACTGACTGTGTACTGAGTTGAAACACCATGTAAGGGTGAAAATCCTCTTTCATAGAGATTTCTGTACTTTTTTCCCCTTTGTTCCATCTCATTATCCGAAAATCTGCGGCTACTATACGATTTTTCCCATAATTCGAATATAAGGAATCGGCGCCGTTAGATGCTGGTTTCGATATATACACCAATTCCCTTTATCTTTATTCCGCTGAAAGTAATTTTAGAGCTTTCAAATTATTAAATAGAGGATTTCATTACTATGAGCGATGAATCCTCTCATTCGTCTTTCTGGAATTTCATTTTATCTGATGAAACATACAGGATGTCAAATTTTAGAGCCTTATCATCAACACATCAATCACCTTTCTTGAATACTGTCTTGAGTTGATACATCATGCGAGGGTGAAAATCCTCTTTTACAGAAAGTCTAGTAGTAGAATAATGAATTAATAACGTCCAGTGGGTATATCTGCTAGGAGCACGATAATTTAAAAGAGAAATAAGGTGATAAAAATCAGAAATAGAAAGAATCTTAGGAAATTTGTACTTCTTTCACAATTTTTATTTTAACAGTAACATACACACGACCGGTTTCGACGATTGATCGTCATCTCCTGGTTAAACCAGAATAGTGACATTTTCTGTTTAATTTTCTTATGTTGTGAATTAAGTATCTGCGTTATATATATATAGTATAGAGAGTAACAAGTGTTTCATATTGACGACGAAAATTTCCGTCAGCCTTTTGACTGCTTCAAAGATACCCAATTATTTAATTAAGAGATATGCAGTTTACCATTACATAAATTTTACTGAATTCAACGCACTGACTACAATTTGATGGCTGTGGCAACAAATTGAAACCAAAAGTGGTCCATTTGAAGAAAAAATGATCAAATACGTTGACGATAGTTGCGGTCGCCGATTATCGCTCTTCCTGCTGGAGTGAAACATCAACAAAAAAAGATGTAACTTCGTCAATTTTGGGAACATTTACTCTAAAAGGGCGCATAATTAGCTAAAAGTTTAAACTGCATTATAAAGCATAAAATGTTTTCGATTTTTTGGTGTCCAAACCCCTTAAGTAGTCCTTTGACGTCAATGAGTGAGAACTTCTTCAGTAGATGATAATTGCTGCCTTTGTTGCAAGTATTATTTAATTTTTCAGTTTTATTCGATATTTCTCATTACTCATATTTTATCTCGGGCTCGCTTGTAAAAATGATTTTATACTAAAGAAGCGGGAAATAAAAGAACTTTGCTGGAGTTTCACCAACAATTTTTAACGACATGATTTTCTATTTCAATTCATCTGAAGATGAGCCTCGAAAGCGGTTTCATTGAGTCCGGGACACACGTGCGATTTTCAGCCGTGTATCAGTTTAGATTTCACATGTGCTTGCGGCACCTTACGTTAAATAAAAACGCACGTGTGGACAGACTTTTCGGAAACAGCTGCGGTGCCGTACGGCAGAAAAACGCTCGTGCGCACTGGGCAAAAATAGTTCCGTACATTTCTTTCCGAGTTATCTTGTTTCCTGCAAGTGCCAGATTGACAGTTTCATCGTTAGAATGATATTTCACCCATAATCAAACCAATATTCGTAAGAATGGAATCTTCACTCACTTTCTCACGACCCTTTGCGATATCAAAATAGGACCGGATGCCGCCATTCCGAATTAATGTTCTCAAATCAGAAGATGTGTTATCAGCAGAGGAAACTCGCGATAACCTTCTCGTTTCCGCCCGACTGTTTGCGGGAAATTCCTACTCTCAACCCAATCAGCTGAAATACGAACAACCAATCCAATTAGTCCATTTAAAAGCGGAAATTATTACGAGTGACTGTTCGATAGGTTGCATTTGCGCGGGAATTCCCATTAAATCGGTGGGGAACTCCTTTTTGTTGCTTTATGAGAGTACAGTGATACCTCGACTAACGAAGTCAGTTCGCTCCGGAATCACATTCGTTAGCCGTAATCTTCGTTAGCTGAAACATGATGTTATAGACGTCTCACTTCTCGCTTTCTTGAGCATAAACAACCCATTTGGGTTGGTGGGTGTCCCCTATGTGATTTGGTCACCTCATTTCTTTACAGACGGAGAATATGAGATACTGGAATGGCCAGACCGATCATGATTCCTTCTTTATACGCGCATCCACTGAAACATTCGCTAGCCGAGTCGAAAAACTCTTTAGCAGGGTCAGTTGAGATATCACTGTGTACCACTTAATTATCTGATGAAAACTACTATCTATGATAACACTCCAACATAACCATCGCTTTTTAATACATACGTATATATTCAGAGGAAATGGTGAATGAAGCCTGGGAAGAAATAGACAAGGGAGTTTAAGATGGTGGAGAAGTAGTGAAACAGTAAGACACGCAAAGATGAATCTATTGTGTGCGATTCCAAAACGGGTTTACAGATACTAGTAAATGCACTGAACGACAAACCAAAGAAATTTGGAGTGAAAATAAATGTAAGAAAAACTAAAGTCACCAGATCCTTCATAAAGTAATGAGATTTATCAAAGGGAAGAAAGCTAAGTTAACAATCAGAGTAGAAAAGGGAAAACAAGAACATAAATGATGAATTCACTTACATGGGCAATGTTCTCTCTTGGGATGGGCGGTGTACAGATGATGTTCGGAAAAGAGTAGCATTGGCCAAAAGAGGATTTCGTGAAGCGAAGGGAACTGATGACTAGAGGTCTCGATAAAGGAATCAGGAAAATATTTGTAAAATCCTTGGTGTGAAGTGTTTTGTTTTATGGGTGTGGAACATGGACTTTAAGAAAGGAGGACATCATAAGATTGGTGGCCTTCGAGATGTGGATATGGAGTAGAACGGAAAGGGTAAGTTGGGTTGTTAGAAAAACAAACACAGAGGGGAAGAGAGGTTTTTAATTGAAGTAATTAAACGTCGACCGAGAAAATGGGTGGGTCAAATACTGAGAGGAGAGGGATTGCTGAAGAATGTAATGTAGGGAAGAATGCAATAGAAAAGAGAGAGGGGAAGACAAAGATGTTAGATGGCATACTGGGTGGGGTAAGTTGCAGAAAAACGAAAGAAATGGCAAGGAAGAATGGAGTTGAAAAAGTCCATTCTTCCTTGCCATTTCAAGTAACTAATGTTGAGGCACATGAACCGAAAGGTAGAACAGTTATGCATCACAGTTATTTCGTTCCGTAGAAACAGATATTTATTCCCTTCTTTCTTATGCTTCGTCATCTTCGAGACAACGGATAATGTTTCTCTTTGTCCACTCAAAAATGCGTTGCATGCAAATTGGACTTCCTGCTCTCGAATATGCACAGGGGAAGCAATACGTGTGCTGTAGATGATAAAGTGACGTTCGCTCAAGAGGACGAGAATGCGATCCTCAGCGGCAATGAGCATGAAGAAGTAAAGAAATTAAAACATAGGAATTGGCTTAAACGTAGGAGAAACTTTTCAGGTACAATTAGGAACGGATATCATCAAATGAGCATTAAGATCTTTATGATTAAAGATTACCAGCTACGGAAGTAAGCAATTGGAAGTAGAATAGAGAAAGGGAAGAAAATTGCGTCTCTGATAAGGATTAGGTTACAGCCCTTTCCATTGGCAATAACTTAGAGGTCTGCAAATTATAACTGGAAGTCTATTTGATTCGGGCCCGAGTATAACTTGAGAAGGAAATAATTATTCGTTCTCAAACAGCGTTTTTGGTTCTTGCATAGGGACTTAGGCGTTTGGAAGTTGCTACGCAATGCTTGGACAACATGCAGTCTTCTCTATTCTACGAAATATATGTCTAGAGAAGATGGTAATCATTGATATGAAAAATCACTATGGTAAATAGAGTAAATCTGATTTAGGTTAGGTTTACTATAAGAATTTATAGGTACTACATTTTCGTTTCTGTTTTCTCTACAACAACTTACTGTCGACGTTTTCACGGATATTTTGGGCATTACTGAAGGATATATGAGAAGTAAAATAATTGTATCTATTCCCAAACGAATGGCAATGACTGAACTTGTGAAAATTTCGGGGTCCGGTCGGGCTTGAGAGAGAAAATTTCGGCCAATGCAGACCGCTATAATAATTGTCATGCTTTCTTATCATCCAATATTACAAAATGAAGACATAAGATTTGGTATAAGTATCCATTTAATATTTTTGCATTTATATATTATGGCTGGTTTTCTTCGGATGCTTCACTTTTCTTCCGCTAAATTTTCCTTTTCGTTCGTTTCGCATATCCTACCTCTGAAAAGTACACCAAATGGTCAATTTACCGAAGAAACGCAAATTGAGCTTTCGACTCGTGCAAAGTACTCACGCAAATACAGCAGGTGTCACCATTGCCTTCACAAGTTCTCTCTGTCGTCTAAGCCTGCCAAAAGAAGGAAATTGTCTCAATTATCTATTATTTACCTCGAACGGGAGGGTTGTGAAAATATACTCGGTTGTAGTTTCGCTCTGCGAGTAAATATGAATATGCTTTTAGACGTAATGGAGTCAAAAGGTTCAGAACCAGTTCAGAACTGCGGCGCATGCGCAGGATCTCCACGCAGAAAAACGCATACTTCGCATTCGCCGCAATGCCGAACTGGTTCAGAATTCTCCCTGCGATTGCACCTATAATTAGAATTTCAGCTATTCTGCGCGTCAGTATCGCTTGGTTTGGTTAACATTTACGATAACTATAATCGTAGTCATTAAATTATCAAATCTATGTTAATTAAGTGTCTAACAAGTAATACGTAAGTTAATTTGTGGAGCTTACGCCTTTTCAAGTGCGAATTCCCTCTTCAGGTGCGCGTCATCATCAGAGACGTGTTCCGTGAGGCCCATCGCCTCCATTCCTGGAACGGGCAATATTATAGAATACATTGGGATATTTAACGTGAAGTATTACAGATATAATTTTTCCTCCGTTAATGGTTCATCTCGTATTTCGCTAACGCAGGGAACAACACCGATGCGTAACACGGATTCGCTCGAGGCTACCAGGATATGTTCCTTGCTCTATCGTCCGTGTCCAAAAGTTGACACCATGGGCCTTCGTTTACGCAAACTTTGCATTTAAAAAAACAAAAGTTAAGCAACCGCACCGTACAAGTGCTTTGTCATCTAGATCGTGACATTTTCCATCCAAGAAAATATTTTGAAAATTGGAGATTCCGCGAAATTAAAGCGACTGGTCTCTTTTATCTGATGGTATTCGGTATACAAATCAGGAAGCCATTGAACGAGTCCTATGTTTTCACAGCTCCTGCCATACGCCACATGACGACTTGCTGGTACTAATTTAAACGTAAATATTTTATCCCATTTTTGACAAATTGCTCATTTCTTGCTATTAAATTCCAACTTCTTACCTTCCGGACTTCTTTTCATTTCGTTTACATTTATTCATATTTATGTTGGGTTGGAACTCCAGTATCTATTATAGATGTATATACGACAGATGGTTCCCAGCTATAGATTGAGTTGCCTGATAGAGGTTTTACAATTTGTTATATTTTAAGTCAGAAGCTGCAGATCTTTCTGAGATAGTTAAAGCAAATAAAACGCCGCTAGTTGTGAATACAACAATTAAAATTGTCACTTCCACCTTCTTACTGAATACAAGCTGCAAATTAGGTCTCTTCAATTTTTGCTTATCATCTCGGTAAAAGTTAATTTTCGTTTAAACTACGAATCAGTTTCCTTATTAAGAATTCTTGAATGATTTCAAACTGCATAAAAAACGGATAATTTATATCAAAATTCAAAACCCCGGAGAAAGAATGACTAAATCCGGAGACCGCAGAAAAAGTATCAAAACCCAGAGAAGTGGCAGCTGTAGCTATTAGTCTAGTTAATGAACCCCCTATTAATCCATCCATCTACATATCATCTACACAGGACATTGACTATAATCTTCCCTTAATTTTTCATAATAGCCCTGGGCCGTAAAGTGAACTTTACTTTAAATCCATTTTGAGTATACTTATAACACCGGTCCGGGCTAGACTTATTTTTTTTTCACCCATTCTCTTCTTCTGGGTAACTTTTTAAGGTGTGTTGTTTGTGTTAATATTTTGTATATCTCGAATGGTAAACAGTTGTTGTTTTATGTTAATTGTATCTCATTGTTTTGTTCAAAATATAATGTATTTATGTATCCACTGCCACTGTATTGCACATAACTGTTGTGATTTCTAATAGTAAATGAGCGTTAATGGACTAAGAGGAGTGCAATAAATATACATATTGAATATGGGCAGGATAGGACTTTTTCTCTCCGCGAAAACGGACAGTATTATTTTTTAGTGTCTCCCGGTCTTTATATGACTTTATCCACTTCCATTATCTCTTTTTAAAAATGTCTAATCATTGCTGCCTGTTCTAAAGGTAAATTTTGTAAATCGAAAGCAATGTTTACCGGAAATATGCCAATTGCATTGTAATGAATATCGATAGGGTATTTGCATCAATCGAGGGATGGGCATTAGAAAAGCACTGACCGAGTCGGAATTGCTGTCGTAGGAGTGTTTTGGTGTCCAGTGGGTCCATCGAGGCGAACACGGCATCTGTGTGTTCCCGAGAGAATAACATCGGAGGCTCTGTATTTTCTTTTCTGAAACTGATCAGTTGTTCTATCGTCTGCAGCATCTTCTGGAAGGGGTCATCTGCCATTTTAAGAGAGGAAAGTCAGAACTGAGCGTTTGGAGGTATGCAAATATCAAAAAGGTAATTAATATTAAACTTCTCTGCTCTCAATTCGCATCCCCTTCGTGTAATAAAATAATCAAAATAAACATTGCTCCTGCCTGCCCTCTCATACGAAGCCTGCCCTCTCATACGAATTTAATTTTTACGAACTATTCATATCATTGAAGGATTTGAACATATTTTTCGTGGTAATTATGTATGCTGCGCAGCTAAGTGAACAATTCTATGTCCTTTAAAACTATCATTTTTAAAGGCAATAAACATAGAATCGTCAACGATAGCAACGTGGTTCTTCAATGTTAACAACAAGTACTTCATGAAATTGGACAGGTGGTGATCTTGGATTGGTGATGGTGGCCATTAAGAAAAATTCGGAATAAAACCCAAAATTAACCCGACCTTGTTTTTGGGATTTATAATAATAATAATTATTATTATTTAATATTNCCTGGGTCTATTAGGTCAAATATTCTTACAGCATACCATAGAAATCCCTATCTTCTATAGATGTAGCGAATTTCAACCTTCTAGCTGACCGGGAAATACCGTTACGTATTTTTGAAAATTCGGTCATTCGAATGGTCCTGGGATCGAACCTGAGCCTTTAGGGCAAAAAGCTTTACGGCATACGATAGAATATCATCAATTCTAACAACACGGTGAATTGCAAGTTTCTACCTTAACGGAAAATACCCTAAATGAATTCATGAACTTCAGACTGAAAAACTGCCCTAGCATCGAACTAAGGAATCTCAGGGTAAAATCCCTCAGGTATACTATAGAGGTGTTTGCTCTCTATCGATGACGTGAATTTTGACGTTCTATCTCACCTAAAAATACCCTAAACGATTTCTTGAAAGTTTTGCACTAAGAATTTACCTAGCATCGAACCTGGGGCCGTTAGGGGTAAATTTTTTGCGCAAACGGAAGATAAAATCATTTGCTAACGATTCCGTAAATTTCCACGATCTACCTTTAAGCTAAGTACGCTAAATGAATTTTTGAAAATGCGCTCAATGCATTCTTATGGGAAAATGGTCGTTTTTGGGGCCTCCTAGAATCGAACCCATGATGCCTAGGGTGGATGTCCGCTTTTTTCCATTAGGTCCAGACCCAGCATTTTACAGAAAAAAATCAGCGGCCCTATCAGGCAATTCTTTCTTACCAAATTAAAAATTCGCATCCGTGCTGTCGGCATCTTTGGAAAACAAATGACAATCTGTTTATGTCTATAGGAAACTGTTCTCACCCATCCAATCGGTTCGATTCTAGGAGACCCCAAAAACGGCCATTTTTCCATAAGAATGCATTAAGCGCATTTTCAAAAATTCGTTCACCGTATTTAGCATAAAGATAGAACTTTGACATTTTCGGAATCGTTAGAAAATGATTTTATCCTTCGTATGCCGCAATGGCTTTATACCTATTGGCCCAGGGTTCGATGCTAGCTAAATTCTTATTGCAAAAGTTTCAAGAAATCATTTTTGGTATTTAAAAGTATGATAGAACGTTATAATTCACGTCATCAATAAGCAGCACGAAACTCTATAGTATACCTGAGGGATTATACCCTGAGGATCCTTAGTTCGATGCTAGATCAGTTTTTCTGTCTGAAGTTCATGAATTCATTTAGGGTATTTCCGTTAAGATAGAAACTTGCAATTCACGGTGTTGTTAGAAAGGACGATTGCCTTTTGTATGCCTTAAAGCATCTTGCCATGNAGATCTTTATGATTAAAGATTACCAGCTACGGAAGTAAGCAATTGGAAGTAGAATAGAGAAAGGGAAGAAAATTGCGTCTCTGATAAGGATTAGGTTACAGCCCTTTCCATTGGCAATAACTTAGAGGTCTGCAAATTATAACTGGAAGTCTATTTGATTCGGGCCCGAGTATAACTTGAGAAGGAAATAATTATTCGTTCTCAAACAGCGTTTTTGGTTCTTGCATAGGGACTTAGGCGTTTGGAAGTTGCTACGCAATGCTTGGACAACATGCAGTCTTCTCTATTCTACGAAATATATGTCTAGAGAAGATGGTAATCATTGATATGAAAAATCACTATGGTAAATAGAGTAAATCTGATTTAGGTTAGGTTTACTATAAGAATTTATAGGTACTACATTTTCGTTTCTGTTTTCTCTACAACAACTTACTGTCGACGTTTTCACGGATATTTTGGGCATTACTGAAGGATATATGAGAAGTAAAATAATTGTATCTATTCCCAAACGAATGGCAATGACTGAACTTGTGAAAATTTCGGGGTCCGGTCGGGCTTGAGAGAGAAAATTTCGGCCAATGCAGACCGCTATAATAATTGTCATGCTTTCTTATCATCCAATATTACAAAATGAAGACATAAGATTTGGTATAAGTATCCATTTAATATTTTTGCATTTATATATTATGGCTGGTTTTCTTCGGATGCTTCACTTTTCTTCCGCTAAATTTTCCTTTTCGTTCGTTTCGCATATCCTACCTCTGAAAAGTACACCAAATGGTCAATTTACCGAAGAAACGCAAATTGAGCTTTCGACTCGTGCAAAGTACTCACGCAAATACAGCAGGTGTCACCATTGCCTTCACAAGTTCTCTCTGTCGTCTAAGCCTGCCAAAAGAAGGAAATTGTCTCAATTATCTATTATTTACCTCGAACGGGAGGGTTGTGAAAATATACTCGGTTGTAGTTTCGCTCTGCGAGTAAATATGAATATGCTTTTAGACGTAATGGAGTCAAAAGGTTCAGAACCAGTTCAGAACTGCGGCGCATGCGCAGGATCTCCACGCAGAAAAACGCATACTTCGCATTCGCCGCAATGCCGAACTGGTTCAGAATTCTCCCTGCGATTGCACCTATAATTAGAATTTCAGCTATTCTGCGCGTCAGTATCGCTTGGTTTGGTTAACATTTACGATAACTATAATCGTAGTCATTAAATTATCAAATCTATGTTAATTAAGTGTCTAACAAGTAATACGTAAGTTAATTTGTGGAGCTTACGCCTTTTCAAGTGCGAATTCCCTCTTCAGGTGCGCGTCATCATCAGAGACGTGTTCCGTGAGGCCCATCGCCTCCATTCCTGGAACGGGCAATACTATAGAATACATTGGGATATTTAACGTGAAGTATTACAGATATAATTTTTCCTCCGTTAATGGTTCATCTCGTATTTCGCTAACGCAGGGAACAACACCGATGCGTAACACGGATTCGCTCGAGGCTACCAGGATATGTTCCTTGCTCTATCGTCCGTGTCCAAAAGTTGACACCATGGGCCTTCGTTTACGCAAACTTTGCATTTAAAAAAACAAAAGTTAAGCAACCGCACCGTACAAGTGCTTTGTCATCTAGATCGTGACATTTTCCATCCAAGAAAATATTTTGAAAATTGGAGATTCCGCGAAATTAAAGCGACTGGTCTCTTTTATCTGATGGTATTCGGTATACAAATCAGGAAGCCATTGAACGAGTCCTATGTTTTCACAGCTCCTGCCATACGCCACATGACGACTTGCTGGTACTAATTTAAACGTAAATATTTTATCCCATTTTTGACAAATTGCTCATTTCTTGCTATTAAATTCCAACTTCTTACCTTCCGGACTTCTTTTCATTTCGTTTACATTTATTCATATTTATGTTGGGTTGGAACTCCAGTATCTATTATAGATGTATATACGACAGATGGTTCCCAGCTATAGATTGAGTTGCCTGATAGAGGTTTTACAATTTGTTATATTTTAAGTCAGAAGCTGCAGATCTTTCTGAGATAGTTAAAGCAAATAAAACGCCGCTAGTTGTGAATACAACAATTAAAATTGTCACTTCCACCTTCTTACTGAATACAAGCTGCAAATTAGGTCTCTTCAATTTTTGCTTATCATCTCGGTAAAAGTTAATTTTCGTTTAAACTACGAATCAGTTTCCTTATTAAGAATTCTTGAATGATTTCAAACTGCATAAAAAACGGATAATTTATATCAAAATTCAAAACCCCGGAGAAAGAATGACTAAATCCGGAGACCGCAGAAAAAGTATCAAAACCCAGAGAAGTGGCAGCTGTAGCTATTAGTCTAGTTAATGAACCCCCTATTAATCCATCCATCTACATATCATCTACACAGGACATTGACTATAATCTTCCCTTAATTTTTCATAATAGCCCTGGGCCGTAAAGTGAACTTTACTTTAAATCCATTTTGAGTATACTTATAACACCGGTCCGGGCTAGACTTATTTTTTTTTCACCCATTCTCTTCTTCTGGGTAACTTTTTAAGGTGTGTTGTTTGTGTTAATATTTTGTATATCTCGAATGGTAAACAGTTGTTGTTTTATGTTAATTGTATCTCATTGTTTTGTTCAAAATATAATGTATTTATGTATCCACTGCCACTGTATTGCACATAACTGTTGTGATTTCTAATAGTAAATGAGCGTTAATGGACTAAGAGGAGTGCAATAAATATACATATTGAATATGGGCAGGATAGGACTTTTTCTCTCCGCGAAAACGGACAGTATTATTTTTTAGTGTCTCCCGGTCTTTATATGACTTTATCCACTTCCATTATCTCTTTTTAAAAATGTCTAATCATTGCTGCCTGTTCTAAAGGTAAATTTTGTAAATCGAAAGCAATGTTTACCGGAAATATGCCAATTGCATTGTAATGAATATCGATAGGGTATTTGCATCAATCGAGGGATGGGCATTAGAAAAGCACTGACCGAGTCGGAATTGCTGTCGTAGGAGTGTTTTGGTGTCCAGTGGGTCCATCGAGGCGAACACGGCATCTGTGTGTTCCCGAGAGAATAACATCGGAGGCTCTGTATTTTCTTTTCTGAAACTGATCAGTTGTTCTATCGTCTGCAGCATCTTCTGGAAGGGGTCATCTGCCATTTTAAGAGAGGAAAGTCAGAACTGAGCGTTTGGAGGTATGCAAATATCAAAAAGGTAATTAATATTAAACTTCTCTGCTCTCAATTCGCATCCCCTTCGTGTAATAAAATAATCAAAATAAACATTGCTCCTGCCTGCCCTCTCATACGAAGCCTACCCTCTCATACGAATTTAATTTTTACGAACTATTCATATCATTGAAGGATTTGAACATATTTTTCGTGGTAATTATGTATGCTGCGCAGCTAAGTGAACAATTCTATGTCCTTTAAAACTATCATTTTTAAAGGCAATAAACACAGAATCGTCAACGATAGCAACGTGGTTCTTCAATGTTAACAACAAGTACTTCATGAAATTGGACAGGTGGTGATCTTGGATTGGTGATGGTGGCCATTAAGAAAAATTCGGAATAAAACCCAAAATTAACCCGACCTTGTTTTTGGGATTTATAATAATAATAATTATTATTATTTACTCTTACGGCGAGATTATGCCAAAACGCTCATCCCCCATGATAATACTACGCTAATAACCAAAAATAACCGACTAAAATTAACTTAAATCTGAAACAATAAAGCAATACATCCCAATAACCTGGCAGACATAAGTACAAGAAAAAATACTACCAAGAGTGTGTACAAATTGTGAATACAAACAGGCAGATAAGTTGATAAATTAAAATGAATATATTAAATATATATAACTAGATATATCGTAGATACATATAAAAACAAAATATTTGGCTTGTGGGGAAAAAGTCCTCAACTGAAGGTTCATGGAGATAAACACACGATGAGGGAAAGTACTCGCACAAGAGGAAGACGACGAAAAACGCGAAAACAAAGAGGTAATAAATACACTATATTTAATATTCAGCACTTTTGTATCGTCACGCGTGATTTAATGTGATGAATTGACAATGAGAACACGCAATGAAATCTCGTAGGTGGGCTTTGGCCAGTTTGCTTGGTTGTTCTGTGTGACTGAACGACCTTATTTACCTGTTCAGGTGACCTTTACAGGTAAACCTCACCGGTATACCGGAACGTGTGTGCCGGGACTAACTTTATCGAAAATTCACATCATAGCGGCTAAAGTAGAAAATTACCGAAATTTAAAAAACCTGTTTTTAATTTTCCTTCGGGTATGGATTATATTGGAATGGTAAACGTTAGAAGCATTCATCAGAGAACATACCTGGTTCCTCCGAAAGAATAATGCACTGCAGGAAATGAAATAACTCTTTGATGCGTCTCCTCTTCAAGTATTCAACCGCAATCATTTGTCCTTTTGACTGCGTTCGCTGAAAATGAAGCAGATTTCCAGCATCATATGATTTTTCTTGCTTTCTCCTAAGAAAGTTGCATCGATTTCGCGAAATTTGCTTCTTTAAGTCACAGATAAAGACAGGGAGATATTGTTTGGTATTTATCTGTTGCGTCAACGGGAAGTCATATTTATCAGATAAAAAATGTTGGCATTATTAACGTATTCGCTTTCCCTTTGTTAAGTATCACATCCATACTTAAGTAAATCGTTTAAAACCGTGCTTCGAAACCTTAAGCAATAAAGCAAAATATTAGAAAAATAAAAAGCAAAACTAGTGAAATGCGAGCTCCAAGTGGATATTGCCTTGGTGAGAGCCGTACCGGGTTCGATTTCTAATGTGGATCCATGAGCACTTAAAATATACTATTAATATTATATAGTATAATACTAGTTGGACGCGTCCCCCTGTTTGGGAAACATTAGTTTAAAATATTACAGTGTTAGTAATTGACGGATATTGAAAATTAAACGTAGGTTTGACGTTTATTGACTTTGAACATTTGGTTTGGTTTAATCTGGTCATCACTTACCCATAGCGAAGGAATTTATCTTAACGAATAATACTCACAATATTTTCCTTGTCCAGGCAGCAATTTTCGTAATACATCTTCTACACTCTCAAAAATCTTGCCCTATAAGTTATCTTAATACTTTATTTAAAATGGATGAAACAATACTTCCTTGTGTTAGCAACGATCCCAAAACAAATGAACTGCAGACATTATAAATAATTTGTCGTAATCGTGAAAGAGAAACGCTCTAAATACCGCAATACAAAATAAAAATTCATCACTCAATTGGGATCGTTATTTGGTAGTTGCAGTTATCAAGGCCGGTATCATTTCTTTCATACAACTTTCCATGTATCAAACTATATTTCACAATTTACAAGTAATAGATTGCTTATTAATTACCTAAACAAACAAAGTAAACTATTTTTAACAGTTTCATATAACCGAAAAGAATTATAATGTCCCCGCGGAGAGAGTTTAACATCGTTCAATAGCATTTGTTCAAATTGTTTCCATGGAGTTGTTTACTGTTTGGGCTCTTATCAATTAAAATTTTTGTTCTTTCGTATTTATTTTGTATCTAAATTAAAATAAACATAATGTGAAGTATCATAATACATCTAAAATATCTCATCCTCTTACTGTCGGATTTTTCATGAAGTATACTCGATTGAAGTTTAGAAGAACTCCAGAAACCATCGACGCTACGATATTAGCGGAGTTTCTTCCATCATTGGCAACGTCTATTCCAAGTATACTCGAGTTTGGAGCTGAATTAAGCCTAAACTAGCGATCCCAAGGAAAAAAACGTTGAACCAAATTTTGCTGTTCATCCTGCGTTCAACCACAGAATGCAAACATTTTTCTTTCCGTCTATTTGATGTTTTCACAGAGCTAAAAGAGTACCTATATTTTTGTGCTGTTTCATGGATTGCTGACTTCGAAATTTTATTCCTTGGATATTTAATTTAATAGTAACAAAGTTTTGATGCAGTATTAGAATATTTATTCTTGGCTTAAATAAAACGGTTCAGATTGCTCTCGAGACACGATAGAAAATTGTCATCGATTTTGTAAAACAACTTTCTCCCTGTAACGAATGGACGTAGAAATATGAAATTGGTCTCTTTATTAAGTTCTCGGTAAGAGATTTCGCAAGTTTCATTTTACGTTAACTTTGCGTTACTGAGAGCTTTATAAATTTGTTTTACGAAACCAATTACAACTTTTTATTGATTAATGAAAGTAAACTGGAACTTTCTGTCATATATCTGAGCATATATCTGAATATATTTAAGAATGTCCTTTGAAACTTTCCATCCAATTATTTTTTTATATGTATAATAAATACCTTTAAATCAGTTTAAATTGACGGACATACTTTAACACCACGGTCCAGGAAATAAATTGCAATTTTTGCTCCAGTAAACGGTTTAGCCATTGAAATTGATCCGAAGCTTAAGAAATCGATCTAATTATATTTTGAAAACTATTCTCTACCGCGCATCGGGGAGGATGTTTAATATTCCTGAACATGCACAAATGTCCACTTTTTTAGAAAAATTCCATTTTAAGTCGAAAAATTTGGCTATTTATTAAATAAAAATCCCGTGATGAGCGTCAGAGAATCATGTAAGGTATATTTTAGTTAAGTTTCATAGAAATCGGATGACACTCGAGAGAGTTACAGAGAAAACCACATTTCGATAAAAACGCGTTTTAAGTTTTTGGACATCTATTTCGGTATATAAAATGGAAATATAGTTAGAATAACATTATTAATCGATTTCTATACCATTATATGGTCCTATCTCATCTTCAGCAATTCGTTTGACGGCATTTCTGTACTTTTCCCCTTTGTTCCATTTCATTATCCGAAAATCTGCGGCTACTATACGATTTTTCCCATAATTCGAATATAAGGAATCGGCGCCGTTAGATGCTGGTTTCGATATATACACCAATTTCCTTTATCTTTATTCCGCTGAAATTTAGAGCTTTCAAATTATTAAATAGAGGATTTCATTACTATGAGCGATGAATCCTCTCATTCGTCTTTCTGGAATTTCATTTTATCTGATGAAACATACAGGATGTCAAATTTTAGAGCCTTATCATCAACACATCAATCACCTTTCTTGAATACTGACTTGAGTTGATACATCATGCGAGGGTGAAAATCCTCTTTTACAGAAAGTCTAGTAGTAGAATAATGAATTAATAACGTCCAGTGGGTATATCTGCTAGGAGCACGATAATTTAAAAGAGAAATAATGTGACAAAAAGCAGAAATAGAATTTGGCAAGGAATGTAAGAAGCATTATTAAGAAGATTAGTGTTTAGTTCTCTCACGTCAGATTTTGCGTAGCCTTAACGAAGAAATTAACTTTTATTCACGTAAAAATAACATTAGCTTAAGTTTTATTGGAGGGGATTTTAATCTTCCACATATTGATTGGCTGAAGTAGTTAAGAAAGGAGCCCGAGACAGCGACTCTTGCAGAACCTTATTGAATACTAGCTGAAGTGCCCGTTGATTCTCAACGGGGAAAATAGATGTCGGATTCAATATAGTACAAGATTTGTACATAAGAGAAAATAACACCTCGCATCTTAGTCCAATGGAACAGGTTATTGAAAAGAAAACTTTTCTAATCAAAGTTCGAAGCCGAAATCTACAATCAACAATAAGAATGTGAATCATTATTGAATTTTCCTCTTATTATTAACATGTCTCAAAGTAATGTGCAAGTTTGCAAGATTTTCAACTTCTGTTACTAATCGTAAATTATGTCAAGAGTGCGAATTGTTAGACAAAAAGTTACTCATTTATCCCCATTAGTTCATTACGGTGCTGCTTATGTTTGTTGCCCCTGCGATTCATCACTACAAATTGTTCGTGACTGTAATAGTTAAAATCTCTGAATAATTTCCTCCATTTCATATCGTCAATTGCTTCTAAATGGGTCAAAATACTTTCTTATGGGAAAATGCATGAACTCGGAATCAACAATCGCATTGGTCGTCAGGGGGACGGGTTGTTTACAACCTCAAAATTTCACAAAATATTCGCATATTTTATCTAAATTCTCGCAATTTCGAAACGAAAACTTTATTCTACGACAATTATAAGAATCTGTATTCAATTTCCCTTCTTTTGGTACTTATTTTGATTTTATACGACTATTCCTTCTAATTACACCTTTTCTTAAAGTAATATTTTGTAAGGCAATGAGTGGAGGTAAAGTCCTGATTGATTGGAAAATTGCGAACGTCACTCCAATATTTAAGCCGCGTTAAGGAGGATCTAGCGAATTATCGGCCTATCTCTCTAGCATCATTAAGCGGAAAAACAATGGAGCATATAATTGCTAGTTCTTTAATGGGCGTTCTCGAAACATCAAATTTCATAGTTAGGAATCAACACGGTTTTTTGTAAGACTAGATCTTGTGAATCTGAACTGGCATTATTAGTACACGATATCCTAAAATCTGCAGAAAATAAAAGGCAAGTCGACGCGGTATATTTAGATTTTCGGAAGGCATTCGATAAGGTCCCTCATCATAAATTATTGTAAAAATTAAAAGTTGCAGGAGTCAATGCAGAGTGAATAAATTGGATAAAGGACTTTCTCTCCGATAGAGAGCAATGCGTAGTGCTGGACGGTATTAGTTCTAACGTGGTTAAGGTGACCTCGGGCGTCCCGCAGGGTAGTGTAATCGGGCCGTTACAATTTATAGTATACATTAAAGACCTTAGCAATCTTATTGATAGTAGAGTTAGGATATTTGCGGACGATGCGGTAATTTACAGGGAAATAGTGAGTAAAGAGGATAGAATAACCCTGTCGAATGATTTAGATGGCATTATGAAATGGTGCGATGATTGGCAATTAGAGCTAAATGCAGACAAATGTGCAGTAGTTAACTTTTTCGAAAGAAAATCTATTATTAAAGATTATCCGTACAGTCTCCGTGGGATAAACTTATTAACAGTAGAGTCGGTGAAATATCTTGGAGTAACTCTCACGAATAACTTAACATGGAGTACTCACATCCATAATATATGCGGAAAAGCATTTTAAAAACTCGGCTTCGTAAAGAGAATAGTCGGTCGGAGCGACGAAAAAGTTCGCGAGTGATGTTATTTTGCGTTAGTTACACCTCATCTTGAGCATGCGTGTAGCGTATGGTGCCGATAAGTGTTGTATTAAAGAATTAGAAAAGGTGCAGCGAAAGGCGATACGTTTTGTGAAGAATTGTTACGATAAATCAGTGAGCGTCACACAGATGCTCCGGGACGCAAAATGGGAATCTTTGGAAGTTAGAAGATTTCAACAAAGGATCAATTCACTGGATAAATTCAGAGAAAGGACGTTCAGAGATGATGTAGCAGATATAATGCGTTCACCATGCTACATAGGCCGTTCCGATAATGCGAGAAAGATCAGAGAAATAGATGCCAGAACNCAACACATCAATCACCTTTCTTGAATACTGACTTGAGTTGATACATCATGCGAGGGTGAAAATCCTCTTTTACAGAAAGTCTAGTAGTAGAATAATGAATTAATAACGTCCAGTGGGTATATCTGCTAGGAGCACGATAATTTAAAAGAGAAATAATGTGACAAAAAGCAGAAATAGAATTTGGCAAGGAATGTAAGAAGCATTATTAAGAAGATTAGTGTTTAGTTCTCTCACGTCAGATTTTGCGTAGCCTTAACGAAGAAATTAACTTTTATTCACGTAAAAATAACATTAGCTTAAGTTTTATTGGAGGGGATTTTAATCTTCCACATATTGATTGGCTGAAGTAGTTAAGAAAGGAGCCCGAGACAGCGACTCTTGCAGAACCTTATTGAATACTAGCTGAAGTGCCCGTTGATTCTCAACGGGGAAAATAGATGTCGGATTCAATATAGTACAAGATTTGTACATAAGAGAAAATAACACCTCGCATCTTAGTCCAATGGAACAGGTTATTGAAAAGAAAACTTTTCTAATCAAAGTTCGAAGCCGAAATCTACAATCAACAATAAGAATGTGAATCATTATTGAATTTTCCTCTTATTATTAACATGTCTCAAAGTAATGTGCAAGTTTGCAAGATTTTCAACTTCTGTTACTAATCGTAAATTATGTCAAGAGTGCGAATTGTTAGACAAAAAGTTACTCATTTATCCCCATTAGTTCATTACGGTGCTGCTTATGTTTGTTGCCCCTGCGATTCATCACTACAAATTGTTCGTGACTGTAATAGTTAAAATCTCTGAATAATTTCCTCCATTTCATATCGTCAATTGCTTCTAAATGGGTCAAAATACTTTCTTATGGGAAAATGCATGAACTCGGAATCAACAATCGCATTGGTCGTCCGGGGGGCGGGTTGTTTGCAGCCTCAAAGTTTTACAATATATTCGCATATTTTATCTAAATTCTCGCAATTTCGAAACGAAAACTTTATTCTACGACAATTATAAGAATCTGTATTCAATTTCCCTTCTTTTGGTACTTATTTTGATTTTATACGACTATTCCTTCTAATTACACCTTTTCTTAAAGTAATATTTTGTAAGGCAATGAGTGGAGGTAAAGTCCTGATTGATTGGAAAATTGCGAACGTCACTCCAATATTTAAGCCGCGTTAAGGAGGATCTAGCGAATTATCGGCCTATCTCTCTAGCATCATTAAGCGGAAAAACAATGGAGCATATAATTGCTAGTTCTTTAATGGGCGTTCTCGAAA
Organism: Ladona fulva; assembly: GCA_000376725.2. Classification (NCBI taxonomy): domain Eukaryota; kingdom Metazoa; phylum Arthropoda; class Insecta; order Odonata; family Libellulidae; genus Ladona; species Ladona fulva. The sequence continues at coordinate 257,639 of KZ308975.1, forward strand.
CATCAAATTTCATAGTTAGGAATCAACACGGTTTTTTGTAAGACTAGATCTTGTGAATCTGAACTGGCATTATTAGTACACGATATCCTAAAATCTGCAGAAAATAAAAGGCAAGTCGACGCGGTATATTTAGATTTTCGGAAGGCATTCGATAAGGTCCCTCATCATAAATTATTGTAAAAATTAAAAGTTGCAGGAGTCAATGCAGAGTGAATAAATTGGATAAAGGACTTTCTCTCCGATAGAGAGCAATGCGTAGTGCTGGACGGTATTAGTTCTAACGTGGTTAAGGTGACCTCGGGCGTCCCGCAGGGTAGTGTAATCGGGCCGTTACAATTTATAGTATACATTAAAGACCTTAGCAATCTTATTGATAGTAGAGTTAGGATATTTGCGGACGATGCGGTAATTTACAGGGAAATAGTGAGTAAAGAGGATAGAATAACCCTGTCGAATGATTTAGATGGCATTATGAAATGGTGCGATGATTGGCAATTAGAGCTAAATGCAGACAAATGTGCAGTAGTTAACTTTTTCGAAAGAAAATCTATTATTAAAGATTATCCGTACAGTCTCCGTGGGATAAACTTATTAACAGTAGAGTCGGTGAAATATCTTGGAGTAACTCTCACGAATAACTTAACATGGAGTACTCACATCCATAATATATGCGGAAAAGCACTTAAAAAACTCGGCTTCGTAAAGAGAATAGTCGGTCGGAGCGACGAAAAAGTTCGCGAGCGATGTTATCTTGCGTTAGTCAGACCTCATCTTGAGTATGCGTGTAGTGTATGGGACCCTGCCGATAAGTGTTGTATTAAAGAATTAGAAAAGGTGCAGCGAAAGGCGATACGTTTTGTGAAGAATTGCTACGATAAATCAGTGAGCGTCACTCAGATGCTCCAGGACGCAAAATGGGAATCTTTGGAAGTTAGAAGATTTCAACAAAGGATCAATTCACTGGATAAATTCAGAGAAAGGACGTTCAGAGATGATGTAGCAGATATAATGCGTTCACCATGCTACATAGGCCGTTCCGATAATGCGAGAAAGATCAGAGAAATAGATGCCAGAACAAATAGGTTCAAGAACTCATTTTCTCCGCGAACGATACGCGAAAATAATCGATTAAGGAAATAGAGTCATGGTGCGTGCAACCCCTGCCACACGCCGAAATGCGGTTTGCAGGGTACTCAAATAGACATAGACATAGTTCGATTGACAGAAAGAGAGATGATAGTACAGTACTACAAGAAGCTTGCCGGGAAGAAGATACTCTGGTTTTCACAATCAAATAGGCGTATTCCCCTTGGAATACGGCTATTAGATTGGTTTGTTAGAACAGGAAGGTTTGGTTTAAGGAAGAAATGTAAAAGGAGAGAGCAAAAGGGTGAGTGATATGAGTGAAGCGACAAAGAATGTCTATCTCCGGAAAAAATCAAAACTGATGGTTCTAATGCTGCTGCTGCTTGACGTTGGCCATCATCTCTTTCCCTTCTTTGTCTATTTTATAAGCGAATAGCTGCTCACAGATTTTGTTGCACTGTATATACGTTCATAAGTCAAAGGAAAGAAACAATAGATTCATAATTCCACTTTTTCGTCAAAATTCTGAATTCCCATCAATCCAGCCTTAACGTTCTCATTGCTAATATGTATCTCTTTTCGATTGAATTTGCTTTTTCTTTCATTAAAGGGGAAGAATTAATTCCTTTCACCTCACAGTCATCATAAAAAATCGTCATTTTAAATGGCATAATACGACCGTTCAACTCTCAACAAATTACTTCTCCTTCACGAGATTTTAAGACAAATTATCACTCATTGTATGTAAGATAGCTTCCATTTGAATAAATTCGATAGTTTTTAGTTGTTTGGTGGATGTAAAATTGTCGATGAATGATCTTCCTTTTAACTTTTAAGCTGATTTTCTTGTACTTGTCCCTTCATTTTCCACATTCTGCCTCTTCCCAGAATTTCTTCTTTTCCGGTCTGCTGGTGCGACCTGTTATATTTCTTCTGTATTAAACAACTGCACGAGTTATTCCTACTACTAATTTAGCAGTACAACACAGTAAGAGCACAATTCTCCACTGCCTTCCGTTCAGTCGATTCATTACCATCAGCCATTTTCAATCCGATGTCGAATGCAGGCCTCCCCAAGCGTTCTCTCTCTGCACTGAGCTTCTCGTTGCCACTAAATACTTGATGTATCTGTTCCATCGGTCCTTTGGTCTTCTTCTTGCCCTCTTCTCTTGGTGTCCAGTTGAGAACTGCTGATGTCCATCGGTTGTCGTTTCTTCTCTCAACATGGCCTGCCCACATCCATTTCAGCGACCTTACCTTATCTATGATGTCTGTCACTCCTGTCATCTATTTTTTAGAACATTCATTCACTGATACATAACATCTAAAATACCGTCTACCGAGTATAGATCGAACCCCGAATCTTTGGAAGAATTTTCCGTTTATTATATATTTTAAAATTTCCGCTCTTTACAAATCACGGTAGTTGTAAAGTAGTTCTCAGTCGACATTTTACCAGATTATTTCTACACGACGAGGGTTATAACGCACAGAATGAAACATCGTAGATGTTTTACTCAAATTTCAAATAACATCTTTTATTTAAGTGACTATAAATAACCCTCTACTGCATTAGTCAAATGTATTTGTTTCACGAAACTTTGTTATTGAAGCTGAACTGACGCACAGTCATCATACTTGGTATTAATAAAACATTTTCTGAAATGAGGTAATCTTCCCGATTATGAATCTCTGTATAAAACATAATTGATGGATGCAGCTGTACCTTCGTGAAATAAAGGTGAAAATAGAAATCTTCGCCTTCTTCATGAAACATCCGAAACTAATAGATCAAAAAATATACACAGAAACACTTTCATTAGGAAAAAACTTAAGAGTTATGAAAGAGAGTTTCTATAATTTCGCTGCAACGGAGAAAGAAAATGGAGAACAAGCCAAATTACGAAAAAGATTGGCGAGTGATAAGCAGTCGTGCAAGAGCGTGGGAATTGTCGGATTTATGTTATCGCTGTGCCACTTATTTTATCTTAAAGGGAGTTTTTGCTCTGTGGGGCAGGAATGGCCGAAGCTGTTAAAAACAATAGAATGTCTTAGAAAGTCTTTTTTCTTTTCGTTTTATCGTGGCACTACCATCTTCTTCCCTGTAAGATTAGTCGCAATAGTTGATGACGTTGGTCGTTTCTTATAATATGTCCGAATAATTCTAATTTTTGTAATTTTATCGTTATTAGAGTATTATTCCTTATTAATTCCAAAGTGCGTCCCGAACGTTTTACAAGTCAGTAGATTAGTATCCAGATAGCGAACAATTTAGGGAATTAGGGAGTTAAGATTTTTCGCATCATTACCACAGCACTTGTATCGCTGTGTGCGAACACTATCGGTTTTTATATTATGGATACTCGAGTTTGGGTTTGAATTAAAACCAAACTAGCGATCCCAAAGAAAAACAAGATGCACCTCATTTTGCATGTTTCAACCTACTTTCAACGCAAACTTATTTGTTTACATCTGGTTGTGCATTTTTACGTCCATCCATTTTTGAGAAAAAAGTCGCTCAACTAAATCAATAACCTTTTATCGTGTTACGGAATCAATCTCAAACTTTTTCTTTCAGTTGAGAATGAGTGTTCAATAACTCAATTTTAATTTTTCACCAATTAGATACATATTGTCTGAGAAATTAATTTTCATGGTGAGCAATCCGTTAAGGAGAGAGAAAAATCAGGCAGTTTTTTCGTTCGTTCCGTGATAAAATATCTACCAGGCACAAAAATTTTGAAACTATATTGTTTAACGCCGGATGAACAACCTAACATTTGATGTAACTCAGTTGTCTTTGGGGTGGCTAGTTTAGTTTTCCGACAAAATCCGATAGTGTTTGATTCTTTCTTTTAGTGTAGGTATACCACCATCGTTACCCTGCCCAAAATCCGAGAAGAATTTCTACGAATTTAAGTGTCGGCAATTATTTCGACGAGGGTGTGAAGATTTAAGAGAACTTCTGGTTATATAACTTGCCCACGTAGTAAATCGTGCATTTTTTGAAGACGTTTCTTTCATATGCATATGAGTATGAATTGAAACATTTAGGAATAATTCCCATTTGTTTGTTTTACGCGGGTGACTAACAACTTTTGATTGGCATTTTAATAACTACTCATTTACCTCATACCTTGAACTTTTCCGTAATATCATGATTTTCCATAATAGTAACATGCAGTAAAGTCCTTTCAGAAAGATTAAGATGTTCGCAACTAAGGAAACCAGTTCGACGGGTGCCAAATCGGAAACTGAAAATTTACAATTCCATTGAATAGCATTGAAATGCGAACGAAAAATAATTACGGTTCAAAACTCTGCGTTATCCCCTTTCATATGCACCGTAAATCCTTAAACCGCCGTAAAAGGACCTGGTACCTGTTTATTTTTTATTTGACTCTGTGGGATTAATTGTTCTTACAGCGGTAATTCATTCACTGATTGGAAATGTATTAGGAAGCATAATCTGCCTTTTGGGTCTTAGCCCGACAGTTGCTCGATGCATTGCAATCGCCGCTCTATCACTCCTTTAATATTCTATTTCGATGCTCGTTTCACTGCCAAACAAAGCGAAATCGGACTTAATACTTTCCTGGCCTAAAATGTGGATGAAGTTCGATCTCCAACAGCTCAGTTGTTTCGCTGCAGACATTTCCGCTGTTGTCTCAGCCATCGTTCTCACAGATGCCAATTCAGCGATATTGGCTATTAGCGCCTTTTATTTTCTTTTTAGCGACAATTTTTCTATTTCAACGACATCTTGCACTCTATCCAGCGTGTACTGTTATGTATGGATTCCTCTAAGTTCTGAAAGCAAAGCATGTTTTATTTACACGCATATCGAAATGACAGTCAGGGGCAGAGTTAAGGTTTCAGAAGCCTACTACACAATGATGTGATTGAGCCCCCCCCAGGAGTTACGAATAAAAATTGGAATATTTTTCATAAATTACACAAATACATACCCCAAGGTAATCTTAGTCGCTTTACTACGGCAAGAATATGTAAACAACGAATTACAATTCATAGTATTTCTATAAATTACAGAGAACGATGGATAGACTTTACAATCTAATATATCCTATAAACTGCAGGTTTACTAATCAAATATCTTTCTTAAAAAAAACTTTACTGACATGAGAGTTTATTAGCTTATGTCTTATTGAGGCCCCCATATAGATTAGGCCCTCAACTTTATTGCGACTAATTATAAATCCGCCCCTGATAACAGTCACTTTTAATTCATTTTGAATACTTCAAGTTCAATTTCACTTTAAAGACTTCGTGTTTAAAGATTTTACTTGAAGGACTTAAGCTTCATATCATCTGATAAATTCATTCAATATTTGAGCTGATATAATATTATTGAAAGCAAACTCAAACAATAAAAAACATTTGAATTCTTTTGGCTACTTTTTATCTAGCGATGTAATAAAAAATAAATTGGCAAATCTCATGATGGCATTGAGTGACATTTGAGGACGTTGTCTGAGTCAGTTATCGGAACGTTGTCTGCGAAACAAGTGAACAAGAGAACCAAGGGAAAGTCTTTCCAAGTCAAAGGGCCCAGAGAATTTCCATTTAAAGGCTTTGGAAGGAAGAGAAGATGAGGGGCTAAGTAACTTACTCCCTTACTTCCGCACATACTTTCCTCATTGGGCCGGGATGCATAGTGGTTAAGCCCAATTACAACTTCAATAACACTTACCATTCTATTAGGAATGTCGAAGAGGAACTTATAAACCCTCCAACATTAATAACTTTCATTTACTTCAATCATGAACAGGTCTTATTATCGCTAGAGTCCGTGAATTATCTTGGTGTAACCCTCTCGGATGACTTAAAAATGGGTACTCACATCCGTAATATATGTAGATGAGCATTTAAGAAACTCGGATTCGTCTAGAGAATAGTCGGTAGGAGCGAAGAAAAAGTCCGTGAGCGATGTTATTTTGCGTCAGTTGGGACTCACCTTGAGTATGCGTGTAGTGTATTGGCCGACAAGTGTTGTATTCCAGAAATGGAAATGGTACGGCAAATGGCGATACGATTCGTAAAAAAATGTAACGACAAATCAGTGAGCGTTACTGAGATGCTTGAGGGCGCAGGATGGGAATCTCTATAAGATTTAAACAAAGGCGTGATTCACTTAATAGCTACAGATATAGTATGTTATTAGAAGATATAGCCAATATTATGCGTCCTCCCTATTACATAGGTCCTTCCGATACTGCGAAAAAAATTCAGAGAAATAGATGCTACAACAAGTCGTATCAAAAATTCAATTTTTCCGCGAATGATACGCAAAAGTAAACGATTAGGAAAGTAGAGTGCATGCACCACCTGCCATACGCTGGAGAACGTCTTGCAGGGTACATACTTCTGGACATCAATGACAAATGATAGGTACGATTTATTTTATACTGATTAAAAAGTCAAAAAAATGTTCTATGCTATCAATTCCTTCCGGAACGACTTTGTGGTAGGCCTCCATCACGCGAAGCAATAAAGGATTTAACTTGTACCACGAATAATGTACCTGAAAATGACGCAACGCGTCGAAACATAGGTCGCCAATAAAGCAATTTTTCGTGGTTCGGGTAAATGTTTTATCCTTTATTGTTTTACGTGAAAATATTCTATTATTCAATGTATAGCTGTAGGAATATGATCGACAGCAAAACGCACAAATAATGTTGAAAACCAAGAATGCTGCTGAGGAGAATTTTTAATTCCAATTGTGGATAACCAGGGTGTGTGTACACCGTAGCTGCACCCCTGCCACATTATGTAGTTACACGGGATCGTGTTTAGTGTGCACCTGTGTCCTTGGGAGCATGCAGTGCGTCCTTTTAAGGTCCCGTCTGCACAAACCGGCTCCCAAAAGCGAAAGCCCTCTGGATAAGGACTTCGCCGCTCTTTTGGTAAAAAATCCACCCCACTCCTCCGCTTTTTTCTCCGGCGACTTTTTTCTCCGGACTACGAAATGCATTGCGAAAAAGTCTTCGCTGAGATTTGGTTGGACATTCGGTTGGTTTTCCTTATGTTTGTGTTGATGCAGATTTGCGCCCAAAGTTACGTTCAGTTCAAAAAGTAGGTCGGTTCTCATGGGCAATACGAGAATAGCAATTGGACGTATAACAGCTTTTTTCTTTGCTGTGCGGTTCTCACTTTCTTTAGTGCACTGGTCCAAAAGTAAAGCGAAACACAGAAAGTCAACGTAAAATATTTAAATTTCGTTTGATGGCTTGCTATAAATTTCAGTAATTGCCCCAAAATTAGAATAAATCTTCTTGTAAATAAAACAGTTTTCATGCGTGTATGTTCGCATGAGAACCAGATGTCGCTCATCGAAGTTCGTTCAATGTCCGGACTGATAATAGACTGTTTATTATTTGTCTAAAAGTCTCCGGTTCGATCCCTGAAGTGTAAAAGCGGTCCCTTAAGAAATACCTGTGAAGTTTAATTTTATCATTTGCAGGCTTTACTTCTTTTGCAAAATTAAATAAGAAAGAATGATTGTAAGGAATCGAGACAAGCACCAAAAGAGAGAAAATTTAGTGGAGTATTCAGATTTCAAATTGCGAATGTTTTGTTAAAATACGCGAAAATTTTACGATTTTGTTGATCAGGGTCTATGTAAAGTCGTAGACTTCGATTGGATTAATTTTCAAGTAACGAAAACATAGCTAAATTGGACCTTTACCTTTGCATTTTTTTGCATTATGTTTGTATGAATGTATGTATATATATATACATACGTTTTATTGCCTGGAATATAACATATTGTACAAGGGATTCATTTGGGGATTTATTTTCGTTTGCACAAGTTCACCGCTTACTGCTTCTACGGATGTTTCATTTTTGAGAAATAAATCTTTGAAAAGCGAATGTTGCGGAAAAGATCAAAATATTTTTATCATTTTAGGTGAAACGTCTAACAAAAGTAAATAATTTTGCCTTATTTCCGTGGCGGTTTTTGCTTAATAACATCCATTTTTTCACACTTTAAGGTCTTTATTGAGGTGAGATCGAGACTAAACAGTCTCTTTTTCCATCTAACCTGTAACACTTAGGAGTAATTTAAGATAAAATATATGAAATGAGGAAACCTGTGTAAAACACAGCTTACAAATTCTACGAATGGACATAAAAATTTAATATTAATGATACTGCATTTTAATGAATCAATAAATTAATAAATGGAATTAAATAGAAAGCATTCATTCATTTAGCTACTCTACGAGCCAAGGATTGTCTGACAAGAACTTATTCAGATTGCACTAAATATGGGTTAAAACTGGTCTTTAAAACATGCAAACACACTCATTGCGACTCCTATTCCATTTGAAACTCGATTCAGATATTTTCGAATATATACAGTTTTAAGCGTTCCTCACTTCTTTTTTCACAACTATTACTGTTTCGATAATAATAATACGACTTTTTCTGGATGAATTTGAGAGGACAGAGTCTTTTCTTACATTAAACCCTTCATCATATGACATTTATGCCACGAAAAAAGTTCCTAGAAGAAAACTACTTTGTGGGTTTATAAACCTTAAGTTGGAAAAAATACATCACTTAGGAAAAAATACACCACAACAGGGAAACACCTACAAAAAGGGGAGTGTGAAAAACCTGAGAAACCTACTAAAAGTTATCCAAGTTTTAAAGAAAGTGCAGGATACATAAGACCTGAAAGATCAAAAAGAAAAAAAGGTTCAGACATTATTACGTTGACAAAACAAGTTGAAATAAATTTTCATAAAAAGCAAACAGGAGAAGAACATTATGAAATACAATTATTTGGGTAAAGAAACAGGTCAGAGTCAAAATAGAAGAAATATGTATAGATAAATAATGGAAATTAAAGAGTTCACTATTGGTAACCAGCTTTGTCAATGTTAAAAGTCAGCACTCCATGTTGATTTCACTGACATTTTAAAATGTACGCCTCCTTCGCAATGTGTTTCACCGATAGCTCTTTGCGTGAAAACAAACAAACAAACAAAAGGTCGCTATTGGAGATCCGTGGAAAATCCTTTTCGTTCCCGAAAGGTCGCCTTTTCTCAAGTGAAGGATGCGTCGTAAAGCTTTTCGTCGCCCAATAGCGTTCGTTTTCAAGTCGAACCTAATTTACAGCTGCCGTAATGCGGACGACGCGGCCGTTACGTTTGGCCACGTGAATCGGGTGCAGATGAGACAAGTAGGGGGCCCCTTCTTCTCTTGGGGCCCGGATGTATCCTTAGCATAAAGCCATAAAATGAGTTATGAAGGGAGTACGCAATTTCGTTATACTTTAGCCCGTGATCTCAAATATATATCTGAAACTCACTGACGTTGAATGAGAATTGTAAAAAAGTTGAAAGCGGGGATCCCGTCACTTTGTGGGCCTGCATTCCCTCTCCACCGGCTTCAAACATAAGTAAATGAGGCAATGTAAAGGATGTAAATAATTGAACGTCGTGGTGTTAACGTTATTCTGAAAATAAAAATATTGAACTATTATTGACCATATAATTACCTAACGACAGGTAAAATTTAAATGATTAATTATTAGAGGAATACATCAGTTCAAAGTTTTCAGGTGGGTAGTTTTCTCTTCTCTAGAGATTTCTGCCTGAATTGCGGTTGCTGTCACAAAGTGACAGAGCAAATCTATTGCTTCCAGGTAAAATGCCCTGAATCTGACAGATGTAGCTTGTTATAAACTTACTTCCTGTGGCGCAAAGATAAGTCTTATCTACATGGTGAACACAAAGGAACACTTATAGTAACTAAAACTAATTGAGAATTTTTAATTGTAAATATCTTCATATACACAATCTATTCTTGATGTAATGGGTCGAATGTTTGACACATACGAGTATATTCGAGATAGTTACTCGTAAGGATTACCAGTTGATTGACATTAGAGAAATAATTTAAGAGTATTTTCAAGTTATGTGAGAGATATAATAGTAATTATTATAATTACTAATCATCAATAATAATAATTATTAGAGATATACATGAAGAAGTGTATCGGAAAATAGGGGATAGCAGTGTCATCTGGAAAAGTATAAGAAACAGAAGGACAAAACTAACTGACCAGATTTTAAGCCACGAGAGCTAGGTAAAGACAAAGTGTGATATTGGAGGGAATTAAGGAGGGAAAGAGATGCAGAGGAAATATCTCCTCTTAGATGCATTCAGCGAATAATGGAAGATGTTGACTGCAAAACTACAAGGAATTAAAAAGAAAAGCAGGAAATAGAGCCAAGTGGGAGACCGATGCAGATCAATCCAAGGATAGATCACTAAAGATCACTAAAGTAGTAGCAGTGGTCACCAACCTCATTCACGTACATACTGTTCATCTAATCTTTGTTCTCTTGCCAACAGTGTAATTTATCCATTAACCTCTCGATAACTTAATTTAGCGCCCATTAAAATAATTACTTAAAAAGGATTCACAATGAGAATCTTTAAATTGGTGTCTTCGTCGAATAAAATATGATACATAAATCTAATTTTCAGAAATAATGCATTTCAGAGAAAGACAATGCTGATAATATTTTTTAAATTCTTAGACCAATATCTTGTACCTTTTTCGTACAATCATCGATCTTATATTTCGGACCTACTTGTAACTTATCTATATGATGACGATAAAAATTAATTATACTAACACTTTTTTGCCCGAAACGAATATTTTATTAGTTGTGGCTCTTTAGAATTGTAATTAAATTTTCTTATTTATGAATTTGCAATTTACATTGTGGGTCTCGAATTTTGATTATACCATTACCACTAGAGGGCGGTAGGAACCAGGCTGGTGATAACTGTATTATACTGTGCTTGGAATTATTAAATGCACGAATAATAAACAATGTATCGTTTTTAATAATCGATTGGTCGCATTTCCGTGGGAAGAAAAAGCGTCGGCACTGAAAACATCGAATTAACACAGCACTACGAAGAAACAGTCGAAGATTAAGAAAAGAATTCGATGGGTGCTTATGCTTTTGCCCTCTCTGCATACCGCCTTTAAAATAATAAAGGGTTAGATGTAAGGGGAGACATTTTAGTCTCAATCTCGCCCTGAATAATGACGTATTCTATATGACTCAGCAACTCCATCTTGAGCTCCCCAAATTTGAATCACTCGAACTTTATATTCCTTTTCCAAGCAGTTTACTACAACGATCATTATTTTAAAACGAATGCAATTTTTCCGAAATAAAGTCGAATGTTTTTGTAATCATTGAATTACCTCAATCATCACCTTGCGAAGTTGCGATCATGGCGAAACAAGACGGCACCATTTTCACGCAACACAAACATACGTACTCATGCTAAGCATCTGTCTGTAATGTATTCGGCCCGAAGGCCGGCTGGGACCTCATCCCCTCTGCTATTGGCTACGAAGAGATAGGAGAGGGAAATGAGGCTTACCGTTCAAAACGAGGAGTGAGATATTTTGCTCTTGCTTTCCTCACTGAACCAGAATGCGATAAGCGAAACAAATCCACGAGTAATTGAAGCACAATGACTCTATGAGAAGCACTTTTCGTAACATTGCATACGGAGAATCCTTAATTAATGACATAAATTAGCATCACTCATACCTCAGTAGCTTTCAAGTAATCTCAGCCATGAACAAGACTAAGACAAAGGTAAATAAAAGATACATTTTATCTCTGTCCTCTACCAAAAAACAATGGGAAAATGTATCGTTTATCAAGATGTGGTAGCAGATTCCATACTAAACGCAGGGGTATACAAAAAACTGCCGGTATACGCTAATTGTCACAAAATGTCGTACTTCTTAAGTGTCGCAAGAAGCAATTTACATTTACATAAATACCCCGGAAACCGCCGTATGGCGTATGGCAGGGGGTGTTAATACGCCAAAGTCCCTAATTATTTATCCTATTTACGCGTCTAATACTATCTGGAAAAAGAGACCAATAATAACTATCCGTTCGTGCAATAATCTCACGAAATTTTTTCGACGTCTGGTCTCGAAAATTGCGTTCGCTAAGCGCAGGAATCACTATGTCGTGTATTTCGTCATCTAAGTCACTACTCGGGAATTTCTCGAACAATCTGTGTCTAAAATCGAGTCTTCTATCGTCAAGAGAGTTCCAGCCGAGGGATTTAATCATACTCTTTGACACACGACTGACTGCCTCTAAGAACGCGGTTACTTAGCCTCAATGTCCTATCGGCTGATCCCACTATATCTCGTATATGCGTTTTAAATGGTAAATTACTACTGAAAACGACCCCTAAATATTTTTATTGACTCACGAATTCAAACGTTGAGCCGCTAATGTGATAGGGAGTTAGGCTCACGCTTCTGATCGGAGAGCGGGTCATGCTCATTGCTACACATTTCTCTATGTTTAAACTGAGCTGCCAATCTTTACACCATTTGGTAACAACGTCCAGGTCACTCTGTAATATCAATGAATCCTCCGCGTTTTGGATTTTTCTGTATATAAGGGTGTCGTCCGCAAAAAGCCGTACGTTACTCTTAACGTTGTCTACGATATCGTTAATATAAATAAGGAATAATTATTATGTTTCGATGTCGGGCGCGAGTTTGTCAATACTATCAAGTGTTAGATAGTTAGAAAAATACTTTGACAATATCGTTCGGCTTAATTTTGGTTCTTTCATTAATTTTTCACTTATCCTTCGTAACATAATGATTCACTGAAAGACATTTTGCTAGCTTAAGCCTTGTATACCTATATTCCCTCAACTCCTTAAATCCAGAAGTGCAGAAAATCGATTGAAAATTGTCATCCACGGTTTCTTCGTCGTCTTTTTTCCCTTAAATGGAGAGAAAACATTTTTCCTCTCCCGCCCATCGCAAATTGGCACCTGAAATGCAGGTAGAGACTGACCCTTCCAAAGGAAAGAGCCGTTTGCCATAAATAGAACAATAGTACGGCCGTCGACAGGTAACCCTTTTTCTATTCTTGGCCTTCCTTTTCTTTGCGTGCCTTCAACACGGGATCTTTTAAGACACGGAAAAACACCTGAGGCAGTGCCAACGCTCTCTCATTTTAAGCAAATATCCTGTTTCAGAATTGTTCGAATCGATTCGATTTCTTCAAGATGCCAATATTGACGAAATCTGTTCCATTTACTCACCATTCCTCGGGTCTTTATTCTAACTCCAGCAAAGATTGCTTGTTTTCGAAGCAATTTTTGCAGAAGCTTAATTTTAGTGAAAATAATTCCGAAATGTACTTCGTATTTTCCACAAATTTATTTAAACACGACCGTTTTCGATCAAGACGGTCATCCTCAGGCTTCGAAATCATTTTTAGATGGCGTTCCAAAATGTTTCGGAGTTGTTTCTAATAGTATGGCATTCGCAACATTTCAAGAATCAATAGATTATTGTAAAGAAATGAAAGAGCAGATTTCAGCCATCAACGGCCGTTGCGTGCGAATACATTCATACATGAATGCTAGCCACCATATGGTGCATGGCACGAGGTGCATTTGCTGTATTATCACCGATAAAACGAATTAAACAACGAAATATTACGTGCTCTAAAAAGTATCGAAGTTAGCGGTAATGGTCGAAAGTCGTTCGGCTTATACCTACTCCTTCAGCCCTGGAATGATTGGCGTTTTCCTCAGTAACACCGGAGCCATAATTTGCTCTAAAGATTTGTTGAAGGACACGAGAAGGAGGAGAGAAAGCACATTTGCAAGAGTAGATATTACGAAGGCCTTCTATCCAGGGAGATTTTTTTGCGGTCGACTTCTTATCTCCCTTAATTAATTCCTATTTGCTCATTTTTGGATGTAACGCGAGTAGGAAATGCACCTCGTCTGATTTTTACAGAGCTAGCGAAGAATATTTGCCTTCTCACGTTAATCTGCTACAGTATTCTATTGTTATCAACGAAAGCGAAACGGTCGATTACTTGTCTTTAATTTTGGGAACATTCGCCCAGAATTCGTTTTTTAATTTTTTTGAGACATCCGTACCGTTTTAGACGTAAATAAGATGAATTCAGATGCATGGAATTCCTACATCAATCATATATTTCCCTATACTTAATAATTTTTTTGGAGGGGGGATTTTTATTTTCACATTAAATAAATTCGGAATTTTCTGAGAAACTTTCTTGCTTTAAGTTTTATCCTAGGGTAATATAACGAAATGTAGCTGGAGACTAAATTACCCAATACATTTTGCCAAAAACTCTCGGTATTCCCTAAAATTTCCCCAAGACATTTGTCTCCAAAATTTTTTACTAGAAAATTGATAACATTGGTGAAAATTGGATGAAATATGGCTTTTTTCGATATCGATAAAGACCGTGTTTCTTTAGAGGTGGACCGAAATGCATCGGTTCAAAGAAAACTGCAACTAATTGCCAATTTTCTGGAAAGTATCACTTTATACCTTTTACTTCGATAATGACAGTAATTAATCTCGATTGAATCACTGTCCGGAAATAATTTACTTAAAGTTTTTAAAAATCAGTCTTCGCTAACTTCCAAGATTAATTTTAGACTAGATTCGTCATCGGAGAGGACAGAGAGAAACTCAGACCAACTCTCATCTACCAGATTATTCTGAAGACGCAACTAAGAGGGAGTTTTAGAGTCGGTTTTAAGAAGTTATTTTGTGTGCGCGGTAGTTATTCTGTGGTTGGATATACCTTCATATACTGCAATTCCATTCAATACATGATGGCTAGTGGTATGGAGATCCAGAATACTCATTTAGCCGAGATTCAAGTGCGGAACTCTCCAAAGGAGATCGATTTAAGATAATTTCCTTAAGAACTCATTTCCAATTGATTTTTTAAACAATGTGTCGTGATACATGTAGTAGATGTATACTGATCGCGGGAATCTGATTTTATTCAGTGCCCTTGTCAGATCCTATGCAAATTGCTGTTACTGAAAAGTCACCAAAGGATCGCCCTATCCGCACCTCCCTTGGATCCACCAACGCCGAGGGATTCGAGAACCTTACTAATTTCCCCGTTCGGGGGAAATCCAAGAAAGGGTATGTTAATTTTTATTATTTAATTTTGGCTGCGGTCAGCGACGGACATGTTTATCTAGATTTCATTAGGAGAACTCAAATCAACTTCTGCGAGAACTGTTGCAACGCGTTTACTTTTCCTCCATTGAAGAGGTGCCTCATAAAGATCTTCTATGGATTCGTCATCACCATCGGGATAAAACGAGCACTACGAGTCTAACCATGTCTATCAGACACAAGAGCACCAGATCATCTGAGGTCGGCCGTCTTCATGTGTTTTCTGATTGACTTACTAAAGATGCTACTCTCCGCGATAAAATATCCATCCGCTATTCTGTCCCAACGACATACTGCGTAATCGGAAGGAACAGACTCATTTAACACTACATCTTCACTGAGCCAACCATCGTTTTACAGTATTATATCGCAGCATGTTCTTCCAGTACAGTGAAATAATTCCGCTTACTTATTACCAAAGCTTCTAAAGTTCACTAACCTGATTACCTTATGACTTTCGCGCTTGAGATGAGGACAAGAATTTGAACCATTAGAATTATCTTTATGTAGCGCCTTGTTCTTTCTAACGGATATTCTCTTTGCAATTTCACTTTCCTCACGCAACGTTGACTCGCACCCGTGAAAGACGCTAGGATATGACTGCCATTGTGAGTGATTTGGCAAAATGTCCCTATTTTCAAACATAAGAAGCCCTATTTTCCTCAGATACTCACCGCGCTACCAACTGCAGTATAGTCCGCGAGAGAAAAATTACATTGCGATTTTTTTTACATCTACAGCTACATAAATAACCCGTAAGCCGCCTTTCGGCGTGTGGCAGGAGGTGTAAACACAAAGTTACCTCTTTAGCTTATTGCTGTCGCGTATTGTTCGTGGAAAGAATGAGTCCCCAAATCGGCTTGTCTTCCCATGCATTTCTCTGATTTGACTCTCATTGTCGGATCGGCCGATCTTAGTTCGTTTCTCGCAGTAAAGGGATGCGGCAGAGCAGTGACCAGCCTTGAATCCGCCTCGAATCCTTCCCTTCGAAAGGCCTTCCCTTCTACACGATTATCCGCCTTCAAACTTCAGAACCATGGTCCGTACCAACAATATGTCTTCAGATGGAAAGCGACGTACTCTCGACACAAAAATTCTCAGCCATCTGATTCTCAGCCGCCGCCGTAACTTGGCAGAGCTTTCCGGGTGATTCCGTCGCAACGCACACGTGCGGGGAAACCTCTCCACCCTCCGGTCGGCACTTGGGCAGACACCGACCTTCCGCGTTCTCGGAGGGGCGACCCTAGGAAATGGGAGGCCATCGAAACCCATTTAGAAAACCTCCAACCGTAATCGGTCTTAAAAAAAAGAATCTCCGGGACCCTCGTTTTCAAAGTACTGAAGCAGCAATTGTGCGCATACTTAAAGATATTTGGGCTTTAGATCAATCAGTTGTATTTAGATTTACACCTGTGAGTCGACTTTTCAATGCAAAACATAAATGAAATATCTCGAGTGGACCTAAAAAGGGAAGAGTCACATTACATTCGACATCAAATGGAAGTTCATTTAGATGAGTAATGCATCGACAATTTATTAGCGAAAATCCGAATTCTCAAATGTTTTTCTAGTTTTGTTATCCCTCTCTGAATGATCATAAAAATTCGAATTTATGACTAAAGACACACGAGTTTGATCTCCTTCTACCCCGTTCAACTTATGTATACGTGTTAAGTCCACTCATTATATCGATGTTAATCCGACAACATTTTCAGTGGTCTTATATTATCTTGGGTCGTCTGTGCTCGAAAGGAAAAACAGAAACTTAAAATCCGGAGGGTTATAAAAGAGAGAGAGTACTCGTATTTCTAAGAAAAAAGAAAATCAAAGGGCTATGAACAAATAAGAGCAAAAATTCTGTTATGAAAATGCAAAACGATGGATGCCTTAAAAAACCAAATATTAAGATTAATGTAACAAATGAGGAGATTTGCGAAGTAAATAATGAAATATGATTCGAACGGAAAAGGTAATTTTCGGTATACTTACGGGTTAACAAACATAGCTACAATATACTCGTAATTGGTGCAAACATGCCTATTAGCATGTAACTACAAACCAATAGGCTTCTCTGTATCGTTCCGCGTGATAGTTTATGCGTCCCTCGTCGGATGTTTGTATATACCAAGGAGTAACTACCTCTGATGTATGAGTAACTCTGAAAACGGGGAAAGAGAGATAGTAGTTTGGTCGACACAATAGGTGAAATGTGTTATTTTTTCATAGCTCTTCTCGGTGTACGAATATATCATCAGAAAAGTGCTCAAGAATATTTCAGAGTATTTCTAGACGATAACAAGACAAAATTGGGCATCAATTGCTCATTTAAAATGCTTCATATCCATATATTCTCACTCTTATTATGCCGTTGCATAAATTAATATGTCGGTTTAATATAGATTGTTGATCATTGCTAATATTTGAGGCCTGCGGAGAGCTATGTGGGCAACGCGTTCGACTTTGGTGAACTCGGGTTCGATTCTCGGTGGGGGCGAAATGACTTTAGTTGTCGAAGCACTTTTAGAATTATTCGTACCTTGCTAAGAGTCAATCGTAGAAATATTTTTCTTTAAAAAAGTACTTTGACAGCTGATCTCATTTCACACTATGTGAAATGAGGATCCGAGAATCGAACCCAGTATTGCTTTCCCCAAAGGTAAACGCACTACCCACTCGGTTATCCGGGTGCCTAGTCAATCATTCGTACAATATGTACCATTCTTGCGCAGTGCATTTAAGAAATTTGCTTAAAATCTCAATGAACGTACTTTAATGTTAGTAACTGCAAATTCTTCCGAATGACAGGCGGAAGTCTGGACTTCATCTCCTTCGGCATTAGCTTAGGAGAGAGAATGAGGCTACGATGAGGAATGATGTATTTTACTCTTTCCTTCCACAATAAGAATGCCATTAATGGAGAAAGTCCCCGTAAATGCAGTTTAATTACTCAGTCAATAACGCTTTTCATAGCAGGCATTACAAAGTCGCCAAAAGATGAATCAGCAGAATCATTCCTCATTAAGTGATATTACATGACCAAACCGAGACGAAAGAAAACGATAGACAAATTTTCTTCTATCCCGAAGCAACAAATAAAAGAGAAATGTTTGATTCGTTCAAAAAATAGGAGCAGGAACCTGTGCTTTAAGGATATTCTAAATAGGTACATTTCTTTAATTTGTTTGAATCGAATTCACTGGAAGTACAAGCGGAGCATTGGAAAGATGTTGAAATGAGGGAAACATACAACTAAAGCATATGAAGATTACGTTCTATATTTTGAGGATATTTTAAATAATCTCCTAACCAGGGGAGGATTCATAATTAGGCGTTGGATGAGGGCCTCATCTACTCGTACGCAGAGGGCCTCAAAAAGACTGTTTATGAACCATCAGTAACGTGCTACAAATTGTTTTTCGTTTCAAGAAAGAATTTTATAATTTTTGAGTAAGTCTACATAATATGATTTTAGAATGTATAACATCGTTTATGTCATTTTACAATGTAAAAAAGGCTATCCAATATTCATATTAATTTATGGAAATACTGTGTACTGTAATTCAAAACTTGTTTACTTAGTCTTGCGGTAGTGAGGTTTCCAAGAGAAGTATATTTGTATATTTTATGTAAAATTTCGAACTGTTAAGCATAATTCCTGGTGGGGCCTCCATCTAATCTTTGCGCTAAGGGCCTCTGATAGCTTAAATCTGCCCCTTGTTTTTATAATTGGACATTGTAAAAAGGTCTATTTCCCGAAGAATGAAGTCATCCTACCGTCAGTAGCAATTCAATTGCGTCGCTGAATTCTGATCTCTGCGAATACATCTCCCGAATCAAATAATGA
The DNA here is from genome assembly GCA_000376725.2 of Ladona fulva. Lineage (NCBI taxonomy): Eukaryota > Metazoa > Arthropoda > Insecta > Odonata > Libellulidae > Ladona > Ladona fulva. Next base: position 276,643 of record KZ308975.1, read on the forward strand.
ATTCATTAACTTGTTGTATATTTGTCACAGAATCATTGGCGTAATTGTGGGCTTATTCAGGGAATCTAATCTGCCTCAATTGCGTACGGTTTGTAGTATCTTTTTTATCTAGTATATTTTTTAAAGGATATTTTCCATATAATATTTTTCTTTTCTTCATATAATATTTTATATTGACATAATATTTATTTAATTTCTCTTATTTCGAACTTCCAATTAGAACTTTTATTGCAATCTTGTTACTAACATCTTTTGGAACCGTTGTATTTGTATATCATAATATTATTTTATGACAATTTATCACATTAACAAGTTGTTATGTCTATAAAATAATCTTTAAAATTTTCTTTACTGCTCAGATGTGATTTAACCTGTCTTTTCCTTAAAACTTGATTAATTATCAGTAGGTTTCGCAGGTTTTTCACACTCCCCTTCTTGTTTTCCTGCTGTAGTGTATTTTTTTCAGAGCAAACTTATGTTTTTAAACCAATAAAGTAGTTTTCTTCTGTGCACTTTTTCAAGCTCATCTATTTTAGTTTACTTCCAGGGCTTGCTTCTTTCGCAAAATTAAAAAAGAAAGAATGGCCACATGAAATTAAGATAAGCACCAAGGGAAGGGAAACTGAATGAAGCTTCTTATTTTGGTCGTCGAAAGTCGTTTTCTGTTCAAAATTGCGAGAATTTTGATAAAATAAACGAGACCTTTTTAAAATTTTTAGGTTGTAAACAAACCATCCCGCTGATGACTAATTCCATAATTGAATCCGAACTAATGTATTGCCCTTTAACTCTAAATACTAAAACCATACATTTCCTGATTTTCAGGTAAAAAATCTTTTCAAAAAGCATAAAAACCAGTGAATTGTGGCTCTTTTCGCTAGTTTACGTTGGTCACTAAACATCGGTAACAATCAATTATGTACATTCCATATGATAACAATAAATAGCATACGGAATAGTAAATTGTTAATTGTTCACATTACTTATAAGTACATTATCATCGTCATGCGTATAACTTAAAATGTGATTAGTATAAAATCTATTTTTCGCAACTAAATATGAGTTTCTAATAAAAATTGTAAAGCAACATTAATAACTTCGATTAAATCCACTGAACAAATATTCCTTTCTCGTCTTGAGGTATCCCTAGCTCTAATTGTTTGCTAATTTTTAATTTACATAATAATCTTTAAAACATCATAATTTTTCCTACATAAGACTTATGCATCACACAGTAAACAACAAATAATGTTGTTGTAATATTAATAATAGTGGGCTAAGCTTCTGTTGCCGCCCGGGTGCGATGCACCCCTTGCACCCATAGTCTCTGCATACAACCATTTATTATTAATCAGCTCATTATTGCTAACAAGATTTCTACATCAGAGGTTCAAAATAATCTTTACGTTGAGTAAATCTACATATACGTATCTACCCTTTGCTACATTTAATCCTATCTCTATTTTCCCCGTTGAGAATGATAGGGCACTTCAGCTAGTGTATCATATAATTGCTAATTCGGGAAGGTAGAAGATAGCAAATAACGAATGAAGGAATTTATTGAGAATATTTGATGAGGAGTAATAAGCGCATCACTCGATGCATTGGACTGTTCGAATATTAGTACTCAAGGAATTAAATGCTCGGAGGACAAATGTCCCATAATTGCGTCTGGGAGAGGATTCTTAAGGGAGAGATTCAAAGACGAGTTTTTGTGGGGTTTTTTCAGGGAGAAGCCACGTCTTAACTGATGTGAGATGGTCGATGCCATGTGATGAGAGGCGGAGAGGGCAGGAGAGAGAGGGAGAGGGGGGGGGGGCAGTTTGTTGACCGCGTTGGACCGAGAGAATGTGTCAGCAACAGCAGCATCTCGGAAGGCGTCTCGCCTCAGACACACACACTCATTGCAATCTATTACTTTAATTGTTTTCCAGCTGAATAACTCGGTGAGAAGAGTGTACAGTCATTTCAAAGTAAAACTTGGCGATAGCACACACATCCCAGAAGTCCTGCCAAATCCCTTACTATCCCCCCTTATATTATCCTTACTATCCCCCCTTTTCCATATTTTAAATTTAGGTATAGATCGCAGTTCGTTTCCAGCGAATCTGCAGAATTGGGTTTGAAAAATCAAAGGAGTGTCGGTATCTACTAGATTAAACTCATTATTTCATTGTTCTAGACTTTCCATCTATTTAAATGAATAAACGATCTATCGCCTGCCATATCTGTGCAACATTATCTTAATTTCTTCCTCCTCCATTAGTTCCATTCGTATGATTTTTCACTCAACTATTATTATTATTCGTTGTTAATTAGTATTATTATTAGTGATTATATTAGTATTAATACTCATATTGCCACCTGTACTTTCGTTTAAAATTGCATAATTAGTTTTATTCTTTGTTTCTATATGACCTTTATTTCTTTTGAATTTGTATACCTTTTTGTTACATAGTTCATTGTTTTTAATTGTAAAGACCTAGCGCTGTTTATGGGTTTCTTTTAGATAAATAAATAAATGACGAGACCTGAGGATTCAAAAGGCGTGAGAGTGTTTCGTTAAATACATTCTCTAGTAATCGAGCATCGAAATATTTAAATGTCTCTCGACCATCCTTACGAATGGCTTCGAATTACACGGGCAGACTGAGCCGGAACTGGAAAAGATCTTAAAATAGAATTGGTGGGGAAAAGGGAATCCAAGTCGTCTTCAGCGCTGCTCTAAGAGGTCAATTTTTACATTTTGATGCAAAATACTAGTCGCATTAGAGTCGCGGAAATTGACAGAGTAAGTGATCAGCTTTGAATGACACAAACAAAGGTGGATCAACTGGGCGACGTAATGCAGGAGAGGAGCTTCGCTTTGTTTGGGGATTGTCAATTGAACGACTGAAATTCTCTAAGCGTAGAATAATGACTGAAAAAGGGAGAGGAAGAAGGATGTTTAGTGAGAGAAGTGACAGAATAGAAAATCGAGGAATTTGGGGAATGTAGCGAAAGGTGAACGGAAGAGTAGAAAATTATTGAAACATTTCGTAAATAAGCGAAGAAAAACAAGAGCTTACACCAAATGGTGATACGTACGTCAATATAAAGCGGTTAATAAACTGCGGTTTATGAAGAGCACGCAGGCGAATGTTGTTAAAAAGAAGAGGATTGGTGTAGGTGAACTATCAGGAGGAAATTTCGGTGGCCATGGATGTTCGCCATTTTAACCGCCTGTCAACTTGGCATATTTCGGGGGATTAACCCTTTTTCGGTCCGTTTTCTAGCGGAAGTGAAAAACATCTCGAGAGCGAGTTCTTCACTTCTTCAGGCGACGGTTTTCGTTACAACTACGAAATTTCGTGAACTGAAATCAAAGAAACAAAGGTGATCTGTGTAATAAAACAAAAGATGATACTTCAGAAAATTAGAATAACGGGCATCTCTCGCACTTTTCTCCTTTCAAATGTTTTTCATTCCTCCCGATCTCTTTATTGTTACGTATTTGTGTCGTTTTGACACAAATACGTAACAATAAAGAGATAATGTGAAAATGTGTCTTTTGTTAACTTTTATCTCAGTTTTGTTAATGGATGTGCAATTTTAAGCTACTGAGGTATGAGTAATACTGAATAATGACTTTGATTAAGGTCTCTCCTTTTTGAATGCTACGAACAGTGTTACTCGTAGAGTCATTGTGCTTCACTTACGAGGACTTGTTACGCTCATAGCATTCTGTCTTAGTGAGGATAGCAATGACAAACTACCTCATTCCTCATTTTACGTAGTCGCCTCAGCCTCCTCTCCAAAGCTTTTTGTTGCTTATAGTGGAGTAATGAGGTTCAAAACCGCCTCCAGGATGAAGACTATACAGTCAAACATTGCGTGTATGTGATCGAGTTACATTTTAATGTAAAAATTACAAAAAATAGTACTCTTGTCTTACTAGTTTGATATTTATCAGCGAAACTATTTTAAACTGACGTTTTTTTCTATCGCCAGTAACTGCTAAATAGAGAAATGTAGAGGTAAGGGAGATAAATGGAAACTATTATTCTTGTTTGACGCAAACGGGAACTATTAAAAAACGCGAGGGGCTTCAGCATATGGTCGTGTTTTAATATTCGCTAAATGTCAGTGCATTTCAATAAAAAATTCAGAATATTCAAGATATATCATAGATTATTTTGTATATATATATCAACAACTGGAAAGGAGTAAAAAAACACGCCGTAATGTGTGGAAGAATGTTGGGATGTTCCCAAACGCAGTGGTGCGCAGCCACAGTTAGAAAAAAGGTTAGCGCTCGTACACTCCACCCAAAGGAACACACACATCAGTTTTCCATTAGAGGGGTCCATCCAACTTTGTTTTCTCAGCGATGCTGCCTTCCCACGGACGAACTTATGAGATGCATTTCTACTTGGCTTAGAGGGTCGCACCAAATATGAGAATGTGTTTCATTCGAAAGTGTGCTTAAATATTCCAAACGAATTCCTGTAACCGTGTTCAGAAGTTGTCCTGAACTTCAGGAGTTGAAATGTCCTAACTTTTCTATCAATATGATTTCTAAGATCTTAGATGTATACTAAAAATAGTAACGGTCCGATTGCGTTGCCTTGCGGGGTGCCAGAGGTCCCTTTAACCAAGTTGGAACTAATGCCATCCAGTACTACTCGTTGTTCTCTGATTTACTGTTTGTACCTTCCAGATCGTTATTGGGAGGGAATTCCAAAAGATGCCGTAAGAGGAAACTCATATTCTGGAAGTAAATTAAATAAATGAATTATTCTCTAATGGGGATTTGAATTTGCAGTGTACCTCTAAAAGTTTGATTACAGGGGTAAATTTTTTTGCTGATGACGGATGAAGCATCAAAATTAAAATAAACTCAGTCCTTAAACCCTAAATGTATTAAAAAAGGTGGTACTGATTCCTCGAATAACACTTGAGTAAATCAGGAATATCAGACTCATCGCTAAGGTTGCCTTGGTAACAAAAGATAAGCCCTTCTTTTTCTTACCCTCACAACCAATCAAACGTGATATCCGAGTATTCATTTGCTTAGCGATATTGAAATTAGAATTTTTTCAAGAAGCGTCCACTTGGACACACTTAAGTGGATTCTCGGTTATCCGGGCTAATGATAGGGAGAGGGTGCACGGATAATTGGAAAACACTGATAATCCAACTTTAATTTTTGTTTCTTATCATTTTTATAATTTAAACATACGAGGAAATAAACATATTATTATTATTTACGCACATGGTCCGTTCATTTGCACTATTTCATGGACTCGTTAAGAGACTTTTACCTGACCATGTACCTTTTTAGCAGCAACAATGTCATTGTAGTCGTATTCCCATTGCTCCGTAGGAAAGGTCTTACGTAAAATCTGCTTGAATTAGGACGTGAAAATACTTATGTATTTAATATTCTTTTTCCAAAAAGACCGGTGAGGATGAAGACGTTCAGTAAAAAAATTATGCACGGATAATCCGCAAACCGGATATTCGAGAGTTTATGGTATTACAAAGATCGAGGGGGAGTAGCGTATTCAGAAGCTTTCTCGAGGTGACTTCCTTTTTGAGAATACTTATCCTGGATATTGACTCACACAAGCTAAAAATAAACAAATGAAAAATTGCAAGAGTAAAACTCAGGATATTATCTGAAGAAAGTCATAACGTTCTCATCAGAACAGAACCAAAATAATTTTTCTTTAGAACCTTTAAAGAAAGCCATATTTTAGACGCTTTGAAAGGGTAGGACATATTGCTCTCACCTGTTCACGACAAAGATGATGCGGGTGGTTCTAAAAGGAGAGCCAACGGAAGGTGCCTCGAACCTGGCTTAAAGAATAGAAAGGTATACTGTGCGTGCAAGGATTGGATAACGCGAAGAGGCGGATAATGCGTTTATATCAAAAGGAAAAGAGCGGTTGATGTATACGAGAGTGCTTCTTATCACGAATAAGTTGGGAAAAGCACGATTTGACGAATGCGCTCATGTAAATGCACAAATCACATTCGATTGGCGTTAATATTTAACACGACATTCTTCTTTTATCTCTCCGTCGGATAGCTTTCCATTAGCTTTCCACTCTTCTTCGAAAGCCTCTTTAAGAGCTTCCATTTTTTACGAATGTCACAGCCGTGACCGTCGTTCGGACTCAGCAACCACTAACACAACTTCGCTTCGTGAGTGTGTCATTATATATATATATNTCTGTAAAGACCCGGTTTCGAACCCAGGAGCCCATACTTTGCCATAAGATATGCGTGTAAAGTACGTATGCTTGACTTGCAGAAGTTGTTTCTTTTATAAAATTAAATTAGAAATAATGGCTTCATACACAAAACACATATGTTTTCATTAGGCGAAATACGGATTAAACTGAAGTATGTCCGGAAAATTCCGACTTAATGCCATATATGACGGTCAGATAATCAAACCTCAATATATTTCATTTCAGTAGTTTTCGCTCCGGATCAACGACAAAAAATATAGGTTCAGTTCCGGTTTTGTCCCTACCGATAAAGATAAACCGGTTCGAACAGTTTTTAATATCGCTCCATTCGTATTCATCTCTCGTGCAATGTAATATTATATATTTATGAAAGTTGTTTCATGTTTATTATAATTATAATCTCTTATATTTACATCAGTTTGCACCAAAAGTAAGAATAGAAGTTAGCAATAGTTATTAGTAAGTCGCACTTGCTTATTGAACCTCCCTCCAACTAAACTTGATCAAAATGGCATTGGTGGCAACCGAAGTGAAATTAACAATTTTCAGTTTCGGTTCAGGAGTTTAAATTTTTTCCATTCGGATTCGATTTTTCACTCCGGCAAAGATGACGTTTTCTCGATTTCGGTTTTCGGTTGAATTCCGGTTCGATGCTCTAATGGCAGTTGAGTTGAAATTTGGCAATTGGAAAGTGCTTTCGAATGAACGAGGAAATGGAAAATTCCAGATTGCAGCGCTGAATTCGACGCCAGATCACCTCCTCCTTTTCCTTAAGAATCCACGTACAATATCTGATTCTCCGTGTGCAATACTGTTTCTGTTTTGAATATTAAATTACTATTTATAAATTAAACTATACAACTGAAAATATTTGAAGTTAAAAACCTATTAATTCTAGACATGAAAACCTGTACCAAATGTTATTCTTATTCATTTATTCATTTGATAGATTCACATACAGGGATGCCACCATTTCCATGCCGATGAATCTTATCTTGGAATGTAGCTTGCTAAAGGAAATCACCAAAAATTTAATTAAATAATCGGATATTTGGAAAGATTTGGCTGCTTTGAAAATGTCAATATTACGGATCTATTGGGCCTTGAATTTATGTTATTCGATTACACAAGAATATACAATCTTCTTAGGTAGAAGAAGTAATTTATAAAATCCAGTAAATTTACAATTTGTCCGATATAATTGACGCAAAAGTAAGTTCGATTTTTCAAATATTTAAATAATAGTTAATGGGTTTCGATTTGCTGATGTTGAACATTGCAGTTGAGATTCAATAAGAGTTTCCTTCAGTGTTTAGGTTCCGCTGAGAATACTTATCCCTTCAGCTCAGATATTTCGTTATACATACGGAGCGTCGTTTTCATGTACACGCAGCACATATTCTCAACCGTCCGCCCTCAGTTCATTGCCTCGTCGGGGAGGAGCAGTGAACACTGCTTTACAAGCGGAGGCCCTTCTACATATGACAATACTTCTTAGTTGGAGAACAACATGCAAGTGTTATACAACTCTTCAATTTTTAAAGAAGTACTTTAAACATTAAAACGCAACTTCCTTAATTTTGCTTTACTTCAATAACAGCGATCGATTTATTAAAAATATTTTCAATGTTTATATCTTCTGTGTAGAAAATGAACAAAATCAACTCGCTTAAATATATAACTGAGAAACATTAAGGCACTTTTTTGTTGCTCGCGATAGTAAGTTGACGATCATTACTGTACATGTCTGTAAAGTATTCAGCCCGAAAGCTGGTTTGAACCTCATCCCTCCACCATAAGCAGGGAAAAGCTCTTGAGAAGGGGCTGAGGCGAATAGGTAAAATGAGGAGTGAGGTAATTTGTCATTGATATCCTCACGAAGACAGAATGCTATAAGCGGAACAAGTGTACGAAGCACAATGACTACACAAGTAACACCTTTCGAAGCATTTCATAGGGAGGCTATTTATGTAACATTCAAAAAAGAGAGACGTTAATCAATGCCATTATACATCATCACTCATACCTCAGTAACTTTCATATTATATTTCATATATTACTCATCAACTGTTCATATTTATATTCATATATAACTTTCATACAGCCATGAACAAAGCTGAAATAAAAGTCAACGAAAGATACATTTTCTCTAACCTCTACCAAAAGACGAATGAAAAATATTTCAGCAGGACCAGTATATATGTATTGAGTAGATGCATTCCAGTGGGGAAAAACTGATCTTTATATTGCTGTATATTGCTACGTTTCCATGGACTCCGAAGTTATCTGCGCATCTGAAGAGCAGATAATGAAAGGACAACTGCAGAAAGCTCGCGACATCTCTTCCCTTAGAGACAAGGGAATACTGCGATACTGACATTCATAGTTACCAACTTTCGGAGCATATGAAAAAGCATCTGATTCTAAATTGGCTAAAGAAGGTTGAAATTCGCTTAGATCCGCTTTAAAAACCATACTTTTATCCATTGTTCTGTAAGGAAGGGTCAGAAACCGGGATAAAACTGTGTATTAGACGGAATGGCTTCTCAAATGGGAGCTTTTTAAGCGGGTTTCACAGTGCGTGTGTGTACACATAAGTACATAGGTTACATATGTACTCATGTGCTGTCAGTTTCTCCTTTCCTCGGCAGATTTCCGGAATTCCTTTGTTTCGATTGCACCGGTTTTTCGCCCTTCTTTTTTTCGAATACATTATCCGAGTGGAAATGTGGCATGGAAGTGTCCGCCAATGGTAAGGAAGTCCGTCGAAGGCCATTCCATTGGCCGCACGTGCTCTCCACGCTTTTTTATGAGACGATCGCAAGGTCGTCAAAATGTCTCTCCTCCCCGCCAGGGCCGGTTCGCACAGCGAAACAACCAGAGCGAACGGCTTCCAATAGAATATATGGGTATAGTCTTTCGTATTAATCAATGATGGAATTGCATATATAAAAAGGAAATTGTCTGTCCGTCCGTCCCCCTCTCTATCTCAGATACGGCTTGATGTAGACAAGTGAAACAGACTGCATTAAGTTACTACAAGGTTGAAAGCCCTACGAAAACTTTTCTCATCTCTGTAAAGACCCGGTTTCGAACCCAGGAGCCCATACTTTGCCATAAGATATGCGTGTAAAGTACGTATGCTTGACTTGCAGAAGTTGTTTCTTTTATAAAATTAAATTAGAAATAATGGCTTACGAAATCGAGACAAAAGTCAAAGGAAAGAAAGATGATTATAGATTCTCATTTTCGTTATGAAATATTGATATAGATTCGCAATTGCGAGAATTTTGATAAAATATACTTTGAAACTTAGTGTAATTTTGCAGAAATAAACAACTCATTCCCTATGGTGACGAAGGCGATGGTTTGGATTCGAGTTCATGCATTCTCCCGTTAAAATACACGGGGATTGTAAGTCCATTTAGAATTAATGGTTGGAACTAACATAGACACACAAATGACACCGTCATGCATATGAGGGCATCGTGTATACGATAATAGATATATTTTAAAAATATATTAAATTCCGTCTTTCTTATCTATTCTTGTCTCATTATAACGGCCTTGTAGTAACGACTTCCTACATCTCTTTTTACAACGTTGCCCTCTATTATAACAAATAACTCAAGGTTTACCCATATAATTCGTAACACTACAGCATTAACAATGGAAGTACAACATCCTCGAACCCAGTGGCTGATTCATAGTTATGCGCTAGCTGAGGGCCCCATCCATATTCTCAGTAAGACTGCTAATAAATTCTTGATAAAAATTGTTTTGGATTTTCGCTCCAAGAGAGAATTTTATGCTTACTAAGTAAATCTACGTAGAATTTTTTATGGAATGCATCACATTACATATTTTATGTCAACACACAACGTAAAAGCATAATTCTTTAAAATGAATAGAAATACTATGTATTGCAATTGAACTTTTAAATTTCTTTTTACCGTAGAGAAGCGACTGAGATTTCTATGGGACGTATATTTGTGTATTTTATGAGAAAATTGAATTTCTTATCATAATTCCTAGTGGTGACGTCAAACTAATCTTTGCTCCTATGGTTTAAATCCGCCCCTGTATGTACCTTTATCCTAACCCTCACCTCCTAACCCTGCTTATATATTACTGTTATTATCAATTTACTCTTACGGCGAGATTAAGCCGAAATGGCCTCTTGAGATATTATATGGTCATAATATTACACTAATATACCAAAAACAATTGACCACAATTAACTTAAATCTAGAAAAATAAATGAATACATCTGAACAATCTGGCAAACATAGGGACAAGGAAATTAGACAATAAATTAATAGGCAGGAAGTTGATAAATAAATGTGTACATTTATGCACCATTTATAATTATATTTATACATTTCTGCACTCTAAAAATAACTTTTCCTGATGATGTTTGCAAAACATGACGCTGTATTAAATTTTCTGTGGAAGTGTACGATTAAATTTTATTCCTAATTTAATGAACTTCCACCATGAATGAGGTAATGCCATCGCATATTGATTTTATAGTGGTAACAGTTGTCGAGGTTAGTGAGTCATAATAAAAGTACAATTTGAGTATGATAACCATAATGTCATGGAGTGTAACAATGAGCGACGTAGTCCAATCGCAGAAGAGGAAGCCAACAATGACGCGCATATCAAGTTGGTATTGCCGAAATCCATTTTCAGAAATTCCACGAAATTTCGGAGTGATCGTTCCAATATCTCCGTGGGTTAGAACTTAATTCTTCGTTGGGCGTACGCCATCGCAGAGCCGCCTGCAAGGGGTCGAAGAAACTTCTTTGTTATTTTTGTAAACAGGACATTCAAAATTAGATATACTCTGCGAAATAATTCTTGGAATCCGTCAGTTTAAACCTTTTTTCCATAGAAACGTGTGTACGTACGTCCAGGGCGTTTGACTTCGATGAAAGCGAATTCGGTTCGATTCCCTTTGGACTTGCGTACTAAATGACCTTAGCTATCGAAGCACTTTTAAAATCACTACCTACGTCCGTATACTTGAGTATGTCCCGTCTACTTTATTCACTTTCGCTAAACCTTGGGGTTTCCATGTATGTAAGGTTTGTATGTACGATTTCCAACCCCGCACATGACCAGAGGTCTTTAGGATCCGCGGGGCCTCAGTTAAAAAACTCTCGTACAACTGCAATTTTATCAAATGTGTTAGTATCATTTTATGAAACGCATTTCTAATGTACTATTTATTAAGGCTTACACACATTCACGAAGCAATAATAAGAACATTGGAATTCAAAGATTTAAAAGAAGTAAGTAAATTTATTTTTCTTGTTTTAAAGCAAAAAACTTGATGGAAAGTTTTTGATGCATCAATGCTATAAACTTCGTCATGTTTGATTGACAAAAACTCACACCTGATTGGTGAGGAATAGAAACAACTTTTAGAACAGAATTTTAATTTTCCACGACCTGGGTTACAACGCATCAGGCACAAATACAAGGAACACGAAACGCAAGTTCACAAGTTGTTGAATTTCTTTGACAAATTCAGCATCGCCTTTGGCCTTCTTAAGATGATCACTGGTCAATGAGAGTGCTTTTGGGGTTTTGCTAACAACGGTTGAATTTATAATTCTAGATTTAGGCGAAAACAGATATTTACAAGGGTTGGTCTACTTTTTAGTCCTACTTTTCCAGCCCTACTTTTTCCAGCCAAAACCAATGCTAGTAATTCGAAATTGTAGGTTCAAATTCTTTGACGTTTCCCGCATGTATGTGCATAGTTTCTCCTGCAGATAGCTTAGCTGTAGGAAGTTTTCAAATTGGTCTGCTCATGATAAAAGTTACTGACAACGTGCAGTGATTTAATTTCTGTGGGTAGAGAAATAGTATAGTTTTTGAGGAAGAAAATGTGGGGCATTACTTTCTGTCCGACACTCGTATTCAATCAAGTATTTCGGAAACTAATTAACGGCCCCAGAGGCAGCAGGCCTGATACGGGACACCAGTCCGAGAGGCCCTCAGAGGCAGCAGGCCTGATACGGGACACCAGTCCGAGAGGCCCTCAGAGGCAGCAGGCCTGATACGGGACACCAGTCCGAGAGGCCCTCAGAGGCAGCAGGCCTGATACGGGACACCAGTCCGAGAGGCCTGATAGGAATATTTTCCTTATGAATTTTAAGTAATGATTACGATCTCGGCGATTCGTTTCGCGCTGGGGAAATAATTCCGATTGCAAAAACAATGGAATTGCGGAGCAGTTTTTTTTACTTCTGTTTGGCGGTGGCGTCTTTTTGCCCAAATGTCTGTCTGCCTTTCTTGGGGAATATTCGATACCAAGTAACTTTTTATTACTTTTAACTTTGAAAACCATCATCTGATACCTTAGTTACTAGCATAGTCAGAATTTTCCTGCAAATTAGTTGTGTGTTTGGGATCCAGAATTCTCTCTGATTTGTTTCAAGGGCAATTTTCACAGGAAAACTTTCAAAAGCTCCCACAGAGGCGAGGGTGCTGGGCCCCCGGGGCCCCCTTTAGACGGTTCCGCCCATAATTATACCTTTTATTACATCTTATCATACATATACTTAAATCCTTAAAGCTTAAAATATCCTTGAAACCATACTAATCGCATTTAACCGCCGTTTCAATTCTCCTCGGATTCCATTCAATGAGTTAAAAATAAATCAATTCTAAATAACTTAATTAAATAAAGAACGTCTTTATTTTGGGCCAAATTCAGACTTTAAGGTAATCTCTTCCATTCAGCCCTTTAAATTACCAGTATATAATTATTAACCATACTTTATTCAAAACTGAAATCTTTGAATATTTGTTGAAAACAAAGTTATCTTAGGAGAAGTTCTGAAAGGGCAGAATTTCAGAATATTGATATATGTTTAATCATCGATGTTAAAGATGAAAAATGAAACCGAAGAACTGCGGTGTTATAGCATTTGCATTGAAAACAGATCCCTAATACATTTCAGAAAAAGACATTAAAATTAAGGAATAACAGGTGTGAAAAATAGCGACAGGACTGGGACTTGAACCCAGGTCTCTCACTTTCCGGGCAGGAACTGTATGACGGTCATTTCGCGTATTTTAGAGGTTGAAATACCTGCGAATACCCGGAAAGTGGGAGACCTGGCAAAATCCTCTACTTCGGCCTCGACTTTGTGGTGGATATGAAAATGATGAAAAGAATAAGACAATACTTATATTTTATTGAATATCCTGTGGTAAGCAGTTTCCTGTACCTGACGATGACGCGATGAGTCGAAACCTAGGTCGTTTTATTAATTATTCTGTGGTAACGAGTATAAGTGTTTTCTTATTCTTTTCACCTGGGTTTGAGTCCCAGTCATGTCGCTATTTTCCACACCAGTTATTCCTTGGGTTTTAGCCGCACGGCTCTTCCGCGCTATGTTATTCACCTTTCCCCAATTCTTGTCATTTAAAAACTATAAAAATTCTTTAAACGAGACGTGTTTGATTTATTTCGCCCTTTTGGATTGTAAAGTTCGTCTTAATTCGATTATACTACACTAATATTGACAGCGCTTTTTAGGTCTTTAAAAAAAATTTAAAAACACATAACGGTTTCCTCCTCTATACTAATATTAAATTAGTTTGCTGTTTTTAGCAACAATCTTTTGTAAAAATACGGACACGTAAGTTATGAATATTTATGTGATGGGTAATTGTGTTTTTTAGGAAAATAAAATCTGAGCGAAATTACGATTTCCTCGACGAATTTATAACCTCTTTAAGTTAGAAGCGAATGACTTTGAAATGACTGAACAGAGGAAAAGTTTGACTCTCAAGAGAGAACGTATTGGCGACACCTTTAAGATATCGCGAAATATTCGGCGAAAGACATTCGATTAGCACGGAAAGGCGACCGCGCCAAAAGTGATTAGCGACTCTCTCGCTAGATGTCTCTGCTGAAAGGAGTTTTTTTGCCATCGTCGTCCTAAATAGATGAATAAACCGCACGTTTCCTCGTCAACGAAGTCCTTTGTGCGGATTTCAAATCACATTTGCGGAGTTAATGCGAAAACCAACACCTGCAAATTCAGCGCGCTCTCTGCTACGCCTTCGCCAAGTTATAAAGGCGGTCCACACGATGAAATGGAATTCAGTCTATTTAACGCACATTTTGAAGAACTTGCTTTCTTTTAGAAACACATAAAATTCAATTCGTATAAAATATCAGGAATCAGATTTAGCCCTCAATGATTTGTTTATTGCGTAGTCAGGGCCGGCCTGAGGGGGGAAATGCCTACCTGGCTTTTAAAAGTGCTTCTTCGACTGAGGCCATTTCGCACTTATGAGCACTCACTGGGAATCGAACCCGGGATTTCTTTCTCAAAAGAAGAATGCGCTACTCACTCGGTAGTCAGGGAGCTAACCCTTCTCTGCTTCCTCTAACTACGTGATTAGTAATTTTTAATAAAAAATATTGGACGAAACTTAATTTGCTACGAGCATATTATTTGCATTTTATAAAATTAAATCTTCGTTAAATCCACAACACCTTCTAAAGTTTTCTCCTCTATTTCTCTTTACCAATTTATTTATGCATTCACTAGTACCCTCTCGAAACGTCAATGGAAGAGAGGATTTTTTAACGTCTTTTTTGGCCTTAATAAATGCCTTAATAATATGTGAGTAGAGTCGACCTCGGTGACTGAATGCGCTAGCTTTCTAATGTAGAGGTCTTGGGTTCGAGTCTCGGCTCACCGGGATTTTTCCGAGCAAGGCATTGGTGTATACAATCGTAATTTTTGTCTGTGATCG
>KZ308975.1:292534-307766 GCA_000376725.2 Ladona fulva
CTACACAAAGAAGTATGGAACGATGTATGCTTGGAATCACAAGAAGAGCCAGGAAACGCAACACCTGGGTTAGGAAGATAACAGGAGTGACAGACATCATAGATAAGGTAAGATCACTGAAATGGATGTGGGCAGGCCATGTTGATACAAGATGCTTCGATGATAATATTATTTAACGATAATAATTCGATAGGCTTCCTAGATGAGAGTGGACGGAGTCTTTGTAAAGCAATTATGGATAACTATTGATCTATCCTAGCACTGTCCTCCATTGCACCTTTTCCAAATACTGCACTTCGTTCCCCACTGAGTCCATTTCTTTTTCTGAAACTTTTCCATTCCAAATCGGCCACAGTAATTTGCGGTTAGTTGACAAACGATAGAAACATTTATATATTTGTTCCATCAAATAAATTAAACATCGTTCAACAAAGGTCTTTGATGAAAATTTTCATGATATTTAAATATACAATGGGGCGCAAACAGATAAGGATGGAGGCGATCTTCTTTCCCCTTTTGACACAAAGCATTTTGTATCATATATGCCAGGAACTAAACATAAATACCTCTGGCGAAGTATTTATAAGATTAATTTACTTTCGTTTCGTAGGAAATCGTCCATTTTAGATCCGTCTTTTGTCTTGAGGTATTGGTTAGAGCTTTGGGTTTATTGGTTAGAGGTTAGATTTTGCAGTAGTATTTTGCCCGTCGCACAGTGGGCTAGAATCGAAAAAAGCTGGCCGAGAGGCCCAAAATGGTTTTTTTAGAGTGAGGAACGTGAAACTTCGCATACGTATTCAGAAAAGATTGAATTTTGTTATTCTGTTTTTTTTTTCGTTATTTGAGCGCGTCAAAAAGATTCAGGGTGTCAAACTTGGGCAATCTTCACAGAAAAGAATGTTCTCGGATTTTTCTGAAAAACATTCAAGTTTGCTGCGATGCAGACGTAATTATAGGGAACTGGTGGAAAAACCGATTATGCCATATTTTAGTATGGTTTCTGATCTTTTGATTCGTTATAGTTTTGTGTTAAAAAATGGACCTCTGCTCCTTTTACGCAACAAAATGGTAGACACCTTTTTCAGCCAATTTTTGAGATAAAGTGAAGAAAGCAACTAGGAAAACGGCGCTAAACTATCCAGTCTCTTACACCACGTCAATGTCTAAGGTTTCTAAATACGAAGCGTCGTTGACATTTTTTCGTAAAAAGCTCTCACCAAAACCACACATATTCCACTTCCGTCAATTGAAATTTTGGTATATGTTATAAAGCGTAATGAGCTATCTAAGTTAATTTTCTAATTCCCTGAAGTTTTTTGATTAGGAAATTAATTATATTCTCAACTGATCGTCCGTAACACATGAATTCCAGAGTTCGGTTGACAACGAAGGTTGAGAGAGACGGTGAAAGACCCTCATTCACAAAATATCGCTATATTTTACAGATATTTCCGCGAATTTAAGACGAAAAATATATTCAATGATAATTTCGTGCAGTATTTCGATGATAAGTATGAACATTTCTGCGGATTTTTGGCAGGAGATCGTTCTTCGAATGGGAAATAGAGAAATATGCTGAAAACCACAACAAAGAAATACATACATACATTACACTTTACATTTTTACGTGCGATTTTCTGGGGTCGAACACTAAAAAAATGACGTCTTTTGGTATTATTCGAAGCCATATTACATGGAAATATATTTAAATTCATCAAAGTCTTGATGGAAAGTATATTTAATTTATTTTCGTATAACGTCACAATGTTTTCTTATGGGAAAGTTGACCTCTTTGGGATTTTTCGGGGCCTAACCCATGATTCCTAGAGGTCAGCTCAGATTTGTCCCTACGGTTTTATTTATTTAACTATACCACCACTGTTCAAATGCTACTCTATGAATAATACTCTAAGAATACTACTATGGTTGCTTACACTGCACTGAACAACAACACAAACAATATTACACAGTTCTACAAATACAACTACAGATTATTAGCATGTTACTACCCGTCCATTTACTGCAATAGTTTACAAACTACTGTAATTTACTATTTAAACATCTATTATTTACAAAATAATCTACAGCCACTGCAAAGACCATTATTCAACATTTAATTTAACACTAAATCTAAGATCTTGAATTAGCTCGCCTCCATTGGTTTTGGCTACTCAATCACCTGCAAACACACGCCAATTATATGTCACATTTCACTTTATTTTCACGAGACGATAGTCAACCTTAATTTGCTACTGTTTTCTTTCACTCCCAAATATTCCTTTCTTAACTTTGAAAGAAGGAACTTGAGTCGCCAAGGAAACCAATATTCGTTCGTTTCCCATTTCCATTTCGTTTTCACTCCATCCGTCTACGATATTTACGTGCATTTCTTTTAAGGAAGCGATGAGCACCGCTGGTCCATAAAATCTAATCCGTTTTGACGAAAATATCAAAAAGTTTTAATTGCATTTGCGTACTCGGCTGGCTTTCATCGCTTAATTCACATCTCCAGCAAAATCGCCACACAATGCGAACGTGTGTTTTTTAATCCCGTGTCGTGATTTGTCATAAGACCGGAGGCGCATTTTGTTTATCTTTTTTGTGTGTGGATGAATTTCTTGACCTCGTGAAAGTCGTAAAGGCTCTCTCTCTTCCAAGAACCGGTTCCCTTCGTCACATTATTCAAAATGGATGCCCCCGACACGCTCCACTCCTGGACCTTCGAGCGGCTGCGCGTATTAACAAGTCGCCTTATCCCTTGTTTCATTTTTAGATGTATCTCTCATTCTTCCAACTTTTCCCTTCGACGTTCGGGGAAGCTGCGTAAGTGATATTCATTTCATGCGAGGGTGAATCAACTATAGCAAAACCTCGATTATCCGAGTCCGGATTGACCGAAGCACATATTTGTGTGATTGCCTTTTTCACTGACACATGTTCAGACACTTTTGCACCAGTTCAGCATCAACTAGCAATCGTCGCCATAGTAATTTGGAGATGATCGGAACTACAAGTGACACGTTCCGTAGTATTAAAAAAGGAGAGATCTTAATCGATGTTATCAGTTGTCGTTAGCATTACTCATACCTCAGTAGCTTTCATATTATCACAGCCATCAACAAAACTGAGATAAAAGTTAATGAAAGATTTTCACTATTCTGCTCCAAAATACAAATGAAAAATATTTCATTCTTAAGACATGGTAGCGGGACTAGTTCCAATATATGAAATAAGAAATATTGGATGATCGAAAATAGATACAAATTAGTAAATATAATGAAGAGCCAGGAAACGCAACACCTGGGTTAGGAAGATAACAGGAGTGACAGACATCATACAACTACAGATTATTAGCATGTTACTACCCGTCCATTTACTGCAATAGTTTACAAACTACTGTAATTTACTATTTAAACATCTATTATTTACAAAATAATCTACAGCCACTGCAAAGACCATTATTCAACATTTAATTTAACACTAAATCTAAGATCTTGAATTAGCTCGCCTCCATTGGTTTTGGCTACTCAATCACCTGCAAACACACGCCAATTAGATGTCACATTTCACTTTATTTTCACGAGACGATAGTCAACCTTAATTTGCTACTGTTTTCTTTCACTCCCAAATATTCCTTTCTTAACTTTGAAAGAAGGAACTTGAGTCGCCAAGGAAACCAATATTCGTTCGTTTCCCATTTCCATTTCGTTTTCACTCCATCCGTCTACGATATTTACGTGCATTTCTTTTAAGGAAGCGATGAGCACCGNTAATACACGGCGCACAACGGAAAGAAAAGAAAACGGCGTTCATTTCATAATTAACGTACGCAAGACGACCCTTCCGTACTATCCGAGTTTTTGATTATCCGAGGTGGTACCGGTCAGATTTAAGTCGGATAAGATTAAGACCCTACTGCACCCGTGTTGGAAAACGGGCTTTGATTGAGGAAGTCCGCGACGCTATCGTGCGCTGCAATATTCCAAACAATGTCACACTACATTTAAGAATAGTTTGAGGGTTACTTTTGTTTGGTAAAAGTGTTGGTCCGTCTCGATAAAATATAATAATAAAATTCATAACTTATTCGCATTTATTAGAATTCAAAGCTAAAAATGTAAATGGCTTGCCTTAAAACGAAGGTTGGAAATCCTCGACAGAAAGGAGATAAGGCTGTGATTGCTTGATGCATTCAGAGAAAGTACATAAGAAGTAATCGGTATTATGCCACCCCCTTCTGCTACTTCGGTCGATCCGAAAATTATCGTAAAATAAGAGAAATAGATGCGAAGACAAGTCGTTTTAGGGACTCATTATTTCCGCGAACATTCGAACGTTTACATCCTCTGCCATACGCCAAGAGGTGGGTATTTATGTAGACGTAGAAAAGATAGCATAATCGAATTTTTTATATATATTACGTTACCCGTGAGAAGTAAAATTCTTCTTTTCGCTTGTTATTATTTCTAAAAATTCATTGGTCTCCCAAATGTTATTCACTTATAAATATCTTAATGTTTCAATACATTTTTGATCGTGTCAATTCAACGCAAGGCGAAAAGATTTGAAAGGAGAATTTGGCGGCCAGAATAAGACGTTGGTATTGAAAGTTGGGATCTGAGAAGGAAAAGTAAGGAATTTGCACAGTAAAATAAGGCATTTGCTGTTATCAAAATAGAGTTCCGAAATAATAGCAGTTGTGCCGTTGTATCGGGAATCACGATGGGTCAGTTCAGAGAGCCTAGACTCAGTGTTCCTCCAAGGTTATTCCTTGAGGTCTTAGGTTTTAGTATAGAATTTTTTATTGTTCACGTTTTCCCTGAATCCTAGCCTGGTTCTATGAACTATCTCTCTTTTCCTTAAATCTTAGTTAACTATCAGTAGTCTTCGCAGGTATTTCACACCTCCCTTCTTGTGGGTGTTTTCCTGCTGTGGTGTATTTTTTCGTAAGTGTAAATATAAGATTTAAAACTTAAAACGTAGTTTTCTTCTTTGCACATTTTCGGTGATATCTCTCTTAAATTTCATATGACACGAAGGTTTAGATGTAAGAAGAGACATTGCAGTGTCAATCTCGCGCTACTAAAGTATTACGTATTTATTACTATTACTTCTATTACTATTACAATCCGATGATGAGCTGCTTTTCATACATTTTTACGCTATCGCGTTTTACTTATTATTATCGTCTATTTTAAGTGTTTAAAAATATTTCCTTTTCTGGTGCAAGCCATTCCCTTTTTCCCATTCTTCCATTAGCTTGGTTATTTCCTCATTCCATAGCGCAAACATCTCGTAGTTTAGGAAGTATGAGTTGTTAATAAGATGATAAGATGAGTTGAGGTGAATTTGTTGATGCAGTTGATAGATAAATGTTAACGAAACCGATTGTTCTATATTGATTACTAGCTGAAGTGCCCGTAATTCTCAACGGGAAGAATAGAAGTCGGACTAAATAAAGTAAACCGATTTGTACATAAGAGCAAATAACATCTCGCATCTAAATTTAGTTCAATAGGACAGGTTATCGAAAACAAAAATATTCTAATCAAGGTTCGAAGCCGAAATCTACTGTCAAGGATAAGAATGTAAATCATTATGGAATTTCGTTCGTATGAAACTTGTCTCAAGTTAATGTGCAAGTTTGCAAGATTTTCAACTTATGTTCCGGGAAATAAAATCGAAAAATGTGTCAACAGTCCGAATTGATAGACAAAAAGTTACTCATTCATCTCCATTAGTTCATTAAGGAGCTACGTATGTTTGTTGCCCCTGCGATTCATCACTACAAATTTTTCGTGACTGTAATAATTAAAATCTCTGAATAATTCTCTCCTCTTCATATCGTCAGTTGCTTTTAAATGGGCCTAAATACAGATGCATTCTTAAGGGAAAATGCATGAACTCGGAATCTACGATCGCATTGGTCGTCAGGGGGACGGGTTATTTACAACCTCAAAATTTCACAAAATATTGGTATATTTTATCTAAATACTCACAAATTCGAAACGGAAGCGATATTCCACGACCATAATAAGAATCTGTATTCAATATCCCTTCTTGTGGTACTTATTTTGATTTTATACGACTATTCCTTCTAATTTAATTTTGCAAAAGAAATAAAGTCTGCAACCGATAAAATCGAGTCCAATTTTCAAAAATTTGTTTTCTCTAATTCAAGAGTTCCCCAAAGTGGTGTACATGACCTTAGGGGTCGTGTCGTAGTGGAGCGGGTCAACGTAAGGTCGAGGGGTAGATATATGTATAAATTGACCCTCTATTGGCGAAGTTAGGCCCATGTGGGCCTCTCTATCACCTAACCTTGTCGTTATTATACGTATACAAAGAGTAATTAAAAACAAAAAGGAATAGTGTGGGAAAAATCTTTGCAACTGAAAGTTGACTAAGAAAAACCCACTTTGCGGGAAAACGCCCTCTGAGAAAGGGGGTGAGGAACTCCGCGAAATAACAGAAAAAGAAAAAAAATGAAAATCAATATACAATAATCCATATTTACTCTTCAGAAATATAGAACAACTACAGGGATAGATGATGCTGGTAATTGATCCTTTTATAAGAAATTCCCTTTTTAACTGTCTTTCCCGAATAAACTGCCATGGACTTTCTTCGATATTATTTTATCTTCCAATGGATTGTGAATCGCAAATATTTCGTTGTTTGGAAATGGTTCGTCTGCGTTTGTGGCGAACTTAATGTGCCTTTTGCCTTCTTAGTCTAAGGACACCACCGATGCTTCCCATCTTTACTTATAAATCACTCAAGTAATGTCCGTCCCTTCCATCATTTCGGTCCCTTACAGAGGTTTACATTTAAATGAGCTAGGTTTCTTCAAATCTCGATAAAACGTTCCTCAACTTCGGGAGGGCCCAGATTCGATAGCATGAGTCTCTTATGCTTTTCTGTGTTATTAGACGCGATTGTTCATTTTCCAAAGTGCTTTAAACTTTCGTCCTCTTTAATACGGACCGATTCCAATAATACTTGGTTCGCTTGCCGATAAAAACTGCATTCCATCTTAAAAAGTCACCAAATTGCCGTAAAATTCGACATTAATCGCATATTCAATATTTAAAATGGCGGCCGTCACTGTTGCCTAAACGACCGATAAATAAACTGGAGGCAGGCATAAGGATCGAAGCTATTGTTGTAGCTAACGACATTTTATTGATGCAAACGTAAGCATTGCAGTTCCGCGGCTCTCAGCCACTGTAAATAAATATCGAAAATGTTGATTGGAAGTAAGAGAGTTGGAATTGGAAGGAAGTCCGTTTGGAAGCCCCTTGGATGGCGTTTCGGTATTATTCATCAGTCAGCAGACGAGCAAGCACGCGTCGCAAAGCACGGCCATGAATAGAGAATGCGACACGCGCCTGGACACGTGACTGCGATGACTCATCGCAGGTATTCTTCCGCCGTCTGATTTATTACTTCTGTTGGAAGTGCAGCCAACTGTCCCTCCAAAACCCAATGGCTGTCTTTTCCATTCCTATCTGATGAATTACCGATTCTTAAACCTCTTTCTAATGGAACTTCAACGAAGACGAGGGAATTATTTTTGGCGTTTCAACTATTTCACATATTAGTTACCGAGGAATTGAAAATAAACAAATAAAACCACAATTTCGCTACGTCTATGTTTTCTTTCGACGATCGAGTGATTTACAACTGCCTGCTCTGAAAGCCGAAGTGCGCTTTCGACTTCAACAACCCCTCCACTATTAGAAAGGGAATAAAACCTTGGAAAGAATAGAACCTTTGAAGAATAGGGGCTTACTATGCGAGTTGGGGAGTTACGTAGTTTTCTGTCCTATGTGAGCTGGAATATGAAATAAATCCAAGCATAGTCTTCGGGTAACGTGTGAGTAACGTGTTCGGTGAAAGCGGTCCCGGGTTCGATTCCCAGTGGGAGCTCACGTGCGATATGGCCTTAGCTGTCGAAGTACTTTTAACGATTCTGCTAATGAATCCAAGTTAATTCACAATTGGTCAATTATGGTCGTTGAACTTTCTTGAATCACGAATCGTAATGAATTCATCATTTATAGTATCACTATGAAATTTTCCTATCAATTTTTCACGAGTAATAGGTTACTACGCGCAAAATGGTGCTCTTAGGAGAGAATCAAAGAACAACAGACGTAAAAGAGGCTGACACGACAGGAACTCATTTCATATCCGTTTTTCCGTGGGATTTATCAATATTTCCTTCGGTACAGAGAGAATGTAACTTTCATTTAATTTTGCCTTGTTCGTGGAGTGAAATTTCACCACTTTCTCGTGTGCAACAATTACTGTTGAAATACTATCAGGATTAATTTTAAAAGTGCTCCGACAGCTAAAATCATTTCGCGCGTGAGCCACCATCGGGAATCGAACCCGGAACTGCTTTCTCCAAACTCGAACGCGTTATCCACATGGCTAAACGGAGGCACTTTTGGAAGACTTTAATAGGAACGTTCAGAATTACCCAAAGAGAAATAAGACGTGAAAATAGTTTGACGAGAGCGGGTCTCGAACCCAGATCTACCACTTGCCGTGTTCCGGTCGCTGTTTGATAAACTTTCTTATTGACAAAAATAATAGTCTTTGTTTTGGCGACATTGAGACTAAAAGTCTCCTCTTCTCTCTAACGTCATATTCTATACAGTTATTAAGTAAAGAAAAATCAGAAGTGTGGAAATAAAAACATGAGAGATTCTTAGGAAAAAAACATCCGCTGCAGGAAAACATTCAATAAGATAGTGGGGGGAGGGGGTGAAAAACCTGCGCAATCCTACAGAGAGTCGTAGCTAAAAGATGCGAAAGACAATATGCAGATCATAGATACATAGAATGTCAATTAATTAATAATTTTAAATTATAAATCAGAATTTAAAAAATCAACTTTACACGATTAAACATCCACACATAATTATGTATCTATATTTTTGTAGTTATATAAAAAAAGTACCTAGTTATCAAAAAATGACACTTCCGTTATCTCTGAAATTTTTCTAAGTTGCGCTCCTATTTTCACCAAGAGACCTTTTCTTTATCTTCCCACTTGGCCAGAATACTTAGAGTGGAACTTAAGTCCACCAAGGTGGACAGCATAGGAACACTATGGCCTGGTATTATAATGTATACACAACCATATTCTGAAGTCAAAAATGCCAATGGTCTTGAAGGGAAAGGTCTTCAATCAATGCATTCTACCGGTTTTGATATATGGAAGTGAGACTTGGTGTTAAATGCAGCAATAACTTCAGACTACACAAAGAAGTATGGAACGATGTATGCTTGGAATCACAAGAAGAGACAGGAAACGCAACACCTGGGTTAGGAAGATAACAGGAGTGACAGACATCATAGATAAGGTAAGATCACTGAAATGGATGTGGGCAGGCCATGTTGCAAGGAGAAACGACAACCGATGGACATCAGCAGTTCTGAACTGGATACCAAGAGACGTGAAGAGACCAAGAAGAAGACCAAGGGACCGATGGAACAGAGACATCATTCAGTATTTAGGGGTAACATGGCAACGAGAGGCTCAGAGTAGAGAGAATTGGAAAGCGATTGGAGAGGCCTACCTCGAGGTAACTTTGCACGTCATTCTGAAGAGAATGAATTGTAACGTGTTGACATAGAAGAACTAATGAATGCGATATAACCATTTTAAAAATTTAACTTTCCTTTGTAATTGAATTTCGTAATAAATAAATAATGGGTTTATTGTAGGCGAAATTGAGACTTTAAACTAAGAAATATGGAGTGAATAGTGTATTGTATATAAGGAAAACGGCAGAGGTAACTTTGCACGTGAAGGCGACCACTCAGGAAAAAACCCAAAGAAAAGTCTGTCAGGAATCGAACCTGGGATCTTCAGCTTTCAGGGTAGATGCTTTAACCAATGAAGCTATCGAGCCAGAGCATGCCGTTTTGGGAGACTTTGTAAACAAGGGCAAAGACTTTTTCATGTCCGTTTATCGTTGGGAGTAATTGCTTTAGTCTGAAATTTATATTGGCGCTGTTCACCATCGTTTCTCTGCTTCACCATTTTGGTGCCGAGGATATTTCTAAAACTACCGTGTAAACACACCAAAATGTACAAATGCATGAATGCATGAACGGAAAAATGAACGTGTTCTAATTTGGTTCATGCATTTGTGCATTTTCCACTCGTGTTTCAGAGGCACCTGGTGGTAGAAAACGGAAAACGAATTGTCTTACGATTCCTACTCCTCTGAAACTCCTGTCTCAAGTTTTAAAGATACCTCTTCTCTTTAGCAGCAAAATATCTACTTAAAAATTGAATACTTGTTCATAGGCGGTGATTTCTAAGTCCAAAGTCAGATTTTCATGATTATTTTAAATCAATTTAACTTGATCCACATCACAAACTTATGTGAATTAATATTAATTGACCATATAAATTTCTATCGTATCTTCAGCAGTTTACGTATTTTTAATAAACATTATGAATATTGAGAATTTCTCTTTGCAATCAAATAATTAATTTTCAATTACACTAATCTCTCTGATTGTCTAAAGGACCTTCAATTAATTTTAGTTACATTTTCCTACATGGGGATCGCATAACTGCATTTCCATTATCATTTCACACCAGAAATAGCAAACCATAATAAAGCTACAGAATGGTCGATCAACAATGCTAATGCAATATATAATTCCACTTCCTACCAATCCCAAAAGTGATTATTCCAAAGAAATTAGTACAGATCTACCAATTTATCATAACAGCAGATCCAACGCCCTCAACCACAATCACTCATCCAATTCACTCAGATTCAAGCACCTCAACTAATGTCATAACTATGATTCTCTATTTGACAGAAATGTTCCTGCAGTATCATGAGAGCTCTAAATTTTTATCTTACTTTGGTAAACCCCTCAATTCTAAAATATTATATTTAAGAATTCCAAAAAAATCCTTAAAATTTCTTTACTGCGTTTTCTTTGACAACCTGTTAATTCAACAATCACTCACAGAGCACTCACACATTCACCTTTCATACATAAGGTTATGCCCATACAAAAACAAAATACCAAAAGCCAAGTACAAAAAAATGAAAATGGAAATCCACCTCTTAAACCAATGTTTGATATAATTTTCATCAGGATTCTCCATTCACTTACTATATACATCTCCCGGGTGCAATTGTCTTCTTTCAAAAGAATCGATAGTATTGAAGTTTTATTAACCCATCATATACAAAGTAAATTGCCGTAGGAGATTAAAATTGCATTTATAATTTGCTGTTTCAATTTCACATCATATAAAAACCGGTTATATCGAACTGTATGAACTTCTCTACTTGCCGCTTGGTCCAGGCCACTGTACGTAAAAAATATCGAAAACGCAAGAAAAAAGTCCAACGAGGAGCAAGGTTCAAAACAAGAGAAAGAGGGAGAGAGTTCCAAAAAAGGCACAAGGGTCTTAACAGGAGAGCGGAGTGCAAACGAAGCAGAGGTCAAAATGAATTTATAAACCCCAATTCGCAAGTAAACAAACAGAACCACGCAAGCAGGGTGGCTAAAAGTGACGCTTCCAGTTTCTACTGCATGATGTCCCCACGGAAAACTAATTAAGGAAAAACCATATGCGGAATGTGTGATAAATGAACTGCTTCCGAGTTGTCGATATCTGTTAAACATTTAAATGATGCGCCCAAATGAGAAACCAAGTCACCTTAACCCTTTTCCTTATTTAAATGATGCGCTTTTCTGAGGAAAAACAAAAACAATCGTATAATGCGCTTCCTAAAAATGCACGAAAACTTGTACGAAAACATGCACCGTGTAAACACCCATTCATGAATTTCGTTACATCAGAGGTACTTTCGTTACATCTCTTACAGCAATATAGCGGGTGTGCGATATGCTCTGAACTTGAATGCATATTTATCTCCATGTCCATACGGTTGCCTGGTTATATAATGCACACTTTAAATGGACTTTGACTAATGTTCATTTTATGGACTATTATTATAATGAGTATTTGTTCGCTTTTAGAGTATATTTCATCGATTACTTATAATGGGGAGAGAATGCACGAATTATCTGCTAACACGGAGTATCGAAACTTTCGCTCCTATTTCATACAATTTTCATAATTCAAACTCAAATAAGCAGACATTTATTACTATTTGCGCACAAAGTCCGTTATTTTGGATAGTTTCATGGACTCTATGAGAGTTTTCTTCATCCAACCGTGAATCTTTTCAGCAGCGATAATGTCATTTTAGCCACATTGCTACATCGTAAAGGTCTTAGACAAGTCCTTGTACTGGGACGCGATGATACTTATGTTTTTTCTTGTATTTGCATTTTTTTTCGCGGACTATGAGCAAATGATGCACGGATAATCCTTAAACAGGATAAAGTGGTACTTACGAACTTCATTCGTTCCTAATGAATGTTCGAACCTCTAAACCCTGTATTCCACGGTATCTTTTCGGATATTTTGGTTCGTATCTCGTAGTTAAGTTCGTACATCTTCATGTCTATTCGTGTCTACGTCTACATGGCGTAAGTAAGAGTGCGTATGTTATGTAAAACGTTCGTATGTTGAGCGGTTCGTAAGCCGAGGTACCACTGTAATCCGAGGACGGGATATTCCATCCACGGATAGTCGGGAGTTTATTGTGTGTAATAGCAGAAGTACCGATGACCCAAGATTCCGACGAGTTTTACTACATCGATGTAGAATGAGATGGTTACTTTTTAGAAAATTTTAATACGATTTCCAAATAAAATAAATATCAATGTATATTCCGGGCATTTTGTTCTCTGACCCGGAGGAGCCTTCTTTAACCCGGATGAGATTTCTTAAACACGGAGACTTCGACTCAAGCCCGGAGAGACCACGTTGATATTGGGGGCTTTTCGAAAGGCCCTGCGCCTTTTTGATTTGTTTTTACGTCATAATTGAGAGAAGTCGGACAAATTTCACTTCACGCAACGCAAACTCTCTTGACTTTGTTTCGGTACGTTACTTAGTAGTAGTAGTTATTTCTCAGATACCTTACGCAGCGGGGAAAACAAAAGTATTCATTCTTTTTCACAACCGGATCCAGCTTTACGTCTTCTGCAGACGGAGTATTAGAAAAACGCTTCCGGCCTCCTCCCGACCCTGGAAAACCCTGAAAAACACGTCATGGAATCCTCCGCCACCTGTTCTACTTGGTGACGTTTGTCATGCGTCATGCCTAAGAACAGTTAATGAAATCGAAAAAAAGGCCCTAAAGTGTTTTTTCTCAGTGTGGGATTTGAAACTCCGTCTGGTCCGTAAACGGCTATGAATGAACTCAGGAAAAGGGTGCGTGACTTAAATAGGGGCTATGTTACACTTTGATACGGAATTAGTAGAACAGTGTATGAGTAGGGTTACCGTATTCCGATGCCGAAAAACAGGAACATTTCAAATTTCGAAGAAAATTAAACCGGGAAAAACCGGTTTGTTTTTAAACTTTATTTTGGACATTCGTATGAGTTTGTTAAACATTATCAGAGATTTTGCAGCGTCCCGGTATCATTTAAGTTTAGTAGTAGTAGATATTACTATTAAAAGTACTTCGACCACGATGGTTAGTTCTCAAATATGGACGCCCATCGGGAATCAAACCCGGGACAACATTGGCGGCCAAGCAACACGCGAGCCCAATTGGCTATCCGGGAGCTCCTTTAAATAATTTGTCTTCTACATCCCTGAATTTCACCATGTATACTCTATCCTCTAAATCGGGAGAAGATGGAACAAAACCGGGACCTTTAAAACGGAGCATTTCCATTCAAAACGGGATGCATGGTAAACCAACGGTCGAAGAGATTGTGTATGCCTCAAAAAGGAAGAGGAGGTCCGAAAGAATGGTGGTTGAATGTTGTCGATGAAGAGAGGTGAAATAATTACAAAACTTATTATTATGATTATCAAGAACTAGACAAATTACAATATTTTACACTTTTATAAACGCTAATATTTACCAGTGTCTGCGTTTTGTTGTCAGCCTATCAACGCCGTGGTTCAAATTCTGGTTAGGACATGCTTGTTTGTGATTGTGACTTGTAAAAGGTTAATTGTAAGAGTGGCTTGTTAAGATTAAAATACAGTCGTTATAATAATAATAATAATAACATTAATAATAACAATAACCCTAACAATAACTACAATAATAACAAGCATTGTTTAACATTATCATTTTTTTCTAATGAATGCATTTACTGGTATTACGGAATAATGTGAAAAATTATGTTTAGAAACATAAACAAATGGATTGATTAAATATAATCGATTTATCTTCAAGTATCGACGGTTAATATCTTTTCCGTTCGTTAAATTCATTCAAAATACTATAGTATTCGAGATTAATTTCAAAATTTCACTTGTAATCCTTCTTGACTAGTGCTGTTTTCGCAATTGATTGACTGCTCCTGTTGTATGAATGATGGATATTCAATAAATTTGCAATACTAAAATAAATGCTTCATTCGTTCTTTTGCAGAAATTTCCTCAACAGCAGACGGTCGGAGTCGCAGATTAAATCTTTTCCGTTCTACAGATCTCCATAGTAACTGTGAGTTGATGTTTTCTTTAAATAATGTTGGTTTCTACGGATAGGGTCTGTAAACATGAATTTTTCTTCTTAACTTCGTCTATTTTCCTGTAAAACGGCAATCCTTTCTTAAGCACGCCTCCGAGAGATCAATTTATTGTTTTGTTTTCGTAAATGACCTCAAGACGGACTATATAGGTAACTTATTTACTTGCATAAATATAGCGATATAATTTCCTCCTAAGACCAAAACTGTAGGACCAGAAAGATTCTCAACCTTTACGCCTATTCACTGAAAAATAATACACATTCGAGAATATTTAGGAAGCTCATCACACTAACAAGATCACTGGCATCACTGGCATCACTGGCTTTCATGCAACTCAGGACGAAATTGCGTTACCATAAGTCGCACCGTTTCCTTGCAATTGAATTATTGAATTATGCGAAACGCGAAAAAGTCGCGACTCCAAAAAGTGCCGCATTCTGGGTACTTTGGGTTAAATCTTTCTTCGCGGTTAATTTAGATCTTCGTATATTCCAGCGAGAGAAAATACCACATAAAGAATATAAAATTACCTTTATTTTTTTATTATTTAAAAGAAACTCACAAACAGCGCAAGGTCTTCACATTGGATCGAAAACAATATAATAAG
>KZ308975.1:308344-326972 GCA_000376725.2 Ladona fulva
CCGCAATCATTACAACTTAATTTGTATATCCCTGATTTTTGTTCTTTATCAATTTTGTCTTTATTATTTAAAAGGGTTTTTCCTATGTTGTGGGTGGTGTAGAATGCAGGGTTGATGTCATTGTGTGTGAGTATGTTAGAGAGATGGTAGCTAATAGGGCCAAGAAAGGGTAATCGACCCCAACGATAATCGGACGAGAAGGGAAAAATCAAATAATTAGCCCTGTATTTACTCTTAATGGTATTCTGAAAAAAAGAAGGTCACTGCGCCTGAAACGTTCTGGTATCCTTAAGGTACGTAGATGCTATTTTATCTAATTTAAGGCTGTGAGATGGCTGCTGATGGTATCGGAGTATGGAAAGAATCGGAGTAGGGAAGATATTTAAAAAAATATGTTCAAGAAACAAGAGTTTCGAGTCAAACGTAACTCCAAGGTCTGTTTGTGGTCGATCTTGCTGTGGATAGGAATGTTTGTAGGGGGCGCTCTCGAGTGCATTTCATTTGGTTTAAGAGTTACATCCATTGTGTACTAAGCTGTCAATAAATTAGCTAAGTCCAGAGCATATAATCTGGAGTATTCGAGGTGACAGTTCAGGATTGGTTCGGAACTGCCAAAGATGGCATGAAAAATCATACTGCGCTTCGGGACGATGATTTCGCTTGCCTCCGCGAATGCTCTAAACCCGCTGTTCCGAACTAGTTCATAACTGTCTTCGCTAACACACCTATTAACAATCCTTTAGTAGTTTTTGTTAACAGTGCGCTAGTTACATGCAGCCATGAATGCGTTAATGTTTCAACTTTTGGGGCGAAATGCAGCCGTTTCTCTTCCGTCATCGTAAAGTGGATCTTCAGTTCGAGGCCATTCGAATTCCGAATCAATTGTCCCCAATCGAGTTAATGAAAGCGAATTTCCAAGACCTAAAAGCGACGGATATTTAAGCAGCAAATATGCAGAGTTTGAGGTACTACTCGAACGAAAAAATGCCTTTATAATAAACAAAAATTGAAAATGATTTATATATAATACGTGAAGTCCTTACATTGTAATGATAATCGGTCTTTTTTGCTATTTTCTACTTCGGAAGCATAACTTGATTCATCCATTATTCAGTTTTTAAAGATACTTGCTCTCGAGAGTCTCTTGGCCTACCTTTGGGGAACAGAAAGACAGCAGGTCGCTTGCTGGTAGTTGGCGCCGATACGGTTTTTATGGAATGAGCCGCACACAGGAAACTGGTTGATATTTGTCGTCGGCAGATACCTTCTTCAGCTGCTGGGTGTTAATGCCCTATCCCAGGGCTGGTGTTCGCTGCTGAAAGGGTTTCTATTTTATCTGTCTTCCCTTGTACGAAACTTTTTTCGGCTCATTCCGAGGCATTATCGCGAAGTAACCACGATTTTCCCCACTACTCTCAAAAACAGATATGTTATTGAGTATTAACATGGGAATTGGCGCTTTTGGATTTTAGGACAAGTGCGTTGCGATACCGAACTTTTCAAAAACTAGTAGTTTTTGAAGATAAAGCACCAGCGAAGACTATCAGCAAAACCTGCTTTCAGGGAAACCTGCTTTCTTTGTGTTCGAAGAAAGCAGGAAGGCTTAACCCTTTTATCCTTTGGAAACCCTTAATACGGATCTTCGCTGATCGTGCAGCGTCGTCACCAGTATCTAATTATGGAAAACCTTCACAAATACAAGTCAAAGAGTCTTCCGTGAACATATGCACGCTTCTTCGGAAGTCCTATTATAACATAATGGTAGTAATACGAGTTTCTTAAGGTGAGATTGATTGAGACTACTATGTTTTTTCCTACAACTAACCCTTGGAAATGTGAAATTTGAAGAATTGAGAATTAGAATTAAAGATTATTTCTGGATAAAGGATCATGAATATAAAGTTTCAACTCTTAAGTAAAGAACAGACATTTGTAAATAATCATTTCTGAATCGAGGAATATCGGAACGGAGTAATTTAGCTGAAGTTTTCGAACATTTCCACCTTCCTGCAATTTTTTTATGGTTAAAATCAATATGATATTGTAAATTGAGAAAATGTGATACTGCGTCTAGTACGTTATTTATATAAATAATAAGTATATAATAATTTAAATAAATTTGACTCTTATTATATTTCTTTGAATCACATTGAAATTTTAAATCAGAATTGTAAATTTACTAATATTTTATTAACAACGTTGTATAATTTATTGAATTACGTTGTATGACGTAGTACTGCCTTTGGGAGGTTTTCGGATAGGTTTTCCTCCCGACTAGGGTGAATACCAGGCAGGAATATCGACAATATTCATCGATTCTCGACTTCTCGACAAAAAAAACACTTCTCGGAAAATTCATCGGTCCAGAA
This sequence comes from Ladona fulva, assembly GCA_000376725.2. Classification (NCBI taxonomy): domain Eukaryota; kingdom Metazoa; phylum Arthropoda; class Insecta; order Odonata; family Libellulidae; genus Ladona; species Ladona fulva. The sequence goes on from KZ308975.1 coordinate 310,714, forward strand.
TTTTTAGGTGAGGTAAAGGATATTGTTATTCCGGTAAACAGCGAGCGCGATCTTCGAGAGGCGACTTCCAAGCGTTACAAGGAAATAATCCCTAAAATAGTTAGTTACTTCTGGTCGTTCTTTCTGCAGAGCATTAGTGATACGAACAGGATGGATTAGGTTAAGTCTTCGGTGTTGTTACATCCCCTGCCATGCGCCACTGGCGGCTTGCGGGGTATAAATCTAAATCTAAATATTCATCTTTAATATTCCCCCTTAAATGACTGTGACTACCACCCAGCGTAAAGCCTGTGTTTAGTCATCACATGTAATGATAAAGGACATTAATTACTAATAAAAAGAGACTTTGTGAGTTTGAAAACCTATATTTGCCCTTAGGAAAATAAACGCCACAGCAGGAAAACACCCATAAGAAGGAGGGTTGGAAAGCTTGCGAAACCTACTGATAGTTAACTAAGTTTTAAGGAGAATGTAGGTTAAATTAGATCTGAAAAGCAATGAAAAATGATAGACAAATTATTCTATGGACAAAACCAAATAGAAATAAATTATAAGAATAAGAAAATATAAACCGAAGAAGAACATTATGAAATAAAACGAATTCGGTAAATAAATGGTTACTATCGAAATAGCAATGCGAAAACAATTATCTCAAAACATGATCATTTCATGAATTTTCTAAAAAATCGTTTCACTCCAATTATGGAGGCTTATTGTAAACGGAAACTTAAGACCAAAATAGAGTTCGATTTGAGATTCTCTTCCCCTTCAACAATATTACTGAGAACGTTCGAGAGGGATGATGCCCAGCAGACAAGATGAGGAGTGAGGTAGTTAGTTCTTGCTATGTTCACGTATGTCTGGGAAGTATTTAACCCTATGGCCGGTTGGATCCCCACCTACTCCACCGTCGGTTATTTACGGAGCCGAAATTCCGGCATCGGTGATATTTAATCCGACAGGAGGTGATTGAAATGCTGGATCAGACAAAAACAATACAGATACATGACTACATATATCAAACAAATAGAAATTAATCTGCGTAAAAACAAAGAGTAAAGAACATTATGAAATGCAAATAATTACTTAACAAAAAAGGGGAGTTTCAAGGCAGCGAAAGAAATAAATGCGAAGAAACGGTAATTAATGAGTCCACTACTACTAATCAGCTATGTCAATGTTAACTGATAAAAGCTAGTTAAATATATCATAATGCTAAAGTAAAAACATCATTGCTCATTTTTGAAGAAAAGAGTGAAATTATCTCAGAGCAGAGTTATAAAGGTATTCATTCCAAATCTAAAGAGGAGTTGGTTCCTCTCAGAGTTTGTGTTGGTCTCCTCATCTTAGAAGAGGACCTGCTCAGTGGAGTAATGAGCTCCTGAAGATAGCACAAGAGAAATTTGCAAGAGGTGACTTGGGCCCACAAAGGTTTTAAAACAGAAAGAGCATTCCCAGCGTCAGCTCAAATACGGAAGTCTAAGCGAAGAATAAAGTTTGGAGGTTATTCTTTCGAAGTTTGAGTTACCGCCGTTTGTTTCTTTACACAGCAAAGAATTTAGCTGTTAACTTTTTATTTCGCTTTTTAGCAATAAATTTTGCGATTCAGAACGAATCGTATAATTTATTTCCGCAAAGCAAACTTTACGTTTGCTTCGAAGAATTAATTTGGAAGGGCCCATTCTAAACGGGGAGGGAAGGCCGGCAGAGAATTGTGGCCTCCGAAAGAAACAATGGCGCCACTGCAGACAATAATTGGGCGTCGACGGAAACAAAAGAAGGATGGCCATGAATAAGGATGAGGCAGACAATCGGTTGAAGCGCAACTGTTAGGGTCTAGACTAATAACGTAAAATAACGTCATGAAAAATATGTGTTTGTATGTAAATAAATATATATATATATGTATGAAGAATGAGTGTTTGGAGTACATTACTCCGATAGTGCCAGCGGGTCGATCTTAATTCAGCCATTTTTGCGCTTCTCTCCCTTTCTCCACAAATATTTTCCGTGAACTCTTTTTCTGTATCTGTGATGCTTCTTTATCACTGTTGATGAAAATGCTCAATGACAATACAATGTGTCTAAGGATTTTTGACTGGAAAAACTTGAATGTTTTTCTGCAATTGCTTATGCGGTGTTGCTGCGTTTACTTAGATTTTAGATGTGTACTCCATAAGCCGCCAGTGGCGTATTAACTCCTTAACTAATCTCCTTTCAGCCGAGTGCTTAACTGCAATATATCGGAAACTGCCCCACTCTCATTCCTTTTTTGTATTACAATTATTTTTATGTTCTGACCCTCTAGTCGTGGCTATTCTAAACACTTCTTTAACATCGCTTATTCACCTCGAGGGATACGAAGCATTTTTGCCACGCAGCATCATCGGCTCTCTTCTCCACTGTAGCTATTTAGCTATTGCTTTCGAAGGACTGCAGCAGTGAATTCTCTTTTGTAATAGTTTCTTTTTTGCTTTTATTATTTTGCAAAGGATTTCTATAACTGCTAGCAATAAAAAGTAAGGTATTTCCTTTTCTTTAAAAATACTTTTCGCATCATTCCACGAATTTTCCCCGCAAGGAGTTCACCATATTTTTTTTCTAATTTTAGAATACGTTACATTATTCAATGCACGATCTTTATCTTCAGGATATTATTGATCCTTCAATCGAAAATGGCTAAGCATTTATTATTATCATAGAACACTTTATTCGGCGAGGTTAGGCCCATGTGGGCCTTCGCTGCTGAAAGGGTTTCTATTTTATCTGTCTTCCCTTGTACGAAACTTTTTTCGGCTCATTCCGAGGCATTATCGCGAAGTAACCACGATTTTCCCCACTACTCTCAAAAACAGATATGTTATTGAGTATTAACATGGGAATTGGCGCTTTTGGATTTTAGGACAAGTGCGTTGCGATACCGAACTTTTCAAAAACTAGTAGTTTTTGAAGATAAAGCACCAGCGAAGACTATCAGCAAAACCTGCTTTCAGGGAAACCTGCTTTCTTTGTGTTCGAAGAAAGCAGGAAGGCTTAACCCTTTTATCCTTTGGAAACCCTTAATACGGATCTTCGCTGATCGTGCAGCGTCGTCACCAGTATCTAATTATGGAAAACCTTCACAAATACAAGTCAAAGAGTCTTCCGTGAACATATGCACGCTTCTTCGGAAGTCCTATTATAACATAATGGTAGTAATACGAGTTTCTTAAGGTGAGATTGATTGAGACTACTATGTTTTTTCCTACAACTAACCCTTGGAAATGTGAAATTTGAAGAATTGAGAATTAGAATTAAAGATTATTTCTGGATAAAGGATCATGAATATAAAGTTTCAACTCTTAAGTAAAGAACAGACATTTGTAAATAATCATTTCTGAATCGAGGAATATCGGAACGGAGTAATTTAGCTGAAGTTTTCGAACATTTCCACNAGTACTAATAGTAATATAAGCTATCAGATCGATGGCAATAACGTTAATAGTGTTAGTAGAAGTGGGGAGATAAGAACATTTATAAGACTAACATATTGAAAGTGTGCTATTTGGATTGTCTGACAATGACAGAGCGTTTTTATTGGACGCGAATGATGAAGAATATGAATATTTGTTCGTAAGGCAGTGATGATTCTATAATGCGTCATTGTGGACTCATTTTGTCACCAAAACAAAGAGTATTTTCCTCCGAATGTTCCATGCCTGAAGATTTTTTATGCCTAAGCAATCCTACTGCAGCTGCCATTTGTTACTTTTATTTATTTTTTACTTGTGCTCTTTGTCTATGTCAGTACCCTGCAAGCCGCCTTTCGGCGTGCGGCAGGGGGTGCATGCACCATGACTCTATTTTCCTAATCGATTACATTCGCGTATCGCAGGCAGAAAAAAATGAGTTCTTGAATCGATTCGTTCTAGAATCTATTTCCCTGATCTTTCTCGCATTATCGGAACGGCCTATGTAACATGGTGGGAGCATTGTATCGGCTACATCATCTCTGAATGTGCTTTCTCTGAATTTATCCGGTAAACTAATCCTTTGTTGAAATCATCTAACTTCTAAAGATTCTCATCTTGTGTCCTCAAGCATCCGAGTGGCGCTCACTGATTTATCGTAGCAATTCTTCACAAAATTCTTCGGCCTTTCGCTGCACCTTTTCTAATTCCCGAATACAACACTTATCGGTCTATACATTACCCACATACTTAAGATGAGGCATAACTAACGCAAAATAACATCGCACATTTCACCGACTCTACTGTTAATAAGTTTATCCCTCGGAGACTGTACGGATAATTATCGGCAATCTTCTTTCGAAGGAGTTAATCACTGAACAGTTATTTACATTGAGTTCCAATTGCCAATCATCGCACAATTTCATAATTCTATCTAAATCATTCGACGAGTTTAATCTATCCTCTTTACTTTCTGTTTCCCTACAGATGACCGTTCCGTCCGGAAATGTCCTAACTTTTCTATCAATGAGATTGCTAAATCCGTTGATATATACTAAAAGTAGTACCGGTCCCTCCGCTGCTAATCTCTTTTAGATATACTAGCTAATCCCGCACAAATATTTGCGGGCATGGTGTATATAATATCTACAAAAACCGTTTTATGCTAAAACTATTTTATATTTTAAGAAACATATCTTCACATAATAAATAATTTCATTATATCTGTTTTGAATTATCAAACATAATAAACGATTCATTAAATCACATATTTTTCCAAAACATAATCTTCAAGTTTATCGCTATATCAATATTTGGTAATCTTCTGTCTTTGGAATACACCCGTGACCTTCGATAAACGTCGCGTAAACTTTGGATCGTTATTATTATCATTATAAACTTTCGGCTAGATAATGCTAGGATGACTCCGCTTTTATCTAACCTCTTACGCTAAGATATTAAAAGATAATTTTAAATTATTACATAAAGAATTATCGACTACGATTAATTTAAAACTATAAAAATATACCAATACATAAAAAACAAATATTGTACACTAGATATTAATGGATATATTAAAAGATAAAATAAATGCAAACTAATTCAGCAGTCTCGATTATCCGAGGTTCATATTTTTGTGCTTTGCCCTGTTTACTTGCTCACACTGTTTACTTGCTCACACTGTTTACTTTGAAGCAAACCTCTTCAATTACTGCAACTACAGCAGCTCAGCATGGCAAACGTCGGTAAAATAATCCAATCGGAGAAAAGGAGTGCATGTGGACAATTGACGTGTATGTTATAAAGGAATAGAGACAGTTTTTATACCAAAGTGGTTTTGAATTGTAAATGCACGTCCTACTTCGGCAAGGCGCGTTTTTATTTCACAATTGACGTTCGCAAGACGACCCTTCCGTGTCATTCGAGGTGGCTCCAGTCCACATTAACTTAGATAATCGACACTTTATTACAAGATAACAAATACAAATGAAGATAACGATTGAAGTCGTGGGTAAAAACTCCTCCGCTGAATGTTTGCGGAGGAAAAACCACGATGCTGGGAAACGCCCACACATGAAGATAAAGAAACGCGAAAACACGGAGGTGATAAATACTTAGTAACTACATAATGAGGGATTAAGATGATATTCAACACATTTTTATCGTCCGATTTAACTCTGTATCACACCATAAGGACGGATCTCAATGGCTGTTTTTAAAAGTCATTAATTGTGGAAATTGGTGGTGTAAGTGCTTACTCCCCCGTGACGTTGAAAATTAGCGAAAGAATGTTGTGTGAGGAGAATGCTTATGATTTGAGAGGAAGAGTGAGTGGAGGCGATTGGATGAAGAAAGATGTTTGTGGTGGAGAAAATGAAAAATTGTGTATTCGAAGGAGAAGAATGAAAGAAGAAATCGCCTCAGGGTACGGCAGTTGGATATGTTATCGGAATGTATTAGGAGCCATTAAAAGAGATAAAATTGAACTGCCATCGCTGCCATGATGTCGGAAAAGCAGTGAAGAGTGAAGATTTTAATATATCCAGGGGTAGTGACTCCCTAAAGGCGAGTAAAATGACAGATTGCAATTGATAATTTTACATTGGTGATATTGCATAAAGTTGGTTCGCGAATAACTTAATATATCTTGCAGAAAAGTGTTGTGTTCGTGAATTGGAAAAGGACAGCGAAATGCGATACATTTCGCAAAGAATTACAACAACAAATCAGTAAGCGTTACTGATATGCTTCAGCGCATATATATAAGATATATTCAGGTTTACAGTATTTCATTTAGCGCGGGAATCTCTAGAGGATAAAAGATTTAAAGAAAAGATCAATCAACATAAGTTCAGAGAAAGTACGTTATTAGAAGATGTAGCGGATATTGTGCATACTCCACGCTATATAGGCCGTTCTGATACTGCGAAAAAATCAGAGAAATAGATGCTAGAAGTAGAACATAGTGCATCGACTGTCACACGCCGACAAGCAGTTTGCAGGGTTTGTGTGTAGATGTGGGCGTGGACTTGTTTACACGTGATTGGAAATTAACAGTTAAGAGAGTGAGTTTCATCGTACGATATGCTAGGAAACAACAATCGACTTAAGAATCGAATACAGGTAATCGTTGAAAGAGATAATTGCTGAATATTTGAAATGAAAAAATCAACGATTCAGGGAGTAAGAATTGAGGGCGAATAGAAGACCATTGTAAGTAAAGGGAGAGGAAGAGCAGTCGAATGCGAATCGGAAGGCGAAGAAGGGTTTACGCAACGGAAATCCAATCCGAAATTCGAGAGAAACCCATCACGTGCACGCCCAAGTGACTCAAAAGGGACGCGTCTACGCTTCACTTGCTTCACGAGAGGAGCAGCTGCGTGATCCCCAGTCACTTTCTTTCTCGTCATTTTGCGTCCATCCATCGCAATGTCTCTTCTCATTAGCGCATTTACACTTATTTATCCGTAACTTCCGTAAGAAAGGCGTCCATTTTCCCCTCTGCGCACCAAAAAACAAATGACTGCGAGAAATGCGATCAGAAAGGACATGCGACAGAGACTTATGTAGTCGAGTTTCGTTTTCCGAATCGCGGATATTTATCGATTTTGCCAAATTCTTCGTTTTAATCGCCATTCACGCCTCTCTGTGCCAAACAAGGAATAAATATTTCATGACTATGATTCAAAATGGGCCATAAAGAAGTTAATGAACACGTGGACTGTGGAACAAAAAATAGATTGATTTGTCAGTGGTGCTGCTATCATATCTGCATAAATGCAATGTTTTCCATTGGTCTATAGTTACAGGACAGATAAAATTGTATATTTCATTTATTTTTGTCTCAGTTTTGTTCATGGCTGTGATAATAAGAAAGCTACTGAGGTATGAGTGGTGCTTAATAATGGCATTGATTAAGGTCTCCCCTTCTTGAATGATAAGAAAAGCGTTACTCGTAGAGTCATTTTGCTTTACTAGCGTGGGCTTGTCATATATATGTATAGCATTTTGGTTCAGTGAGGAAAGCAAGGGCAAACTACCTCACTCCCCATCTTCCCTAGCAAGCCTTATTATTAGTAACCAATGGTAGAGGGGATGAGGTCCCAACCGGTCATAGGGCTCAATACTTTACAGACATACAGTATCGTCAACCTATTATACTATCATATCATGTTATTACACCGCGAAAGAAAACAACATTTTCGGAGAATTTCATGGGTTTGGTTTTATCCACGCCATTTACTGTAAGAATTACATTAAGGACAACGCAACCGCCATTGTTTTCCTTAGAAAATTTTGCCGCCATTTTTACGGAAAGGCTAATGGTATATTTTCAAGATAATAAACATTTTTTTTTGCCTCAATCGATTTTGCCTAAATCGTGATGCAGGAAAACTTCTGCTCTAAATGCAAGAATAAAGATGGAATCTGATATATATTTCCTGCGAGTCACCAGTCACGAGTGCAACTGTAAAGAATTAAAAAAGTTCAATTTACTTCCCATAGCCTCTATTTTTAAAAACTCAATTCGTCTCTGGGAACTCCAGAAACCACCCTTGACTACGCCAATGTCTTCAGGTCAACGTTCCACAGTAAACATTCTTTTTTTAAGTTCCATTTAAGGATTTTCTATTTTTAAGGTACCGCATTTATACGGCAAAGCACTCAAACCAACGATTTCAGTAATATTTTCCTGATTCCTATATCAAGACTTCTATTCATAATTTTCACGAAAGCATCTTTGTTCATTCCAACTACACATGTGCACCAAAGAAGGACATTACCCGAGTAGGAACGCTCATCCACCTGTTCTGTTATTACCTTTCTTCCTTATTTAAATGACATTATAATTACATTATAATCAGGAAGTCAAATGTCAGTAAACAGTAAATGAACTATATTATTCTTAAACAATTCCAGAAATGACAATTTCTTTGATCTAATTTAGTTTGAGCATATTTTATTCATCATTGCCCCGAATTGATATTAGTACATAAGGGTAGTTGTCTTGTTAAAAGTGCTTCGACAGCTGAGGTCATTTCACACGTAAGCCCCCACCACGAATCGAACCCGGGACCGCTTTCGCCGAAGTCGACGCGTTACGCACTTGGCTATCCAGAGGCCCCAAATTGATATATTTTGGAATCTATCGTCCGTTGTGTTGTATCCACTTCAATTTGAGATGGTTCGGTGAAGACGCTGGTGCCATGGTGACGAGAAGAACAAGTGACTGATGTTTTTAGGAAGCAGTTGTCTGAGAGACACTTCGAGGAAACATCTGCAATTCAATTCCTTTTCCAACATATATATGCACATACATTCGAATCAGTCACTGCCCGCATAAATCAAAGTGATTGAATCTGCATTTCCCCAGTGAACTTTCAACTGTTTCTTTTCTGTACTCTATTCATCGATTTCCCGATAAATATCGTTCTAGCAGATTCGAAGTGCCTTCAGATACTCGAGTGGGTAGTGTCTTTTGAACAAGCGGTCCCGGGTTCGATTGGAAGCCCACGCGCTAATCGGCTCAGCTATCGGAGCACAAAATAATAACCAAAGTGAAAATAAAAACCAGTGTGACTGAGAGGCGAAAGAAAGCTCCCAAATTCAAGATTCACCGCGCATAGGATACCTTCGGTCTTAAAATCAAAAAGACCGGGCGGTATTGGCGGGCAGGCACTTGTAACGGCATCGTTACAAGTGTCTGATAAACTGTTGATTAATTCTCACGCGCGATTGTTACACCTAACAGTGGCTATTTCAGAGCAATAAAGATCGTCTTGGAACTCTCTCTTTGGAAGGAATACTTCTCCAGCAATGCATAGTTCTAATTCCTCATCCTTTTGGTGGAATCCTTCGGTGGGCCGCCTAAGGCCGCATATGAAACCATCACGCAGCAGTGAAATGGTTCAACATCAAAACTACATATAAAGGGAATTGAATATAAACCTAACATATATAGTCTTCTATATATATAAAGAAGAAATTCTGTGGGTTTGTGTATTGGCGTGTTTGTCTGAGATTGGAGTCCACACCGTTTGTCCGATTTGCGTCAAACTTTACATACGTTTCTCTGAGACTCGGAAGGAAGTACCATCACCTTTTTATTCGATAACTTAGCTGGGTTTGAATCTAGATCTTTCAGATAGATTTCCATCAGAAATACATGTAAAGTTCAATTTTATCGTTTACATATTTTATTTTGCAAAATTAAATTCGATGGAATAGTCGTATAAAATCGAGATAAGTACCAAAAGAAGGATAATTGAATATAGATTCTTATTATGATCATGGAATATCGCTTTCGTTAGAAGTTGCGAGAATTTAGATAAAATATGCCAATATTTTGTGAAATTTCGAGGTTGTAAACAACCCTGACGACCATTGCGATTGTTGATTCCGAGTTCATGCATTTTCCCTTAAGAATGCATTTGTATTTAGGCCCATTTAAAAACAATTGACGATATGAAGAGGAGGAAATTATTCAGAGATTTAAACTTTTACAGTCACGAATGATTTGTAGTGATGAATTGCAGGGGCAACAAACACCGTATTGAATTAATGGAGATGGATGAGTAACTTTTTGTCTATCAATTCGCACTCTTGACATATTATAGGATTAAATTTCCCATCAGAAGAATATAAACGACACTTGAATATGGATATAAATGTTGCAACGTTAAAATCTTTATTTGCTAACTCGAGAACCAGAAGGTGAAAATCTTGCACATTAACTCGAGGCATGATTCATAAATTCCATTAAGATTCACATTTTTATTACTGATTGTGGATTTCGGCTTTGAATTATGAGAACTTTGATTAGATAGAAAATCTCTGTTTTAGATTGTCTCATTGGACTAAACTGAGGTGCGAGATGTCATTATCTCTTATGTACAAATAGGTACATTTAATCCGACTTCTATTCTCCCCGTGGAGAATCAACGGGCACTTCAGCTAGTTTGTAAATAAACAATTTCCATTTAGTCTTGATCTAATGCACGAAATGAAAACATATATTTCCATTAATTTATCTTCACATTTAGTACTTGCATTGCTATTTTGATATCTAATGATTTGTATATTGGAATATTAAAAAATAATATTTTTATCAGAATTTATTTCTGTTGTTATGTATGTGTCTGTAGCTCTTTCTTTACTTCCCAAATCTGATTCGACCTAATTTTCCTCAGAAGGTTTCGCAGGTTTTTAACGCGTTTTGTGGGTGTTTTCTGGCTGTGGTGTATTTTTTCCCAAAGTCCAAAATAAGGTTATTAAACTAATCAAATAGTTTTCTTTTTTGCACATTTTCAAAATGTTCCTTTTAAATTTCATAAGACGAATGGTTATACCAAAGGAGAGACTTGTTAGTCTTAATCTCGCCGTAATGAAGTCGTATGATTATTATTATTATTAATCTATTTTTACCCAACTATTTAATGCGTGCAAGTTATTCAAATGTGTGCATTTATTTCGAGATGTGAAAACAGACACAAAAGAGCGCTTGTCAAGATGGGGTCAATCGCCACAGAAAAACAAAGGAAGAGAGATGCATAATGTGCCATCGCATTTATGGATGAGGGCGTTCGACCATTTTGAATTTTAACCAACTGAAGATAAATCTTTTTGTCTAATTCCATCCCCCCAATGTTTCAGAAAGAATTCGTTGTAAGAGCGTGCGTCAGACTGCGTCTTATATAAGGAACGAGGCATTTCTGGATCTAGCGAAGGTTCATACGTTAGCTCACGTTGTTTTCTAGAGTGCCAATTGCTTCATTCGTTGAAATACGTCAATCTGAATCGATTAATGTCGGAGTAGTTGGCTTAAAAATGAGTGGTTATTTATTTATCTTTTATATTTATTTCTCTTTTCTTCTTATGCCTTATTTCTCAATCGATGGAAACAATTTGAGTCGAAATTTATCGGATGTTTGTTTCCCCTTTTAGTAGTTGCCATGCAACCCTGCAAATGCGTTTTAAAAACAGGAACCTCTAGCAACAGCATTGTTTGATGGCAACATAAATATTGAATTGTAATTGTCCCGTTAGACGAGAATCTATAGGATAATCGCAGAGGTGGAGAAGATCTGAATTCAATCTAAAGAATGTTCGAAGGGAACAAGGTTCGACTCTGGTCAAAGTCACACGTTGATGGATTGGGTTGCATGATTTTTTAACAGTAACTCAATCGCGAAAAAAAACGAGGCCATATTGAATCCATTACGTCGGGGAAGCGTCAGGTCAGTTGATTAGTTTGTTGTTAAGTAAACAACAGCGTTGACGACCAAACTTACAATGTATCCTTCTAGGGATGGCGACAGGTATTCGAGAATAACATTATAATCAGGGAATACGATCCAATACCTTCCGTGTTCTCATTCATAAGAGTGATTTAATTTTAATGAGTGATTTATTTAAGGCCTCACATTCAAGGTAGTTATGAATTCGGATGTTAAAAAATTCGCCCTAAGTTATAAATACTGTTGCGACGAAAACTACAAATTACTTCTTAGTGCAAGCTACATATTTTAAATTTATATCTTGCTTTGATTACGTAAGCACTGGTCATTTCCTTGATGATACGTAATGTCTACGATTTGATAAATCAAGAAATGTAAATATTTCCATTTTTCACCCATTTGAAGACCCTCTGAACCATTTATCAAATTATTAAATTATTTAATTAAAGTATTACATTGTATCCTATCTGGCCGGAGTGCGACGACAGATATTCTGAAGGAACAAGAAAATCAGTGGGAAAAATCTTTTAGATTCTACAAAGTTCCTTTAAAAAGAAATATCAGGCTAATACTATTAAAATTTACTCCTATTCACTAACTTAAGTATTTATACTATTTGAATTGACTAATACTATTTACAACTTCAATTATTATTACACAGAATATCTTTAAACATACTTTCATAGACTCTTATTATATCTTATTATATACTCTTAGGCCCAAAGAAAATGAACTAGAGCTAGAAGATGAAAACGAAGTTGATGAGGATGAAAAAGGGTTCGACATCCTGGAAAGTGAAGTGGAAGCATCTATAAGGGAAATGAAAAACGGGAAAGCATCGGGAGTAGACGAAATCCCAGTTGAGCTATTAAAAGCTTTTAAAAACAAGGGATTGAAAAAATTAACAGAATTGTGCAATAAAATCTATAAGGAAGGACAATGGCCTCATGATTTTAAGGAAACTATAATGGTTCCCATTGAAAAGAAACAAAACACTAGAAAATGTGAAGAACATAGAACCATAAGCTTAATATCTCATGCTGCTAAAATAGTGCTAAGAACAATAAATAGAAGATTATATAAGAAACTAAACTGGGTGATAGGGGAGGAACAGTATGGATTTAGAAGAGGGGTAGGAACTAGGGATGCTATAGGTCTCTTAAGAACGATTGGGGAAAGATATATAGAAAAGAATAAAAAAGTTTATGTTATATACATAGACTTGGAGAAAGCGTTTGATAGAGTTAGGTGGGACAAACTAATGAAGATATTGAAGAAACACGGAATTGATTGGAGAGAGAGAAGGCTGATAAAAGAACTGTACCTCAAACAGAAGTTCAGAGTAAGAATAGGAGGCCAATTGACAGATGCAATTGGAATTGGTAGGGGCATTAGACAAGGGTGCTGCCTGTCGCCTACTTTGTTTAATATTTATCTGGAAGAGATAATAGCAGAATGCTTTGATGGCAAGAGAGGCATAAATATAGGAGGTAAAAGAGTAGAATGTATTAGGTTTGACAACTGGTTGGGGTAATTAAGAAAAGGAAGAAGAATTGGCTCTGTCATTGTATGAGAAATGAGCGTTTAATGAAGACTGTAATGGAGGGCACGATAAAAGGGAAAAGAGGACGAGGAATGAAGAGACATACAATGTTAGATATAATTAAGATTAAAGGGAAATATAGTGAAACCAAAAGATTAGCAGAAGACAGGGAAGCATGGAGGTAACCATGAGAGAAACTGCCAGAAGGCAGAAGAACCAATGATGATGATGACTCTTATTAGAAAAACCATCCATAAACACCGGCGTTGCTATAAACAAAACTTGGTTGCTACAGACGCTTAAGCAAATTGTGAAAAATGAAAATCACTCAATCACCCCTCTTTTTAGAGTTTTACTTTGTAGCAACGAATTCGAGACAACCATGGAGGTCGCCTTGGTAATCTCAGTAAAGAGAAAGAAGTACCTAATATTTTAGATATAAATCACGGATTTATGATTAAAACGACCGCAATATGTATAAACGTCGCAAATACAAAATGGATTATAGTTTTGTTTGCATAATGAACCAAGTGCGATGGAAATCCGTTCACGTTTTCGTATTTAAAAAAATAAATCCGTGCGATCTGGAAAATGAAAATCGATTGTGGTCTTAAGGAAACGTATAATAGACTCCTAGTTCGAACCCGAGCCCTCTTAGTGATGAGATTTCGTGGGACCTCTTAATGTAATTTGTCTCAACAACGTACCGTTTCTGTATTAGAGGAGGGACAGACGAACAGACAGACGGATTTATAATCGAATGTTTGATCATAAGACGGACGAACTGGACGAAGATCTGTTCAAGCGAATTCAATCCGTTTTATATTTCAATTTCTTCTGCACTTTTTCCAATTAAATGTTTTGACTCTTTCAATTAGAAGTTTTTCCAAAATTAATTATTAATTTTTGCTCGTTTGTGAGGAATGGAATTCTACATCTTTTGCTGAAACCGATGAAATGCTCTTCAAACGTCTTGGAGGCAGAGCCCTTGGGGGCGGCGGCAGAGACAGACCATTATTATTACGACAACATTACTATTTGTTGTTTTCGGTGTGATACACACGACTTATCTTAGAGAGATTATGATGCGAAATTAAAGATTGGCAAACATTTAGAGGAAAGAATTACGGATAACTCGAGACGAGAAAGGAATATTTGTGCAGTGGATTTAATCGAAGAATTGGAATAAATAAAATATATTCAGATACCAAGAATAAAATAAGGTTTTGGAGTACATTTTTACTAAAGATTTGATCGGAGTCTTCCCTAATTTGCAAATAGCTTTGCGAGTTTCATTGTCACTTCCGGAGACTATTGATAAAGATACTCAAAAGTAATGTGAAATATTAACTCGTAATGACAATTTACTATGTTAGCATACGGAATATGCATTAATAATTGTCAATGATGCTTTGTGACCGATTTAATCTGGGGAACGAAGTCATAAAACACTGCATTTTCAAAGTCTTCCAAAATAATTTTCACCTTCAAATCAGGAAATGTATGATGTTGGTATTTAATTTGAAGGAGCGGCAAATTATGTTCGCACCGGGGCGGCAGAGAGGGTGGGCGCGGCTCTGCTGGGAGGCATCGCTTCGGATAAGACTGATCTACGTCTACAGAAAGCCGCCTTTCGGCGTGTGGCAGGCGCCCAATCCTGGGGATGGTTGGTCTAAATTACTGATTAATCTCATACATTCTTAGATTTATCTTTAGAGATTTTGAAAGTTCTTCCTTCTTTCAAATTTATCCGTGTAAATGGAGGATTTTGTTGTGAGATATAAATTGGTGAGGAAGAGATGCGCAGTTCCAACCGGAAAGAGAATTAGACCGCCCCCTCTAGTGTCAGCCCTGAGGCGACGGCCTCACTCGTTCACCAACTTAAGCCGGCCCTGATAAGAGTGCGTGTTCCAAATATGCGAACTCATGTACGCATCCGGAGGCGAAGTTTCCGTTTACGTGAACTCAAATTAATGAATATATTGAATTTGCGTTTTTATTTAGCGATTAGAATTTCTCGCGTCTCTTTTGCTTTAAGGATATTTACTTACATACATACGATATGTAGGTATTAGAAATAATATATGTGTCGCAGTAGTGGTATTTTTAAAAGTGCTTCGACAGCTGAGGTCATTTCGCGCGTAGGTTCCCGCCGGGTATCGAACCCGGGACAGCTTTCACAAAAGGCGACCGCGTTACCCATTAGGCTACCCGAGAACCCCTGAAATATCTATGTCATATTCAAGTATGAAATCAACGAGGTCGTCAGAATTTTTTCCATTCTTCCTTGGGATATTTCCTGGGCGCGCACCATCTTGCGCAAAGTCACCCTTACCCATTTTCATTTGTCAATTATGTAGTTGCAGATCCAATTAAATCAATGTCTTGCGAGGAAAGGAATAAAGGCTTTGATATTTTAGATAGGTAGAGTGCAGCGGTATCTTGGCAACGACGGCCTTAATTAACGAAGCACTCTCTTAACGACGAGTGGCTGTGGTAAAAAATGTTGCTTTGGTTTACGACGCCCTCTGGGGGAGATTTATTTTATGACTATTCATTTTATTCATAATATTATTTGATGCAAATACAACTGAAATATTATACTAATAATAATTATTTAATTATAATTTAATGGCATTTCAGTAGTAGTAGTATTGTTAAAAGTGCTTCGACAGCTTAGGTCATTTCGCACGTGGGCTCCCACCGGGAATCGAACCCGGGACCGCTTTCACAGAAGTCGAACGCGTTGCACAATTGGCTATCCGGGAGCCCTTCATCAATATCTATTTCCTAGATAGATAGATAGATAGATTTCTCCTTCCTCATACATTCGACTTCAGAATATGGTTGTTTCTTCCGAAAGCACTCCATCCTAGTTTTATTCTTCGATTCACTTCATTAATCCTGTTTTTCTCTCCTGTCGTAACCAGTTGTCCCAGGTAACTGTACTCTGAACAAACATCAAGGGGTACCTCTTGTAGTAGGATTGGTACTTGTGCTGCAAAAGAATTATACATTACCTTAGTTTTC
>KZ308975.1:330269-347291 GCA_000376725.2 Ladona fulva
GCGATACGTTTTGTTAAAAAGTGCTACGATAGAGAAGCAAGTGTAACGCAAATGCTCACAGACGCAGGTTGGGAATCCTTGAAAGAAAGGAGATTAGAAGCTAGGCTGCGATTGTTAGATAAATTCAGAGGAAATACATTTTCGGATGACGTAATTGATATTATGCGACCCCCCTGCTACTTTGCCCGATCCGACAGTGAGCGTAAAATAAGAGAAATAGACGCGAGGACAAGTCGTTTTAGGGACTCATTTTTTCCACGAACGATACGCGAAAATAATAAATTAAAGAAGTAATTCTACTCTTGGTGTTTACACCCCCTGCCACACGCCGGAAGGCGGCTTGATGGGTACTTATGTAGATGTAGATGAATTACAGGGGCAACAAATATGCGTAGCACCGTAATAAATTAATGGAGATGGAGGAGTAACTTTTTATTTATCATTTCGGACTCTTGACAATTATACGATTAAAGTTACCAGAATCGGAAGTTGAAAGTCTCGCAAACTTACACATTACTTTGAGACACGTTAATAATAAGAGGGAAATTCCATAATGATTCACATTCCTATTGTTGATTGTAGATTTCGGCCTCGAACTTTCTTTAGAAAATTTTTGTTTTCAATAACCTGCCCTATTGAACTAAATTTAGATTCGAGATATTATTTTCTCTTATGTACAAATAGGTATACGATATTTAATCCGACATCTATTTTCCCCGTTGAGAATCAACGGGTATTTCAGCTAGTAAGGAAACAATCCCAAGACACATTTATTTCCAGTCATTATTCCGATTTATAACAACAGTATCAGACTATAGATATTGGCTGGTATATTGGCGCTAATACACTAATTTATGATTAACATATTTACCATAAACATAGTCATGATATAATTCAACATCAAATGTTACCAACTATTACATTTAAATGGGATTTTTGACGTTTCCTGCAGATAAATGCTATAATTGATATACGCACCGTAATTTTCAGTCTTCAAAAATCACGAATCATTAAATGTAATTTAATACATTTTTTATTCTTCGATTTCGACTTAACGCAGTGCATATTTTTTCCGTAAGAATATCCGTAAACATCGTTTTTTTCATCGCGTTCATTTTTCCTCTTTGAATAATTAAATTATTATTTATACATCAGATAACATTGGCCACTTTTCTATTATTTAATAACAGGAAAAACTTTATGCTACGGATTCTAAAATATAGTAGTCTTTAGCTATTGTTAAGGATCGTTTTCGGTAGAAATTTTTACTTCTGTGTATTAACGAGTCACGGCTAAATTGCACTTAAAAATGGTTTTTTCTTCTCCACTTGTAATCCCCCCGTCAAACATGACAGAACTCTATACAATTTAAAAATATATCTTTTATCATGTATATCTTGTCCTAAACTACTAAGCGTCCGTCGTAGAACCATAATAAATCATTATATTTATTGCCGGTTTATTTGATTCTGGATAAATTTGGAGCTATTTGCTGATAATTAAAGGATTGTAGGGAATTGTAGCAGAATTCCCTACAAAATTTCAAATTATTTTATGATCTAATCGGTCACTAATGTATATTAGGAGAGAACTTTATAAGTGACTTAGATTCGATTTATTGATCATTTGCATTCGAAAAGAGACCGCTGTAATATTTCGATTCGCTTTCATCGATTGGAATCGCTTCTTTAAAGCGGAGGAATCGCCGGCCGATGTCTACGACACGCACACTTTGGCTCAAATGAAATGTGGTTCGGAATGAAATTCTATCAGCGACCTCAGTTCAAGGAGACCACTCCACGCATACGTTGAGAACACCTCCTTATATATACTGAAACATATCATATACATGTGATTGTGTGTGTGTGTGTGTGTGTGTGTATATATTATTAATGGAAATTCAATGCTTTCTCATCATGTTTTAGCAATTACTTTAATATTCCCTATTCCAGTAAAGGTCATTGACCTTCCTTTATCTCTTGCAAGATTAGTAAAACCGTTTGTATAATGCTAGGNTCATCTTCCTAACCCAGGTGTTGCGTTTCTTGTCTCTTCTTGTGATTCCACCGTTCCATACTTCTCTGCGTAGTCTGGAGTCTAGATTATTGCGTTTAAGTACTACTATACAGAAACTGCTATCTTGGTTCTTCTATGTAATAATTAATCAGTTGTGCAAATAAATTATGGTACTCCTACGAATATGTTGTGTAATTTAGATATTTTGTTTTTCACATTCTGAACTTCTAATTTTACGTATTTGCTCTTTTAGTCATCTAATAATAGGAGTAATAATAATCATCGTAATAATAATTACAATAATAATTGTAATTATTATTGTAATTATTATTACATAATATCAAATCTACTAGCGAAAATCAAAACTACCAGCGCTCTCATGCTACAATGGAAAGAAAAGGCCCTTCATGGAAGACACCCTCACCAGTTAACCCAGCCCCATGTGGACACATCAGCTTCTAATGCTTGGCTGACACATGGCAACATCTTTGCAGAAACCGAAGGATTCATGATAGCAATTCAAGACCAAACTATAAATACAAGAAACTATAGGAAATTCATCATTAAGGACCAACAAATTATTAGTGATAAGTGCAGACTATGTAATGAACAATCAGAGACGATTAACCATATTATCGGCGGCTGTGGGTTGCTTGCTTCTACAGAATATACAAGGAGACACAACAATGTTTGTAAAATAATTCACCAAGAACTTGCTTTGAAACATACTCTCATCGATACTTATACTCCATATTACAAATATACACCAGAAATTATTTTAGAAAATACATCAGTAAAGTTATACTGGAATAGAAGTATCATCACAGACATAAGTATACCTCATAACCAACCTGATATTACACTCATTCACAAATCTAGTAAAACTACATACCTTATAGAAATTTCCGTTCCAAATTCCATGAACATACAAAAGAAGTATGCAGAGAAAATACAAAAATACCTCACACTAAAGGAAGAAATAAAACAACTGTGGCACCAAAAATCAGTAAAGATAGTACCAATCATACTTTCATCAACTGGAATAATTCCAAAATCATTGCATAACAGCTTAATGGAGATAGGCTTAAGACCAAAAAGCTATATCTCCCTACAAAAATCTGTAATTCTGGACACCTGCTCGATAACGAGAAAATTTCTCTGTAATCTGTAATCAGTAATCATAATCAATATAATAAGAAATACCATAAAAAATGATAACAATATAGGAACATGTGACTTGGTGAATACCCGTCACAGGTTCAAAGATACCACAAAACGTGAGAATAAAACTATAACAATAATGACACCGATGATAATAGCAATAATAATAACAATTACGTTGGAAGTTATATTTAAACAATACCCAAGTTTCACTTCTATTGATTTCCAATGGAACGGAACATTACAGCTATGGTAGAGAGACGTTTTAGAATCTGAAGGATCGAACTAATTTTAACAAACTTTTTTACAGTTGACCGTTTATTTTGTGAAGACCTGTTATGGATTTTGGTTTATAATTGTTCATGGATTTCTCTTCAATTAGTAAACGATAAATTGGAAGATTTCTCCGGTTTCCACTTCATTTTAATTCATTGGTCAGTATCTGCAGACGCCTAAAATAGGGATCAAATTGTGAAGAACTATAATTGCCGGAGACATTTTGTCGTTTTCTTCGGTGTGTTGATTTCGAATCCTAGTGAGTTCTGCTGTCTCCAGTCTCCAACTTGTTTTTCACCAATTTGTCTGGGGAATTAAAGGAAACTTTGTCGTGGAGAAGGTGATGAGTTTAGAATTTGCGGTTCAGGATTTTTCTTGAGCTGATGTTTTAGGGAATTAGAATGTAAATCAGAAGAGGATTTGTGGTCGGTGTGGAAAAGTCGAGGTGGTGTCGTCATCGACGTTTAAGAGAAGATTGTGAGGTATCGGCATCTTGAGAGTATGGATATTTTTGTGTTATAATTGAGAGGGTTATTGTGGGAAATCTCACCAAAAAGGAAAGTCTGCTTGAAGCCAAACTTGCAATAAATTACATAGATATGAGGATAGGATTTTTCATATATATCTAACATAATTTGTACTTGGTCCTTTCCTCGAGGGGCCGCTGATTTTAAGAGACAATCAAATGATATCTAAGGGAAAGGGTGAAAAGTGACTTTAAATGTAAATGTGTGTACATAGGAAAATTCTCAAGGATAAACGGACATGGAAAAAGTCTAACCAGGACTCGAACCAGGATCTCCAAATAGCCTGGCGGTTGCTCTAACCACTTAGCTATCTTTCCAAAACTTTTAGACTTGCCGTTAAAGGATGTATCCTAAGAGATACTAACTAAAAATAAACCAACCTACCAACTTCTAAAGTCATTCCGCCAACACCGGGTATCGAACTCGGGACCGCTTTCATAAAAGGTGACCGCGCTACCCACTTGGCAACCCGAGAGCCCCTAAAGCATCTGTCATACTCAAGTATGAAATTAATAATGCCATTCATGAAAACACACAAGACAGTACTTCGTATTTTTCACAAAATATTTAATTTAAACGACCGATTTCGAAATATTTTGTGATACGAAGTACTATGTTGTGTGTTTTTTGACGTTCTACAATGTTAGGACAGAACATTAAGAGTTTACAGAGGTCACTTGTATATTTGCAGTTGCAGTCTCTCGAAAGGAGACTTTGATATTTTAGATTGGTATCGATTTGATGTCCATTCAAACTCATAGTTTTATCGAGAGATTTCAAATTCTTTGGTGGTAATTATCCTCCCCCTGAATCCACCTTGTAATTATCCTCCCCCTGAATCCACCTTCGATCCTCATTTCAAGTCTAATCGTTTTTCAAGTTGTAACGGTTTTCAACGAATGTGTAAGCAAATTTTATTGGTCGTATGAGTGGTCTTGGAAAGAGGGATTTCATGAAAATATGAGAGTACAGATGTGTTTTATTTTCGTCTGCGCCAATTGGAGTCAATGAGTGCCAATTTAGGGCGACCCTTTCTTCAAAGACTTCCTCTACTGCCACGCTTATTGTTGCACTGCCCACTCCCAACAATCTCTCTCTTATTTATTCCAAACTCTATTCTAATATCTTTATGAATCCTTGACTGAAACGAGACGAAGAACAACACTAAGCCATTTCCTCATTCTTTCTAAAATTTAAATTTGGCTCCGACGCAAAAATACGCGACTTACCACTTCACTTGGCGTGTATAAACTCGGACAATTGTACTAATATTTCAGCAAAATAAAACCAACAAAAGTCGTATTCTATCCGAGTTTTTAATATTTTCCGCCAGTGGTGACATCTTGCGAAATCGAAAGAACAGTAACACTTAAAAAATATTGATTTTGGGGCCTAAAAGGAAAAAAAAAGAATTTATTCTAAGAAACAATTATTTCTTATTTAAAAGATATCATGAATGTAGTTAATAAAACACAGAAGCGTTGGTGATTTGACGTTAATTATATACGAATTACTTCTTGAATTTTTCGACAGAAGAATTGAGTTTTCACGATTAATTTCGAATTTCCGAGATATTGTGGTCCTGTACTTCTTTTAAGTTCTTTCGGGAAATATCATTACCAATATTCTATTTAAGTTACACCAACTGAAGTTTTTTTGTTAAGAGTTTGAATTTACGCCAACTGCTCTACCAACCTTAGCTTTCAATATTTTGATGTAAATCTCACCTTCCGAGTAGCATAGATCAATCATTGTTTTCATTAGGATGACTTGGTTATGTCACTGAGATAAAGCATAAGAATTTTGCATCAATTATATGATTCGGTCATAGAATATTATGGTTTTTTTGATTCTCAACGGACTCCTATAAGAGCCCGCATATCAACATAACCCGTTAAATATCTTCCTTAGGCAGACAATAGGATATTTTTTATTTGTCTAAAGGTTGCCGGTTTGACCCCAGAAGTGCAAAATCGTTCCCATAAGAAATACACGTGAAGCCAGTTGTTAGCTTTTGCAGGCTTTATTCTCTTGCAAAATTAAACCCAGAAAGAATAGCCCATCGAAATTGAGACAAGCACCAAATGAAGGGAAATCGAATGAAGATTCTTATTTTGGTCGCGGAACATTGTTCTGTTGCCGAGTTTTCGAGAATTTTGTTAAAGTAAATGATATTTTTTTGAAATTTGGAGGTTTTAAACAAATCGTCCCCCTGACAACCTGAGCCGATCGTTGTATCCGAGCTCATGCCTTTCCCAATGGAAATTCAGGCCCATTTTAAAGTAATGATAAGAATTGATGATAAAGTTTATGAAGAAGAGGCAACTCGAACATTTTGCGTTTACGATGACACATCGTTGGATCAATTAGGAGTGTTTCTTAATCACCTGGATTTTGCGTATTCTAGGGAAGACAGTAATTTCTGCTAACAGTTGCTTTGTCACTATCAAGGATGCGAGAAAATAAGACATTCGTCATTGGAGGGACTAAAAAGGGAAACATTTTAGGGGATTAATAGAGATTTTTAGCAAAAATTGTGTCCAAAGATAATTTCGTCATGTGTTGAACGCTATGGTTATCGTTTGGGTTTGCAGTTGTATTCTTTTTGTGAACTTTCATTGGTCAATTTCTACATATTTATTTTCTATTCTGAGTGCAAATTCTTCGTTGCACATTCTACATATACAGTGGTACATACCTTGAGATACGAGTCCAATTTGTCCCGAGCTCGTAAGTCAAAATTGTCGTATCTCAAATCAATTTTCGCTAAATAACTGTAAGTACCAAAAAAAAAACACAAAATTAAAGCAACACGACAGAAATACTTCTACGACAAGGTAAACACGTGAATTGAATGTGCAAGATTCACAAATCTGAGCAGTGGCTTGTTACGCCAACTGGCTGTGACGTCACCGAGGCTCTTATCTCAAATTTTGGCTCGTAACTCAAGCAAAAACCAGACCTATAGTAGTGACGGCTCGTATCTCAAAAAACTCGTATGTTGGGGCACCCGTACCTCAAGATACCATTCAAAGATCAAGATGTACATTCAAAAGATCAAGATCAAGATGTACATTCAAAATTCAAGATGTACATTCAAAAGTGAATGTTTATCCGTTTGTTTAATCTCACCAATAATGGAGCGACGAAATTTAATCGTAAATTTTATTCGTGCCTAACGAAATTAGTATTTCATGCGAAAGTTTCATCAGCTGTACAACTTTATTACCAAACGCATTCCCTCGACATTTTCGAATACTCCTTCAGTGACGAAAATAATTAGTTTATAATTATATAGTTTAAAATTATATAAAAATAGTTTACCCCTTTTATGACGTTCTTGATAGTAAAAACTCTTAAAGAAGTTGTTGAATATTTATCTCTAGGAGAAATCGAGTACCCTGATATTTCATAATTCATTACTCAACTACCCTATTTACTAACTTGAGAAATTAAGAAACTGACGTAACTTCTGGTGAAATATTAAATATCCTAGTGCAAAGTGAACTTTCAGCTTTTTCCACGTTATTTTGTTTTTTATTGCCATATTTCTCTGTCCTTCTATATTTCAATTTTTCTTTTTTCCTTTGTGCTTTATTATTTTTGTTAGATTCACTCTATTTTTATTGTTTTATTTTATGTAAATTCAACACCTTTTACTTTCTGCATTTTCTGTTTCTGTACTTTCTGTATGGATGTGCATTTACTGTTTTTTGTTCTGATCCGTTGCTAGCACTTAACCTTTTCTTATTTTTCTGCCTTCTGATTAAATTTTAGTAGCTACTAAAGCAAAAGCAGTGGCTCTACTGTCGGTGGGTTTTTTCATTGATTTTTCTTCTTTGTATCACCTAAAAGCTAAAAGCTTTCTTTAAATATTCAATTACAAAGGGTTTGATGTAAGAAACGGACTAGGAAGTCCCAATCTCCCCTCCAATAAAGACATTCTATTATTATATTATAGTTGAAATTCTTAGTCGAAATCGTCGATTTTAGGGAATCCAAATTAAAAAGATTTTAAAATCACTAGTCTTTAGATCCTCAAAACCGTAAGGATTTTTCCGAATCCTCTCTGACAGTTCGCATACCGACGTTTATAAAACGTTCCTGCAAAAAGTTGCATATTTTAGCAACACGAAAAATAAAGCTCTCGAACACATAATAAATCGACTCCTGGATGTTCGAAATAGCCTCTATAAGTAACGCAGGTAAAGTTCTTTTTTATCTTTTGCAGAATTAATTTCTTCTTAGAAATCAAATTAGAAGTACGGGTAAGGTGTTAAGTTCTCGGCCTGACACAGAGATGGCGTTACAGTTACAATTACAGGTGAATATTACTCCAACCTTCTTGACCAAAATTCGGGAGAAGAGAAAAAATCATCTTTCACCAGGACAATTTTTTCACACAAACGAAAGACGTCTACTGCAGCAAAACGTGCAAACAAACTACTTGAGAGAACAAGTTGAAACTTGTCTTGCGAACTAATGACACGTGCGCCCAGGCAGGGATGATACATTTTCGATAATTGGAACGCTATCTCGGTGTCGGGCCGAGAAATTTTGTGAGTACCCTGCAAGCCGCCTTTCGGCGTGTGGCAGGGGGTGTAATGGTTTTCGAGAATAGTCCGAGAGCCCTGGAAAATGTCTACATTATGTAGAATTGATTAATTTACGAAGGAATTACATTATAACATTATTGAAAACAAATTCCTTTCATAATTCTTAAATGCTGCGTGATTTTCAATAAAACTCGATTTATTTAGTTTTCAAATGTTTTGTTTTAACTCCTTTCTTGACTCATTAATGCAGGGGCGGATTTTAAATTAGGCGCTAGTTGAGTGCCTCAACCACATGGGGGCCTCAACCACTTGGGGGCCTCAACCACTTGGGGGCCTCAACCACATGGGGGCCTCAACCCCTTGGGGGCCTCAACCCCTTGGGGGCCTCAACCACTTGGGGGCCTCAATAAGACTGTCCTAATACATTCTCAGGAATGAGTTCTGGTTTCGCTTAAAGAGATAACTCTATTTGTTGAGTAAGTTTACATAACATATGTTTATTTGATACATGAGATTGTAACGTCATTATTCCTTGTAAAGGAATTAGTCATTTCTTAGTAATTTATAGAAACACAAGGCATTGCAACTTATTAGTTGCTTATTTATTCTTGCCGTAACGAAAATACCGAGGCTTTTATGGAATGTATATTTGTATATTTCATAAAAAATTTGAATTTTTATCCCTAATTCCAAGTTCGGGCTTCATTCTGATCTTTGCGCGTAGGCCTCTGATAGCTTTAATCCGCCCCTGGGTAGATGTACAGTTAAGTTTATGATATGAACAAGCCATTTATTCCATCATTTTAAGCTTATCATAAAACAAGTTCGCTTGTGCATGAGAATCTACCAATATTTACGTGAAAAAATGTGGCGCGACTAAATGTCCGTTTGGGTGATGATGGAGTTGGGCAGTTGAGGAAGATGGAGGTTTTTAAACAGAAGACGAAGACTTAAACAGGAAGGACGCGGAGGAAATGTGCAAGCAACAACGCCAGTGAGGAATTCCCAAGATGGACGTGGACTCTTCCATTGCGGTGACAAAAGAGATAATTATGCTCATTCACGGACCGTCTTTCTTTATATATCATTTTATTCTCAAAGGAAAACGAGTGACCTCCAAGGCTGTAACAACCACCTCGGTCGTCAAGGATTCGGATTGTTTATTAACTACAAAACTCTATATATTCGTCTATTTTTTACGAAAACTCGCAGTATCCTGTCCAAAACGATATCCGAAAAGACAGAAATGAGAATCTTTAATCAGTTTTCTTTCTTCTGGTACTTATCTCGATTTTGAAGGACCATTATGTCTAATTTAATTCTGCATGGATATACATGCAATTATGGATTATCCATAATTGCATGTATATCCATGCAGATTATCATATGTGAGTTTTTTCGAGTCGTCTTGAGTCGAACCAATGATAATTTTGTGAAAGTAACGACGATTTTCGATAGTTAGATAGGCCCTCTTGAGAATCCTATAATTTCGCACTTCTATCTTATCGGGAAGTGCAGTTATTTATTTCATTACTTTCTCAAAGCATATCTTATTGTGGTTGCAGACATTCATTCGTCTTTTTTTACAGATTGAGAATGATCGAGACAGTGTATTCTTTATTTGCTTTCGTCTCTCAATAGGCGGCGTTGAAACTACTGTTAGCGCGTTATCGAAAATGAGAACAATGGACTTAAATTTGCTAATTCTTAAACGTAGAATTGTTCCATCCAAGGTATTCTGGCTTAGTGCGGAAAGCTAGGTCAAACTATGTACCTCAATCCTCACCTTGCATAGTAAGCTTCATTCCCTCCACAAATGTTTTGGTTGCTAAGGAGGTAATGAGGATCCAGTCAGCCTTCTTTCTCTTCTAATAACGTAAGTGATTAATTTTTTTATAATCCTTTGAGACGAATTTTGGAGAAAGGAGGCGATTTGTAAAGCGGAAATTGCTGATGGTGACAATTGAAAGTGCGGAGGAGCGCCCGTGGGTGAGGCTTCCTAATTAAGCAGAATCCGAGTGAGTGGGAGGGCCCTCAGACAGACCTTCAAATTGCATTCCGCTGGACCATGTTCAAGGAAATGAAAATGTTCTCCATTTTAAGGAGGTCACGTGCTCGCTAGACGATAACATTTTCCCAGCATGTGGTGTACTGTGGTATATCCAAGGTTTATAATCCATTTCATGTATTTCAGATTGTAAGGTTTAATCATTTCGTCGTTGTTCTACTGTTAATTTTTTAGGTGGGTTAACCATACGCTCCATTATGACCGGGACTGTCCCGGTTTTAACGACTGTCCCGGTTGTTTTGCTATTGTCTTGGTTTAATGGAAAAACTCGGATAATTGGAGTTGCACGTGGAAAGGATCCCCTTGGGATTTTTCCTAGGTCCACGCCTTCACCTGCAAAGTTACCTTTACCCGTTTCCTAGACTGAGAATCCAGAGAACTCTTTTTGGAATAGTTTAAACGTATACTTTCCTTAAGTTGTGAAGCATCACTCACAAGATTGGCTTTTCCTTTCCTAACAACAGAAAATGGATTAATTACTATTCTGAAGATAAGCGATGATATACGCATGGTCCACACGCTTTCATTCTGAAGTTCGGAGAGCGATCGCCGTAAGCGAAATCCAATGAAAATCAGGGAAGTCACTCCATTTTCAGGGTTTCCATTCTTTCGTGATATTTCATAGGAAAGCTCACCGTCATCGAGATTTAATTGTTTGAAGTAAGGTTATTGACCAAATATCAGGTGAAAGAATGGAACTATTGTCCATTTGTGTGTTGCCAGAGTAATCTCCCTACTAATTCAGCTGGAACTATACTGTACTACGGGGTTTCCTTTACCCCAGTGACAGATGCTCAGTGATTTATTGCAGCGAAACTAAGGCCCACTCACACGAACCCCATCACATTTTTTTCACTGCTCCACTTTCTCTACCACCACAAAATGTTTTATCAAAATTACAGGACAAAAGTGAGAGTCACGCCTTACCAGAAGGTTTTAAAAGAACGTGAAGTTAATTCAGACTCAGTTTTAAATAAACATCCCGGTTTTATCCGGTTCGGAATTTGATAAGTCCCGGTTTCTTACCATCAGAATGTGGCAACCTTATTCTTCGGCTAATTCTACAAACTTATCTACGATCGTAACCTCAGAATTGTTCAGCCAAAAACAGGGCCCACATTCGACAAACTCCTCTTGGATTGTTCATTCCCGAAGGTTTCCTACGTCCTTCAACCTTTGGTAACTGAAGGAAATAAAGCAAATAATGGTAAGAATCCACCGTTAATAGAGAGACGGTGTACTCTTTTTATAAATCATTATATTATGACGCAAATTAACGTTTTGATTAATTTTAAAATAGAAAAAAGCACGGAATGCACAATCTTTATCGGAACTAATTCCGCCTACAGGACGCAAAATATGTTGCTGTTTTTCCTTGTACATCCAGTGGCGCAGCTAGGGGGGGGGGGGGCGTTTAGGGTTAAACCCTTCTTTAAGAAATATATCACAATCTAGTTCCCCAATCTCGGAAAGATGAATTATTTTGCTGCATAACGACTTTAACTGGGATTGATTCTGGGATAATATCAATATTGTCTAAATCTCTAAATCTTGGCGAAGAGAGTTGGTTCCTTTTTAAACGTAGTAAGTTTCTTCCCAAAAGTGAGCCAGCTCTTGTTTCCAATGCTGGACGTTTTTTTATAGTTGAGGTTCAGAGAGAAGGAGAGTTCAGTCTAAACGCAGAGACGATTCCTTAGGAACTATTTATTGGAAAGTAAAATTTCAAACTATTCTCAAATCTAGAGGCTTGATGAAAGCAATGGAATGTTGATAAAATTAGTCCTGCTTTGAGAAGAAAGTGAACGTATTCTTATTTACTTCATAATTATTTGTGAAAAGGCAGAGCAAACCCTCATCCCAACGAGTAAACCCCAAAATTTACATTGTGTTGGTCCGTAGTACCTCTTAAAACAAGTGAAGTGAAGGTAGTATCTTTTAAAAGAAGTGAACCTCAAGGAGGACAGAGCTCCGCTGTGTGGAGTAAGCCCTTGCAGCGTTTTCGAAAAGTTGGTTTATTTATCGATGGCGCAAATTCCTCTTCAGAATGCTTCAAGAAACATCGTGGTATAAGTTATCCCGTGACACTCGATGTCACTTTCTACTATCTTCCTCGCTTTAGGTAAAAATTTGCTCTAAAATAAGGGTCCGACATTTTGTTACGTAAAGTATGTAACTATTCAAGGGTGATCATAAATGCCACGTCTCATGAAGGACAAATAACATGTTTATAACATGGAATTATTTTTTATCCGATGATTATGTTCGTTTGGGTTCACCAGTATTTTGAAGTTGAAGATTGAAAATCAAAATCCGGAATTTTTCGCAAAATTTAGTCAAGTTGGACCCCCTGTATAATTTTAATGCGTCGAATCCAACGTAAATGACCTCCACATTCGTATGTAGAATTTATTCAAGAGTGGTTATGCGAAGTTCATAGTCCGTACTAAAAAAAAGCGTTTTCGTATTTTTGGGCAGCTTTTTTCGATTCTAGCCCACTGTGCGTCTTTGAGGTTTTTTGGTTTAATTAAGGTAATTCGATCGGATATCAAGTAATAGACGTACTTGTTGTACAGGTGTTCATTATGAAGTAAAGAATGTAAATATAATAAAAGAAAATGAAAAGGAAACGAAAAAAAAAAATACTACCAAACATCGGGTAAATGGGCAGGCAAGGCAGGTTGCCTATACTCCGATTACCAATTTTCAACTAATTATTGCAGCGAAACTAAGGCCCATTCACATGAACCCAGTTACACCTTGTCAAAGATGGAAAACGTGGATTTAGAGAACGATAGTTATCGAGTTACGAACTTGGATCGCGAACTAATTAGTTCGTACGTAAGTCGAGGTGCCGCTGCATCTACTGTACATGTACTGGACACACGTAGCAGTCAAAGAAGATCACGTGCTGCGCTCAAAATGTTTCCGAAGACCTCCATCGTAGTGTACTATTGTTACGTCTCATCGTCAAGTTTCTTAATATTATAACTATTAAACACAGCAGTGCTGCGCTGCAATACAGTTCGACTTCGTTTGTAACTATCCCGTTAACCATAGCTTTAAGAGCTTTCGAGCGTATCTCCTTCTTGTAAACAATTTATATTCCAAATTAATGAAACGGTAGGAATTTATATATAAAAATTGGATTAAATGGGACCTAGTTTGTTATATAGAAAGACCGAGTTCCTTGAATAGTAGACCCAAATACATCGGTTCAAAGAAAATCGCAACTAATTGCCAATATTCTGGAAAGTTTCCCTTTCTTATTTTTCCTTAGATCATGGTACTTAACTTTGATTTAATTGCTGCCCGGAGTTACTTTTACCGTATGCTTAAAGTTTTCAAAATCAGTTTTGGCCACGGAAAAGCATGTCTTTGCACAGTTTTCACTCCTTTCCTTTTGGTCTTTCCATTTAATTCACAAGATGATTTCTGCCTTTGCACATATGTACATACAACTGGATACTTCACCTTTCTTTAGATTCTTTATTTGTCAGTAAACGTCTATTTCTATTTCACTTTACTGTAATTTTTGTATTAAATTATATAATATAATTATGCTATTTTCCTTATATATTTTCTTTTTTTTTTGACTGTTGAATTGACTTAACCACTGATAAAATTGTAGTGTAAACTTTTCCCAATGCTTTTGTTATCATTTCAATGTTTCTTAGTTCTCAAGTATTTTTCTTCTTTCTTTCCTCGTTTTCTTGTTCCGATGTTTTATCATATTCTAACTACTTATATCTTGTAATCGAAATCTGCTTTTATCTGTACATCTTGTCTGAGTGTGCATTTATATTGTATATTTTTTCCAGTAGTGTCGCTGAGTTTCCTTTCTTTTCCCGCCTTCATATTAAATTTAAGTTGCTACTGTCAACAGTCAATAGAAAACTAGGTTTTCTCTGTTTTTTCACTTCACTTCAGCTGGGCGTTTTCCTGCTGGGTCTTATTTTTTTCTTAAGTGCAGACTTACTTTTTTCTAAAACTCGAATACCGTTTCCTTCTTTTTAGTGCCTTTTCCCTTGTTTTACTCCCAAATGCTCTTCCTTTAAATCCTTCTTTCGCGTAATAATAAAAAGTCTTTATTCAGGCGAATTTTAGTCTATGGAGCCCTCTATTACAGTTCACCTATTCACTCTATTCAGTAAACACGAACGCAAACACAATGCCCTGAACCCGGGACCTCGGCGTCGATACCGAACACGCGAACCGAAGGATTGGATACAAGAAGAGACTGGCTTGAGTCAATCTCGCCCTGAAATAAAGTCGTTTATTATTATTATTCTCCCGTAAGAAATGCACGGCATTACATTATCTCTTATTTCAAAACGCCTCTTCACGACGTTAGACGAGGTATAAACGGCATTGATGCAAAGTTTCTGTCGGTATCTTTCTCCATTAATACAAATTTGGCGTATTCTGAAAAAGTCCTCCGTCGCGTCCAACTGTTAATGAGCCACTCTAAGGCAGTCTTTGGGGAATCGCATTTTGTCTTCTAAAAGAAACAAATTCAAACTGCGTGAAAACTGAGCCACCATCTTAAAAGAAGTGCATCGGGTGTGGATGTGCACGTCGTGAATTCTTCGCTAAAGACGTCACAGTGATCCTAAACAAGCGGGAATAGTGACCCCTATCGCTGGGGTCGCCCGTCTGCAATAATTCAGGAACTCAGGATGGATTTCTTCCAATTACGATGGAAAGAAGGCCTTCGGGGGTCAATTGGACGACGCTTCGACTGTGCTGCCGTCTCTCGGAGCAGCTCAGCACTGCCAACCCGAGACAAAC
This sequence comes from Ladona fulva, assembly GCA_000376725.2. Classification (NCBI taxonomy): domain Eukaryota; kingdom Metazoa; phylum Arthropoda; class Insecta; order Odonata; family Libellulidae; genus Ladona; species Ladona fulva. The sequence continues at coordinate 345,662 of KZ308975.1, forward strand.
GAACCCGTCAGCGGCGTTCCCCTTATCGCTTATCAGATGAGAGCTATTTAGATAGGATTGGTGGGGACGCTGACGGCGGACTTTTCTTCGCACATGAATACACGTGCTAAAAACAGTGTCCTGGTATAATGTAGTAAAATACTGATATCTCACGGGAGAAGAAAACGTCTTTAACTTTGCACATAGTGATGTGCACTTTAAAACCCAAGGGTAAACATGTGAAAATTAGCAGCCTGGGACATGAACCCAGGTCTTCCACTTTCCGGCAGGTATTATAACCACTCAGCTCCATGCAATGTCTCTACCACACTGTTAAGTGACTGCTTTTGTGAGTGACACGAGTCCAGCTCCACATAGTAGAACGAACAACCGCCAGAGGTCCTCGTCGAGGAAGCAGGCCCACAGTGGGAGACCTGGGTTCGATTCCCAGTCATGTTGCTGTTTTTCAAATCTATTTGTCCCTGAAATCTCATGATCCAAAATACTGAACATTGAACCTTGATTCACTAGAACTTTGTCCAGGGTTCGAATTTAAGCGTAGAGAGGCCCTAGGCAAGGGGTGGCGAATCTATGGCACGCGTGTCCAAAGTGGCACGTGAGAGAAAATTTCGAAACGTGGAACTCTGACGTCAGCATCGGTTATATGTATTCATTCCTAAAAAAATTTTCTTCTGAGTAAATAAATGTGGCTTTCGTCAATTATGAATGGTAGCTTATCATTATTTCCGTAAACTAAGACGTCGCAGTCCCGTCGTTGGCGCACCAAAGTAGGCATGGCTCTGGACGAGGCGCGGTAGTTTGACCAGCCCGGAAAGTGGGAGACCTGCGTTCGACTCCCAGTCATGTTGATATTTTTCACTTCTTTCCATTCTTAAGAATTATAAAGCAGACAATACCACTCGATGGTTTGGCCGGCAAGTCCTTCACATTTATCGAATGTACCACTCTCGTGGGGATCCCTGCCCTATGTTATTCCACTAGTGTGGCCTCTCCAAATTCTTGCCCTAAGACTATTGGAAGATGGAAGAGTGCTACACGAGATAACAGTATCGTGGAATTTTATTGTAGAATGCAGAGTCGATTGAAAACATGTTTTCAAATTAGCTTTGCTAAAATCAAACTTTTTAAGCATTTTGTGGAATTATCATTTAAGGAAATGAATCGGTAAGTTTACTGTCGTGTTTTTTAAAAAACATTTTGAGGTTAAAAATTTGTATTGCTACCCAGAAAATACTTTCTGACTACTTACAGACTAATTCTTGCTGTCATTTGAATGCGTAAGGTATTTAAGTATTACGATATTCGATCATAAAAATGTTAAATCAGTAAATATTAAATTAAGACATTGACCGAAGATTAGTCGTTTGGATTAAAAATTTTCTTAGTGACAGGACTCAAAAGGTAAGAATCGATGGTAGATATTCTGAAGTTATAGAAGTAACGTCGGGAATTCCGCAAGGGAGTGTAATAGGACCCTTACTTTTTCTCATATATGTGAACGATCTACCTATGAGCATCAAATCTAATATTCGTTTGTTTGCAGATGACTGCATATTATATAGAAGGATTAGGAACAACGAAGATAGGGAAGTACTACAGGAAGATTTAATTTCGTTAGAAGAATGGGTGA
>KZ308976.1:6716-38574 GCA_000376725.2 Ladona fulva
GCTCCTTCATGTACTCTCCAAGTCTCCTGTGCTGTTCTCTGCCTCACGCTAAGACCAACTCCTTCACTAGCTCCCTTTTCCCCAACTGCCGGATTTCCACCTTCCGATTCCCTCTCTAGTTTCCCGAACACTTGGCTCTTATAATGTTCATTATCAGTCTCCCAAATTTATTGCTCCCTCTCCTATTTAGATGGAGTCCATCTCTGGCCAGATCATCTTCCCTTAGCCAGCAATTTGGATCTACATAACATAAATCTTGTCTCTGGCACACCCACTCAATTCCTTCATTTATGTAGTCAACCTTTCTTACGGGAACATCCCTACGTCTCACAATGCCACTTATTACTATCTTCGCCTTTTTGAATTTCTTCTTCGCAGCAACACACATGTCCCAAACTAACCCATAAACATGGTCTTTGCTCCTTGCACTCTTTATGTCATTAGTTCCAACGTGTATCAAAACCACTTCTTCTTCCCTCTCATCTTCAAGTCTTCCAATCCTCTTCTCCATCTCCTCTGTTTTCATTCCCGGAAAACATTCCACAACAGCTCCTTCAGCCCTCGGGATAGCTCCAGCATATCGTATCATTGAGTCCCCCATCACTCGAAAAATTTTCCCTTGATCAGCCTTCACTGTCTTCCTTTCCTCTGCATTCTCACTCTTCTTAGGTTCCTCCCTCAGTGATTCAGTATTTCCTGCATCCCTCCTTTCCTCTGCATTTACCCTCTTCTTTTGATTTTCCCTCAGTAATTCATTTTCCTTCAATAACTTTACTATTTTGTCTTGAGCTTCCTCCAATTGTTTCTTCAGCTTTTCAATCAATTCGTCTTTTTCAGACGAAACTTCTCTACTCCTTTGTACCTTAGTACTCCTAGAACAACTACTGCACACATAATTGTCCATCGAACCATCTTCAATTTTGCTCACACTTTACACACTGGCACCCATGCCTCAGCTTCCTGCTGCACGCCTTGCACTTCAGTTCCGCAGTACCTTTACCGGCCATCCCGCTGTTTACTTTTACTTAGGAGGAAACAGGATGTTGACCAAATATCATCATTTATGCGCACTACCTGCGTATAAAAGATTTAAAATTAAACATAAACAATACCTTTGTCGTATTTTTCGTCCAGATAACTGTTTTTCTCCTCTATTGCTCGCTCCCATTCCAGTAACACATACCTCTAATTTTTGTTTAACAAACGGTTAAATACTAGTAGAATTTCTGCACTCTATCCAGCAATAACAATAAAAATTAATTATGACAAATCTCAGCCTTGCCCAACAACCAATATCGTGTGTAGTTACTAATTTATCGTAGTACCCAATCACCAAGGACAAAATCGTCGTGGATCAAATCGTCACGGGACCAAATCGTAGCTGACCAAATCACCGGGTACCATACTGGGGTTGTAAAAAATTAATTGGAGCATTCACAATCAATTATTATTCTGTCAATCAATTAATTTTAATTGGTACATTAACCAGCCGGCAATTGTAATTAATTGTAATTAATTGTCAATTATTTTGTAAAATGTATAACATGGTAATAGCTTTGATTTCAGGAGCACATGTGACTGAAAATAAAAACAAAAAGCCTTGCAACATAAAAATCCTTTATTAGCAAAAAGGTGAATTTTTACACTCTGTGCTCATTACATATTTCTGCAACTGCTGCTTCGTCCAAGAAAGAACAATTCACTTTAAGAAACAGCTGCATTTCCAAATTCATTGGCAAAAGGTGTTGCCGAAAGTCATTAAAAGCATAACCTGCTGTGCTGAAGAAGCGTTCTAGGATATTTGAGGTAGGCAACAAAAATCTACAATCTCTGTATTGCTGAACTGACATTTTGCTTATTTTACGCTTCTTCAAACAGACTGATGCAAAGTCATTATTTTCTCGTATTTGTGGGTTGTAAAATTTCGTCCTCAATCACTACTTTTAACTTTTGTAAAGAAGTCACTTCATCAGGATTTAACTCTGTTTCTGAAAAGTTTTCAATAATAACAAAAATTATTTTTTCAGCATTGTGGGTATACTCTCTTGTTGAGCTGTAGCATTGTAAGGGTTAAATACTGCATTCTAGTATTTGATTAAAATATACGCTTCTGTTGATATGCTTTGGTAAAAACAATAATATATTTTAAAGGGTTTTGTCAAATTTTTTTTAGTTATTCTAATGTTACAATTAATTGCAATGAATTGAGATTGTAGCAATCGATCATTTAATTGATAATACTGCGGCAATCAATTAATTGATACAATTAATTGCAATTAAATTTCTATCAATTAATTTTTTACAACCCCTGGTGCCATATATTATATAGCGAAATCTGATATAATCGAATTCCATCGTATTAATGAGATCACGGAGATTAATGAACGTGAAATTCGCGTGGGAATTTCCGAATACACAGTGAATTACTATCTAGAAAAGGAATAAATTGAAATTTTCTAAAAATTGGATCGACATAGAGCAGAAATGTTTCACATAAAGTAATTCTTCGGGTAGTATTCCGTTTCACTGCACTTCTATCGATTCCGGATTATTTTTCCTTTGCGACATTTGTGTAAAATTCAAATAATTTTTTCATGATAAATGTGGCATTTATAGAAGCAGCGAAACCTCCTGTTATCTGAGGCTCTTGTTTGAGGATGCGTTGAAAGTATTCACCATTTAATGATCTAGTAACTGATGTGTTAATTTTTTTTATGTTGATACATTCGCCTTCTACCGAATATCATATAATCACGTTGAGCGTTTATGGGACAACAAATTACAAATTCCTCCGTTCATAAAAATCATGACGCCAAATCAGGGTGATTGAGTTTTGGAAATATTCAAAAGAAGTATTGATAATGTCGTAATAGAAGCCAGGATTTGGAGAATGGAATGCTTGGTATTCCTCAGGATTCCAAGTAAAATATATAACGGAATAAATTTCTATCCTTTCCGATCAATGAAATCAAGTTCTTGACACTTCATTTCATGAATGATATTCTCTTTTATACAATTAAACCTTTTTGTATTATACTTCAACACTAGGAAATGTTTTCACAAATCAATAGGTACAACTCTGCGAAGGTGGTGAAAATGCTGAAAGACACTGATTCAATAATTTCATGTCGTATACTAGTATAGTATCATGAGTGTTTCGTTCTAGTCAAACTTTGCTTAACTTCCTTCAAAATTCAGTGATATTTTTCTTCTTCGATGAAATAGACCGGAAATTTCGGTCAAAAGAAATTTGAAGATTATTATTTAGATCAAATTCGATTCCTACATTATATCATTATATTTCATTGTGTTTCGGAAATCTAAGTTAGTTAGTGCCGTTAATTATTACCTAATTTCCTTCTATTATGAAAGCGTGATGTTTATCCTGTTACCAAATTCATAATATCCAGAAAATATCTACAGAAACGTCTAAGTTTCTACAACACAAGTTTTCAAACCATATTACTTTTGAGCTGCAAGTTCGTTCTTTCTACCGGCAGCAAATTAAATTAATAAATTTAAGATATATTCGTTTTTATTTTTAATTTATTTACAACTCAAAAATTCTTACACAAATCTTATTAAAAATAACAATTAAAATAGCAGATGAAGTGAATATTTTCCTCTGTGAATAAAATTGATCGAGAATGATGATAAGGTTACCTGTGACCATTCCAATATTCAGATCTAAAGCACACTCATGAGTTCAGTGATAAGCAATTATTTAATAAATTGAGAAATTTGAATGAAAAAGAAAGGATTTAAAGAAGTAAAATATGATATTTTGATGTAAGTGTACGTAAAAGGAAATCCGTAAATTGAAACGGAGGAATAATGTTATTGAAAACGTTTGACTAAATCAGCATGATACTCTGCCATAGTATACTCCTGATATCCATTGAGTCATTCAATGGAGTTTCTTATATTAACAGAGATATTCGTAACAACAATTCTTTGTCGAAGACGATTCTGTTGGCGGATTTTAGAAGCATTATGGTTGCTCGAAATAAAAAACAGTTGAAATTCTTATGGAAAAGGGAGATATCAGACTTCTCTGCATCGACCACATCAATCAGCTATGAATAATAAATTTATCAATTTATAGGCAAAATACATTTATTTATTTTGCACACTTGATTACAAAATGAATTTAAGAGTTAAAATTACGACCAATATCTTAGCTCTATTTTGTGTATTACAAAGTCACCAGTTATTTATTATCTTTTTATGATCAACACAGCGAAAAAATAAAACATAAGTGCAGAGCCAGAAAAGCGAAAATTGGGGAGATTTCCAGAAAAATTTAGGGAAAATATCGTTATGTGTTGAACGCTAGTTTTACAGCGCGTATATACCTCTGCATTCTTTTTAAGGGATTCTTTCGGTCAAATTTCACATCTCTGTTTTCTCCTTTCAGTTTTAATCCACTGTTTGTATGCTCCACAACTACATTCAAAATGTCGTTTGTTTGTCAACGTCATCTCATATAGATCAAGCGAAAAAAATGTGTTTTCTTTAGGTAAGTAGTTATTTCTCCGTCTCATTAGCTACATAAACTATGTAATGTTTCCTTGATAATCCAGCGAATCGCAGTTATTTCTACATTTACGTGTCAATTTTCATTTCCCCGTTGAGAAACAACCGGAATTGCGGAAGGTATTTGATAAATTAAAGGACTTGCGTGGCAGTATGGTCTCAAAACCATATCGTAAGATACTGATAATGTCTGAGTTATTACGCCAGAGATGGATATCGCTATTCAAAATATTCATTGTTTAACTTTATAATTACGGAATTAATATTCCTATAATCTGAAGCTTAAATTTTTGAAGTGAGGAATATGTAATAAGGATTGCACCGTCAGAGTTTCACGTGCCAAAATGATTCCATCTCGTACTTTTTGGCCGCGAGTGCCATAATTTCGTCACCACCGATCTAAATTATGTCTATGTCTATGTGAGTACCCTGCAAGCCGCCTTTCGGCGTGTGGCAGGGGGTGCATGCACCATGACTCTATTTACTTAATCGATTATTTTCGCGTATCGTTCGCGGAAAAAAATGAGTTCTTGAATCTATTGGTTCTGGCATCTATTTGTCTGATTTTTCTCGCCTTATCGGAACGGCCTATGCAGCATGGTGCTTTCTCTGAATTTATTAAGTAAATTGGTCCTTTGTTGAAATCTTCTAACTTCCAATGATTCCCATTTTGCGTCCTGGAGCATCTGAGTGACGCCCACTGATTTATCGTAGCAATTCTTCACAAAACGTATCGCCTTTCGCTGTACCTTTTCTAATTCTTTAATACAACACTTATCGGCAGGGTCCCATACACTACACGCATACTCAAGATGAGATCTAACTAACGCAAGATAACATCGCTCGCGAACTTTTTCGTCGCTCCGACCGACTATTCTCTTTACGAGGCCGAGTTGTTTAAGTGCTTTTCCGTATATATTTGTTTTACTACTACACAGCACGATTGCCTGATTTCAGTGACAATGCTTTTATTTAGGAATATAATAGTAATTATTGTTTTCTTGTTTAGGATGTAAATAGTTTTCAGTATTTTTTTCTAAATCATTTAAATATGTATAAATTACCTAATGCGGAAAATAATTTTTTTAAAGAAATCCTTGAGATGCGTCTATTACAGAAAGGAAGTTATTGGTTATTAAAATAATTTCATAAAATATCATACCATAAAACAAAAAACAATACAACAACAAAACGGCAATAAAATACCATACCATAAACTTGAAATACTGTTGTATTGTAATTGACGGAAAGTACCGTATAATTGACGCAATGAGAATTTTTTAAGGTGTCCTTCTTTACATGCAAAGTTATCTTTCACCTTTTACCGTAAATTGAGGTGAGTTTTATATGAAATATCTTTTGGGCATTCGCCCAAATTCGCCTATCAAACTCGTTGGAGCCGTTTTAAACGCTCAATGACTGCTTATAACATGACGTCACTATTTTCCGTATATGACTGACAATAAAAATTCCTTTAGCATTCAGAGAATTCTACCAACTCTCGGATTCATGAACCCTATTGTATTCATGAATGAACGATTTTGTTGAATCCAAGGACGGATTCACAAATCGTTGCCTCGACCTCTACTTGGGAACGTGCTCAAGGTCCCACAAGTTTCGAACGGTAATCGCTGTTGTATTGAATGATATCCAGATAAAATGTATTATCTAAAACTAATTAGATACTGTGATATAAAAAGTATAGGAATGAATACTGTGCTCGATGTATTTTATTCCTTTAAATCCGCATATTTTCTTATGATATTTCTTCAAGGGGTTTCTTAAAATAACCATGGTGAAATCTTCCTGTCGAAATATTATCTTGTATATGCTATTTTAAATATATTTTCATATTATTGCTTACATGGGGATATTTTCTCTAATTAAAAATACATAATAAAGAACGCAAAATTATATCTTTAATAATAAATATCTTTACTTTTAAACATTAGAGGAAAATATTGAAATATTTCCAATATATTTCCTTGTTTTCTTTGGTGTCCATCGATCCCTCTTATGTAGTTAGCTAGGAAGAATGAAAAAGAGTGCGGTCTTGTAATAAAATCTTTTGCATGTCAAGCTACATTTCTAACATGATTGATGTGATTTAACGTTGAAATTTATTTGAAATGATTATATGTGATAAAATTTATAAGTTGAAACGTACATGAAATCTTCAACTATATATATATATAACTATTTTCTAGTGTTGGTAGGGCATAACCATCGTAGAGTGTTGCATCATCTTTATCAATAATTTTTTTTAATCAATAATTTTAAATAGCAAACTATAGTTATTGGAAATATTGGATTTCTCAAATTGTACTTCATCACGTATCATCATTTTATCACGTAACTTGTACATCTGTTTTCAAATTGGGACGAACATCAATGATCCATCTTGGCACCACTATTTCATATTCAACTGAGGAAAGAACAGCCGTCAGTGGTTATTTTCATTACAAATCGTTTAATTTTTATCGAGATAAAGTGTCACTCACCTCTTAAAAATTAACTGGATGTCGTTGGTAGACATAAGCATTTTCCTAAGACAGTAGTTACTCATTGTGATTAATTACCTGTGAATCTAACGAATATATATTTCTATAACTTAATTTCGTAGCATCGATTGCAAGCCTACTCTCTAAAAATGAAAAAGAAGTTAATATTAAGTTTATAACGTAATTATATATGTCTTCTTTTTTATGGATAATGTCATGCTACTGTTGTTGAGCTTCAAATTTCAAAGAAATGTCATTGCGGCAGGGCCGGCCAACTAGCAAGGGTGTCCTGGATGAGAAATTTTTATTCGGCTCCCTTAAGCGCTTTCTATGCTCAAGTGGTAGGCAATGGTTTATTGATAAGTCATTGTCTTTGATTTAACGAAATATTCTACACATGTATTGCTTTCCTTCTGCAAAATCAAGAAGTTGCCTTTTTTAGAATAGATTCCCTTTGAAATGGGGTGTGTTGACAATGCTAGGTACCCACGGAACCCCCCCCAAAATGTAATTCACAATTTAGTAAAGGCTAAAATTGGAAGAAAAGTAACCAAGTATAATTGTCATGTAAATATTTTTCATTTCAATAAATTTTCCCGAAAGTTTCAGCTAACTTACACTTCGAAACGCATAAAATACCCCATTGAAATGCTTAAAGGAACATTTCATATTTTTAACATTGATATTAATGCTGTTATCAATGAAATTCTGTCGACCGTTGGAGAGCATCAACTGTTGGTATTTTAAGGAATGATGTAAACAAGTGATATATTATCAGCTATTTCAAGAATAAGAATGCCAAGTTTGTACGAAGGTGGCGATGGAAGTAAAATGAGTACGGAGATGAGGTTAACCGCATGTACACCTGACTCTGCTATGCATCATCGCTAGCGATTAATCAGTGAAACGGCCTTGAGAAGGTATCTATATGAAAATGTTGTCAACCCTATTGTTTACACCGACTTTGGTTTCCCTTCTAACTCAGTTACAAATATTTCACGTCACATGATAACGCCAATATCGTAATATACCTAAGGTCTCTTTTCATATGGTTACAGTCGATATCCGCTTCATTGATCAATCGATCAAACGAACGAAACTTACCAAATTTTGAGTAACGATTTATGAGGAAGACGTCGCATTATTTTGGGAGGTTTAGATGTGTTTTTTTCATTTACGAATAAACCTCTCATAATTTATATTTACTCATGATTATGTACTTTCTATGACGACGTATGTGTCTCATTAAATGTTAGTTAAACGTATTTCGATGAATTGTCCATATTATTTCCTATGTATACAACAATCTTATTGTCTATGTATATTTAACCTTTGACTATATACTTCTATTAGTATTTTTTATATAAATATTCTTCATGTTTTGCATTGATTGCAATTGATTAATAATATGTATAAATTACCTAATGCGGAAAATAATTTTTTTAAAGAAATCCTTGAGATGCGTCTATTACAGAAAGGAAGTTATTGGTTATTAAAATAATTTCATAAAATATCATACCATAAAACAAAAAACAATACAACAACAAAACGGCAATAAAATACCATACCATAAACTTGAAATACTGTTGTATTGTAATTGACGGAAAGTACCGTATAATTGACGCAATGAGAATTTTTTAAGGTGTCCTTCTTTACATGCAAAGTTATCTTTCACCTTTTACCGTAAATTGAGGTGAGTTTTATATGAAATATCTTTTGGGCATTCGCCCAAATTCGCCTATCAAACTCGTTGGAGCCGTTTTAAACGCTCAATGACTGCTTATAACATGACGTCACTATTTTCCGTATATGACTGACAATAAAAATTCCTTTAGCATTCAGAGAATTCTACCAACTCTCGGATTCATGAACCCTATTGTATTCATGAATGAACGATTTTGTTGAATCCAAGGACGGATTCACAAATCGTTGCCTCGACCTCTACTTGGGAACGTGCTCAAGGTCCCACAAGTTTCGAACGGTAATCGCTGTTGTATTGAATGATATCCAGATAAAATGTATTATCTAAAACTAATTAGATACTGTGATATAAAAAGTATAGGAATGAATACTGTGCTCGATGTATTTTATTCCTTTAAATCCGCATATTTTCTTATGATATTTCTTCAAGGGGTTTCTTAAAATAACCATGGTGAAATCTTCCTGTCGAAATATTATCTTGTATATGCTATTTTAAATATATTTTCATATTATTGCTTACATGGGGATATTTTCTCTAATTAAAAATACATAATAAAGAACGCAAAATTATATCTTTAATAATAAATATCTTTACTTTTAAACATTAGAGGAAAATATTGAAATATTTCCAATATATTTCCTTGTTTTCTTTGGTGTCCATCGATCCCTCTTATGTAGTTAGCTAGGAAGAATGAAAAAGAGTGCGGTCNGTCAAAATCACGTGACATTCACTTAGCTTATATTTGTTTCTTTTAATAGCAAGGAATAATATAAAGAAGCAAAAAGGCAGCTGCCACTCAAGCCTCCGATCGAATAAATTGACTTAATCCTTGCAAATCAAACTGTATATTACATTTCACCACATAGATAGAGCCACAGTAGTTGAATTTACTCAAAGTAAATTCATAACTGTGGCAGACCCAATGTGAACGATGACCAAACCTCTCTTTATTTTTATTTTCAAAGACTATTGGAGGAAATACTCTTCTTTTATATTTATGGCTGAAAAATGTAGATTTATGTTGGCCATGTAAATTAATTTACAACGAAATAGATAAATGAGAGAGTAAAGGAAGCAAATAATTATAGTAGGTGGAGTAAATAATTTTCTTAAATAATTTTTGGATGTTCTAACTTAAATGCTAGGGAAGAGTGCTGTAATTTTGGGTCATTATTCTGAGAAAACCTTTTAAAAATCATATTTACGAAAATAACTAAAACATTGTTGAATGAGCTAAAACTCAATGGAATCAAATTTCTTCATGTTAAGAATAAACATCCATCTCTTGGAAATTTGAAATGAATTCAAATTGAGTACTAAGTAATCGACAAATATGAATTTTCCCATATGGCTAATATGCTTAAGTGACTTAAGTATTTTCCGTTAAAATATTTACAACTAATAGTGATCACGAAATTTTTTTCTTAAAAGTTGCGTATGTAATATAAAAAGGGACGATTAAATTTTCATGGTTTATGATCATATAGAGCTAAATATTCGACTTATGAGAACATTTGTAATAATGAATAAAGAATCGATAATTCTAAAACCTTGAAGTTCAAAAAATAACTAGCCCGTTTACCTGGGTATGTTACAGAATACTTGGCTAAAACTTATTTCATTTTACTGTGTTTAGAAAAAAGAATATTCAGGAAATCTTCTCCACAGAAATCCTTTAACTACTGAGAAATTATTAAATAAGTTATCATTAAAAATCTAGTATTTCAGATGCTGAAACCATAGTAACGATTTGCCATTCATGATGACCCCGGCATGATAAGATGAATGTATCCTTCAAATATATTTTTCCAACGGCACGAAACTGAATTAACCCATACTTTCATGGCCCCGCGAAATGCACGTCGAAGGCGTCACCGCATTTTCTCGCTTCATTTTTCTCAGAGGCGAGAGACTCGGCTCGCGATCTTAGAGGAGCACCTGTAACAAAAGAAGTGTCTGCGGAACTCAATCACCGATTCTCCACCCACAATGCTCAACTCAAAACGACCGGCTCGTGGCCTCGTCATCTCGTGTGGGGGTGAGTGGGGGTGGAAGCCACAAGATGGAGTTCAGATAAAAAGGGGAAGCGTGCGATGGTCTAGCATCAGTCGGTAGGGACAGAAGGACCAAAGAACACCATCCCTTCAGCAGAAGATCTGACAAAGAGAGCCATGAGGAGTCTCCTGGTGAGCTTGTGGAAACTGCATCGGAGAAACCGTAAACGTGGGATGTTTTACATGAGAGTAATGTCGTCTTATTTCTTCCTCTCTTATTCTGTAGATCTTTCTGGTCGCCGTGGTAGGAGCCGCAGTGGCAAGGCCTAGATTCTTGGGTCTTGAGGCAGGCACCATTCTTCATGCCCCGGTTGCTTATTCCACCATCTCCGCTACAGCACCAGTAGCAGCGGTGCCTATCTCCAGCCAATTTCACGCTCAAGATGAACTGGGCCAATACTCTTATGGATACGCCGGCGGTCCCTCCGCCAAGAGCGAAGTGAAGACCTTCGATGGTGTCACTCGCGGTGGATACTCCTACGTGGACGCCGAGGGAAAGGTCCAGAACGTCAAGTACGTCGCCGACGCCGTCAATGGCTTCCGGGTCTCTGCCACGAACCTTCCGGTTGCTCCCGAAGCTCTTCCGGTCGAGCCACTAGAAGCTCCCCAACCGGTTGAGGACACTCCTGAAGTTGCTGCCGCTAAGGAGGCACACTTCGCTGCTTACGAAGAGGCTAAGGCAAAGGCTGAGGCGGCACCAGAGGAACCAACTACCGAAGAGGAATCATCCGACGAACCCGAAGAAGAGTCCGTTGCCCCTGCCGATCTGTTGCCCGCCGGCGTCCTTTCCAGGAACGCCCCACCCTCTATCACTTACAGTGCCTATGCACCAGCCCTGGCTTACCGCACTGTTTCACCCGCCGTGGTGAGCGCTCCTGTTTCCTACCACACCGCTGTAGCTCAAGCTCCCATCTCCTATACCGCAACGGTATCTCACGCACCCATTTCTTACCATGCCGCTGTTGGTCCCATTACTTATGCATCTCCGGTCGCCGGCCAGTTTCACGCTCAGGATGAGATCGCACATTACTCTTATGGATACGCCGGTGGTCCCTCGGCAAAGAGCGAAGTGAAGACCTTCGATGGAATCACCCACGGAGGATACTCTTACGTCGATGCCGAGGGTCAGGTGCAAAATGTTAATTATGTAGCGGATCCCATCCATGGATTCCACGTCTCTGCTACGAATCTGCCGGTGGCACCAGCTGCTCCCGAAGTGTCTGTCTTGGAGACCGTCCCTGACAGCCCAGAAGTGGCTGCTGCAAAGGCAGAACACTTTGCCGCCCATGAAGAGGCAAAAGCTCGTCTGCAATCTGCGTAAGCTCTCCAAGATACCTTAAAATTTTTTACTCCCCCCTCTAGTCCATTCCCACCTTTCCTGTAAAATCCACTTTAAAGCTCGCTCTTCAGAAAATGCTACAACGCGTCTCAAGGACTTTACTCCTCCATTTAACTGTTATTGTACAGGAATGATAGAGATTCAATAAAGAGGTTTTACTCTTATAACGCATTTTTAATTTTTATTCATTTATCTCCGTAAAACATTAACGATCTATTTATAACATGACTATGAATGCCCTGTTAAGATTTTATATTTTGCTGTATACATTCTCTTCAGAGTAAATGCTTAGAAAAATCAAACCCGAAAGATAACATTTTAAGATTTACACTAGTTTGTCTATTAAGTACAGAAAATGTATTCGTTATGAGAGGATAACCATTTTATCAATGAGGATAGGAATTTAAAATTACAATGATCATCTATGGATAATTATATTCTTACTTTTGACTGAGAAATATTACAATATAAATGTCCTGTAGACAAATAACGACAATCTGCTAGAATTAACTGAGAGAATATAAGTAAAAGAGGAGAAATCGAGGAAAACGATATTGTTTTAATGGAAGAGGGGACAAAGCTGATATAGCAATGAGATATTTTTTTTTGGGTAAGAAAAATTAAATTTAAAAAGAGGTCGAAGTGAAATCTAAAAAGGGAATGAGAAATATCTAATGAAATCTAAGGTTAAATTTCCTGTAATCGCTTCATTTTTTTATATGGAAAATAATCACAAAACGTACATTCGTAGTAAATAGTTTAATGTATATTAATTATGTTCACCCCTTAACACGAGATGGAAGGACACCAAACACTGGCGTCAATTAAGTCGTATATCGGCACTTGAGATGAATAATAGCGAAGCAAAGCATTAAAGCTGAGAATGAGATTATTCAGCAAGTAGCTTCTTGAATGACCAATACAGCAAACATTTGTTGTTTTGAGATTATAGGCCTAAAAATTACTTCTACGATTTATGCGGAATTGGATTTAAGTAATAAGAAAAAATTAAATCTTTTACTATTCCGCTCCTCCAGAGTTAAACTGTGATCCTCTCTTTTCTTATAGTACCTATCGTTATAAAAATTGTTATATAACGGTTACGACATTTTAAGAAGAGTAGGATATCGGTAACTTTCTCGTTTGAGTTTCGGAAATATAAACATCACGGCACAGCTGGATAAAAAACCAGTAAAAACTGCTAAATGACTCATGTTAAAAAATGCTGAATTAATTTACTATTAATAGAGACAGGATGATATATGGAAATCTGAACTCAGAAAACGTCCAAGTATACACAAAATACCTTAGGTATATTAAGCTTAGATATAAGCTCTTCGTATTTTGGCCTTGCTTTGTGGAACCCCAATTAAAATATCATAGTAAATAAGAAATGCCGTTCCTTGAGATTCTTTTTGTTAATATTTTAACTGGTTACTGAACCACATATGTATTTCATTTCATTTTCGTTGTGCTCACATTTCAAAGTATCCAAACTATGGAATACACAAGTACTATCTTTTCGTCAGGGGCTACTTATTGCACGTGCTATACAGATTTTTTCATGAGAATAATAACTTTGCATGAAAAAAGTACTTTTCTTGCTTACATCCAAAAAATAAATTTTTAGCATGGAGTATTTTTCGGAATTTAATGATAACGGAGATTTTACAAGTGAACTGCTGTTCCATACGTTTCTGCCGGTAATGGAAATAATTTTATGTCTTTCATTGTTGACTTTCAAGTAATATCATCCTTCAGGAAACTAGAGACGATGCGATGATGACTAACGTTAAATTTATTTGGATAGATTAATACGAAATGAAAGGCCTATCCTTATACAAGGTTCAGTAATAGCTTCATTTATTTAGTGAGATAAAAAGATATCCTTCCTCAGAGAGAAAGTAAAAATAACTGATGCGTTGAAGATATAAGTGTTTTTTTTCTGTTCTGAAATAATTTGATATTAAAGAACTAAAACCAAATTAGGAGAAAGCTGCGAACGTTTACGAATTATTACAGTATTATGGTTTACATAAATGCTCTGCTTGTCAGTCTGTCTCTCCGTTTTAATTACTCCTAGTTTAACTTATTAAATGAGTAACGTATTATATCTCTAACGTATTAAATGTCCGTTTTAATTTATCATAGTTTAACGTATTTATCACATTTCTAAGATAGCGAAACCGATGACTTTAAAAATAAATTTATGGATGTCATAGATCAAGGTGGAGTTTCAATGGAAATAATGTTTGAGTAAATTGGACAACACGCAGCAATCTTTGGTATTTTGTATATCAATCCAAAATTGAATGTTTCTTCTCAAATTCTTTTCGAAATCCTTGTACCATAATATTGGGTTCAGAGATTTTGTGATAGATCTTTCTCTCGTAATTCTGGTGTTTTTCTCCAGCTTACTTACTTACTTTTCTTGTCAAATAGGACTTCCAGATTCTTTTCTCTGTTTATTTTTTTATGATATCATAGATCTGGTATTTCATTACTACCAATCAACAAATATTCTGTATTATTTTTGTTAATGTTAAGTCCCTACTGCACCTACGCCTTCTGAAGTTTTCTAACCATGTAACTCAAGTCCTCGGCGTCTTCCGCAATGACAATTTGGTCATCTGCCAAAAGTAATAAATATGAAAAGTTTTCTCACACTTGCAATTCCATATTTCGACATATTTTCTGCCACATTTGTAGGGTTCTGTTCAAATGCATTTTAAATAGGGTGGGAGATAAATCACGACTTGTGTAGGCCTTTTATTGTTTTGATATCTTTTTTATTTTGGCCTCCCATTTTTACTTTTGTAGTTTTAATTTCCTATAATAGCATCATTGTATTAATAAAAGTCGGATAGTTAAAAAACGTTCTCAGTCCTTTCGTAATTTATTTACTGGTCTCTTATCATAAGCATTATTGAGTTCCACAAGTGCTACATGGGTTTCTTTGACATCTCTTCACCGCTGCTATTCTATCTGTTAATATATTTTCTATTTTACATCTTCCTGCTCGAATCCTAGACTGATCTTCAGGCTATTTTTAATTTTTAACTTTTACTTTAATATTTACTCAATCAGGTATTTCGACATCCTAGAGTATAACTTACCAATCGTGGGTATGACTGCTATTCTACGGTAATTTTTTGAATCTTTACTGGAGCCTTTTTTAAACATCGGAGAATTATATGAGCTTTATCATTCCAAAGGGGTAGGTTCTACATTTAAACACATTTAAAATTATTGCTTAAGCATTCCCTTTAGCTTCTGTGTGCCGTTTTAACTAGTTCCAAAGTCATACAGATTTCCTAGTCCAGGTGACTTTTTACTTTCGGATGTTTGAATCGCATTTTCTACTTCCAGCTATTTAATGTTCCATATATGTCAGCGTCTTTTCGTTGTCTCTTCTTTGATGAAGGCACACTGTACTTTCATTTTGTATACTAATTAGGTACGTTAAATATTTCAACTACTTCCTTTTTATAATTGTCACTCCACCTCCGAAATATGCTTTGATGCTCGACTCAAAAAATTCTCAATGCAAAACTCGAAACGCATCATTATTTTAATTTAAAAAGAGATGTAAAATGCCGATTATATCTTATAAAATAATCTGGAATTTAGTTTTCTCTGAGATCCTTAGATGATGTTTAACTTTTTCCTCATTTTTGTTGGAGATGAAACCGAGCATTTTAATTTGACGTCATTCACGCTTTTTCGACCCAACTTAGAGACAAAATATTCTGTAGGTCTCTACGCTTTACCAGTATGTATTCGAAGAGTACACCATCATAATCCAATACCGAAAATTGCACACCGATTTCATGCTTAAAGATGTATTTTTAACGCTATTTTACGTTAGATTCCAAGAAGTTGCTGAGCAATCCCTATAGAAAGAAGTTGAGCCTTACGATTTTAAAGATATCACGTAGAATTGAGATACATGAAACTGAGATTTACCTTTGAAATATTTTTGAGATTGCAACCATCCAACTGAGGAAGAACACTATTTTTCGATAAAAATAAAATAAAAAACTTGTAATTTTTTGGCAATTTCTGCTACATAGCAGTAAAAACAAATGGTTTAAAAATGTAATAAATAGGAAAATAAATATAATATATATATTAAAAAATGTCGAATAAAACCTCTAGGTCTCAGGAAATATTTTCGAAAGGAATATTACAAGAGGCGAGAAATTTGATTAAAGTCGTGAGAAAAACTGTCATTTCTTTTATGATATTAATAATTTCAAGACGGCAAATACAGGAAAAGTAGTAACTTAATTTGTAGAAAAACATTCCATAAGAATTATCAATTAACCTTCCAAATTCAAATTTACAAACATTAATTTAAAGTTTATATCTTATTGTATGTGATAGAAGTTTCTTTGAAGGGAGGATTTCCAAACAATAGTTTAAGTTATGAAGTAGGTCTCGCGAAATTCTTTAGTAATCACAAAGTGGAAAGTGGATGGTGAGGAATTTTACTTCAGATAGCATTTTATATTAATCCTAATCTAGTCGAGACGCGGTATTAGGGAACAATCTGATCCTTTGGGGATCACGTTGGGGGCTCGTATGAATGAAATGACTTCAGCTGTCAAAGAAATTTAAGGAGAAAATACCTTTTCTGATTCTTATTTGGGATATAGTAATGCAGCTTTATGTTTATAATGCCTTCTATCCTCAGTCTGATTGGATCCTCATCAAACATTAGTTACAGAAAACATGACAATGAGAATGAGGCTTACTATTATAGGAAAGAAAAGGAGTGAGTTCGTTTCACATTGCTTTCTTCCATGAAAGAGAATACTGTAAGCGGAATAAATCCTATAAAGTGCAAAATAATGGCCATATGAAAAACACTTTTCTCAGAATTCAATAGAGAGTCAACAAAATGAATACCGTTGTCAGTCATACCACAACTTTTATATAAGCATAACCATGAATAAGAAACTCAATTAGCCGAGACCCAAACCATTGGGTTAGAGCGCTAACACGATAACCACTCCGCTACCGCGGCCGGTGAGGAGTTGTCTGTTAAACATTTCTAGTTATGAAATTCTACGTTTAGTTTATTTAAACTGAGGGTGTAAAATGTTCACAATACATATTCGTTTTAAAATTTATTTAGTAAACTGTTTATTGGTAGTTAATTAAACGTTAAAAAGACATTAATATTACATCTTACAGTCATAGAAGTATCTCTAGCTTTCCTCTTTTCGTATGGAGAAATGTTTTCAATGGTTTTTGGGCTATTAATTATTGATGCCAAATAAAGAATCATGCTAAGCAGTGTCAAATAATATTTATGTTATGCATAATACTTATGTTTTGCATGTTTTTATCACTCCTCAAGCCAAATTTCCAGGCATTGTTTGAAGAATCTGAAACTATACACTTCCCAACATATCATTGTCTCGAATTTATCTCTACGACTTAATTTATTGCTCAATAAAATTTTATTCTGACTCTAAGTTCTAAGTATATGTTTATGTAAATATCGTGAACATAAGACGAACATTAAGATTGTTATCTTATGAAGAGGAATGTATACCCCTGATAATTTATCAGATTATATGTGCCTTTCGTTCCCTTTTTAATTTTGCAAATATGTAGACTTTAAATTATATTCGAGGCAGCTCCACCCAGTCAGTAAAACTCGCTCCGCATTAAGAATGCACGTACCTCGAAAGACTTTTTCGTCATTTTTCCAAGCAGGAGGCCGATCATTAATATCGAGACATAAAGATATCGCATCAAAAATTTCCCGTTAGAACCATCATTGTTTCGAGCCATCGGCTCTAATAAGTCTAAATGAGGTCTATTTTTGGAGGAAATTAATAATTTAGTAGTTTTTGGCATCATTAAATTTTCAAATTTATAATTTTTGTTTAGAATTAACTTTAGAATGACCTTAACCACACGATTTAAATGATTCTACTTTTATATTACATGCTTTTCATGAGTGGGAAGATATGATAAAGAAGCCTCTTTGGCTTGAAACTTTTAACGGTCAATAATGGAATGTAATATCCTCTCATTAGCATGAAAAATCCTCTGCCGATAGTAATATAGTTCTTGCTATCCTTAATGAATTCACTGATTACGATTAGACAACTCCTAGAATTTATCAAAGTTATAAAAAGTAATAGGTATTATAATATTTCTAAATCTCAAGCTTTCATTTACTTATGATTCATAAATCAGGAAATATTCAGATTGGCAAATGAGAAACAAATATTGAGTTTCCCAATAGTAATTGTAATAATAATGTTCCAGGCGTGATTTTCATCTTGACAATTTCACCGATTTCTCGATGTAATATAAAATAAATTAAAAATCAATTTTGAAGTTCTTTGACATCTCTTCACCGCTGCTATTCTATCTGTTAATATATTTTCTATTTTACATCTTCCTGCTCGAATCCTAGACTGATCTTCAGGCTATTTTTAATTTTTAACTTTTACTTTAATATTTACTCAATCAGGTATTTCGACATCCTAGAGTATAACTTACCAATCGTGGGTATGACTGCTATTCTACGGTAATTTTTTGAATCTTTACTGGAGCCTTTTTTAAACATCGGAGAATTATATGAGCTTTATCATTCCAAAGGGGTAGGTTCTACATTTAAACACATTTAAAATTATTGCTTAAGCATTCCCTTTAGCTTCTGTGTGCCGTTTTAACTAGTTCCAAAGTCATACAGATTTCCTAGTCCAGGTGACTTTTTACTTTCGGATGTTTGAATCGCATTTTCTACTTCCAGCTATTTAATGTTCCATATATGTCAGCGTCTTTTCGTTGTCTCTTCTTTGATGAAGGCACACTGTACTTTCATTTTGTATACTAATTAGGTACGTTAAATATTTCAACTACTTCCTTTTTATAATTGTCACTCCACCTCCGAAATATGCTTTGATGCTCGACTCAAAAAATTCTCAATGCAAAACTCGAAACGCATCATTATTTTAATTTAAAAAGAGATGTAAAATGCCGATTATATCTTATAAAATAATCTGGAATTTAGTTTTCTCTGAGATCCTTAGATGATGTTTAACTTTTTCCTCATTTTTGTTGGAGATGAAACCGAGCATTTTAATTTGACGTCATTCACGCTTTTTCGACCCAACTTAGAGACAAAATATTCTGTAGGTCTCTACGCTTTACCAGTATGTATTCGAAGAGTACACCATCATAATCCAATACCGAAAATTGCACACCGATTTCATGCTTAAAGATGTATTTTTAACGCTATTTTACGTTAGATTCCAAGAAGTTGCTGAGCAATCCCTATAGAAAGAAGTTGAGCCTTACGATTTTAAAGATATCACGTAGAATTGAGATACATGAAACTGAGATTTACCTTTGAAATATTTTTGAGATTGCAACCATCCAACTGAGGAAGAACACTATTTTTCGATAAAAATAAAATAAAAAACTTGTAATTTTTTGGCAATTTCTGCTACATAGCAGTAAAAACAAATGGTTTAAAAATNGAAAAATATTCCGATAAAATAACTCAAAAAAATGATCCCGTGTGAAAAAAGAAGGGATAAAAAATGCCGGTGGTGGTGGAAGATGGTTTTATTTTGGCACCCCGTTCAAAAATTCGAAAAACTTGTTCCGCTGGTTGATAGGCGAGGGTAGGACTAAAAGGTGCGAAAAAAAGCTACGACCGGGACCCACAAGGTGGAGAGATAACCCCATCCCTTCCTGCAACCAGTGGCCTCGTGGAGTTGGGTGGACCACGCCTCGCCAATGGATAAAAAGGGAGGAGGGCTGTGGGAGGGCATCAGTGACTGAGTGCGCATCATCCACGGAAGAATCAGTTTAACCGAACAGAGAGAGCCATGAGGAGTCTCCTGGTGAGTGATTCCGAACGGATGGCCGAATACTGGAATAACTATTACAGTGCAACGTGAAAAGTTAGTGTTACTTTCCGCCATGAAGCAACTTAACACTTTTTCATTTTACCGCAGATCGTCTTCGCCGTGGTGGGAGTAGCCGTTGCTAGGCCGGGGATCTTCCGCACCCCATTGGCTTACTCAACATTTGCTGCACCCGTGGTCCACTCTACCGTTGTCGCACCTGCACCCGTTGCCTACGCCGGACACCTTGGTGTCTCCAGCCAGTACCACGCTCAGGATGAGCTCGGTCAGTACTCTTACGGATATGCCGGCGGTCCATCTGCCAAGAGCGAGCTGAAGACTTTCGATGGAGTCACTCGTGGAGGATACTCTTACGTCGATGCTGAGGGTAAGGTCCAGAACGTCAACTACGTCGCTGATGGACTCGGCTTCCGCGTTGCCGCCACAAACCTTCCCGTTGCACCCCAGCCCATCCCCGCTGAGCCTCTGGTTGCTCCCTCTCCGGTCGAAGACACCATCGAGGTCGCCTCCGCCAAGGCTGCTCACTTCGCCGCCCACGCTGAGGCCAAGGTCGCCGCTGAGGCCGCACCCGAGGTGCCCGTTGACAGCGTTGTGGTAGAGCCCGCTGCCGTTTCCATTGCCGCCGAGGTACCAGTCTTCTCTAAGGCCGTCGTTGCTCCCTATACCCTACCCGCTGCAGTCCACGCTCCCATCGCTTACTCCGCCCCAATTGCTGCTTCCTTTGTTGCTCCCGCACCAATTGCTTACGCCGGACATCTCGGAGTCTCCAGCCAGTACCACGCTCAGGATGAGCTCGGCCAGTACTCCTATGGATATGCTGGTGGTCCATCTGCCAAGAGCGAGCTGAAGACCTTCGATGGAGTCACCCGCGGAGGATACTCTTACGTCGACGCCAACGGCCAGGTTCAGAACGTCAACTATGTCGCTGATCCCGTTTTCGGATTCCGTGTGGCAGCCACCAACCTGCCAGTGGCTCCCGTTGCCCACGCAGCACCTGTCTTGGATGCCGTGCCTGACTCCGTTGAAGTCGCTGCTGCTAAGGCTGCTCACTTTGCTGCCCACGAAGAGGCCAAGGCCCGTCTTACTGCTTAAATTATAGCAATATCTTCGATCCTTCCCTCTAGTCCTTCTTCCCTCTTTCCTGATGAATTCTTCACTTCCTGATATAGTCTCGAGTGATGCTTCTTCTCTCCATGCACAGTTATAACCGTTACTTTTGTACAGAAATTTCTGCAAATGAATAAAGAGGTTTTACTCTTCAAATTCTCCACGTATTTTTACTTAAGTGATACATTTCTTTCTACCGTCATTATTAGTATAATTATTAAGGGTTAGATGTAAGAAGAGACTAATTAGTTTCAATCTCGCCCGTGAATAAAGACGTGTTATTATTATTATTTTAAAATTTCTATGATTTCTATCGTTCAGTTTTCGTTTAAACCATTTGAAATTATTTGGAAAGAATAAATGGTTATGTTTGATGTCTCAGGTAATTCAAAATTTGATTCACTTAACATCTTCGAGTACTGATACATTTTAAGAAATAATTTATCATAAATAAATCTTTTAGGAGTAAAATTTTAAAAATTGCCTTAAGATAATTTGATGAAATAGTAACATATCCTAAAAATGTTCCTTTAAAGTAACACCAATAAGAAATGCAGATTCCATAAAAACGATTATTTTTAGATATGTTTTTATTGGAATATTCAATCTCATGTCTTCTTTCATTACATTTTCTGCACTGTATTTCGCGCGGATGAATTATAAATTTCCCTAGTTTTGTGCAATCTAAATAAACTTCCAAGAGTATATTGTTTCCCTACGATGTAATCAATATATGCCACGAATCTCATATTATAATGAAAAAGTGCCAAATTTCCTCTTAGCGATTGTGTGATAACTTGAGTGGGCTAATTGAATGACAATGACACTCTTTTATTATTTCCTTTTTGCTTTATACTTTCCATTCATTTTCTTGAATATCTGTATATTTTGAATTAATTAATATCAATTAGCTCCTAATAATTTGGATAAATGGAGGTCGACTTTTACAATCATCTGTAAGATGACTCTATATTTCATCTATTGCTATTATCTATAGAAGGATTTAACTTTAACAAGTGGTGAATACATCTTCCAAGATTCAATGAAACATTTATCTAAATAGCATTTTGAAAATATATCACTAAGGCAACTTAATCTTAATTCGAAACCTGATGTTTCGCTTTAATGCTTATTCTTCTCGTGTTATAGATAATGGTTATAGATTGAGGAGAGGAAATCATTATCACTTTGAGCCTAGAAACACTTGGAGCACCTTCATTAAGAACTAAATGAGGTACTCATCTCTACTCAATAGTGGACTACACTAGTGGATATTAGTCCATAAGGAAGATGAAACAATAGTCCATAAGTTTGATAAAATTTACACTGCAACAATCGCAGAAGAAATCTGCGTGCCATAAGAAATAGCTCTTAAAATTTAGTCTCTATTCCTAAAAGCTATACTCAAATTAACTAAGTGAACTTCTGGCTCTAAGAATATCAATAAAAATAACTTATCCAGGTTAGCCTCAGGAAGTAATTAATACCATCACAATAATTATTATGATCTAATGAATCACTCAGTGACAATAATTTCGTTTGTGTTTTATTCGAACGCTGTAGAATCAAGTGAAACCTCACGAATATTCAACTTATTGAAGAAGGACAGCAATAGTACCTTGGTCAGTTAGAAAACAAGTAGTTAGGACGTAGAAGACATAGTTAAAACATAGAAAACTGAATAGAATTCCTACGTCGAACTTGTCGCTCTCCGTGGCATGCGATGGAAACCTTCTCAAAAGAATTGATAAGAATATATCGTTTTGTCCAATAGTGATAATTTTAGAAATGTCTCTCTATATAATTTTCCACTATTACAAGATGAGAATAATTATTATCCTCTACAATTTACCCGCGGTATTATTAAATAGCGCGGGTAAATATTAAATAATACTTATAACCAGGGGAGATCTAAAAATGTCTCTCACTTTTACTCAAATTATCAAAATTATCACTCTGATAGCTATATTTTAAGTAATTTAGAATGTATTATAGATAAAATCAGCATGAATGGATTCTCGTCATTTGTAGGGAACAAATCAGTTTTGCGACTTATAATGCAGTGGTCACCGACTGTAGGTGATAAAAATATTTTCGGCTCCAAATAAGTTAAGTTTAAGGCAATGTAATATTATGGTATCTATAAAGTTTTTAAAAATTATAAATCGTTTTTATTTGGGCGAAATTAATACCAAAAGTCTCCTCTTCCTACTTACCCATTAACTTAGGGACAATGTCGATAGTAGTATGTAGTATTGTTACAAGTGCTTCGACAGCTAAGGTCATTTCGCTCATATGGGCCCCTATGAAACGAACCACTTAGCTATCCGATAGCCCAATGTCTATAGTTAATGCAATAATTGCAGCATCCACTGCCTGTCTGGGTGTTTTTCACAAGATGGGCGACGGTACTTCAGGGCTGAACTAAAGGATCAATTGACTGAACTGTTTTATTTGAAAATTAATTATCAACTTTCAAACTTTTACTTGGCTACACAGCATTTGAAATGTGAAGAGAAGTCGTTGTTCAGAAGATTTTCTTATTGTTTGTATTATTCAAGAGAACTAGAGCTAACCCTACCCCATCGATAATGAGGACGGCAAAAAGACACGTATAAATGGAGGTAGAGGTCATGCAGCGATACGTATGGGGAGCCAATAAATGATTCCGTCTGAAATTGCTGCTGCCGCCGCCAGTCAAGAGAGTAATTGAGGACAGTGGAAGATCAAGGCAAACGAAAAGAAAGATCGAAGGAAAAAAACGCCTTATCCTTTGAGGTAATCTTTTCCCAATGCCTTACAAAGGTTTTCGTGACTCCATTAAAGAATGGTTTTGCTTTGCAATTCATGTTTAATAGATGGGCAAATTGAAATGGCGAATTTAAAACATTATCTTATTCTTTTAATGACACGCATCAACGCATTTTATTCTGTTAATTAACGCATACATTGCTGACATTTCGCCTGAAGTTAAAGTTAATCTACATCTTACAAATTTGGAAATTCGATTTTGAATTTAAAATATATCTGGAAAATATTCTTGATATACATCCGGAAGTTATTTTGAAATATCTTTCTAAATTTCCACCACTTTTTCTCCGCATTCTTTGTAACAACGGAAAGTTCTGATTTCAAAATCTTCGTGCAGAACTTTATTTCACTGATATAGCTCTGCATAACCCGCCAATTATATTTTATGTATTCGTGTATTTATCACCCATTTTAATGTTGATTAATTTCAATTGTGAGATAACTTAAGTGGGCTAATTGAATGACAATGACACCGTTTTATTATTTCCTTTTTGCTTTATAATTTCCATTCATTTTCTTGAATATCTGTATATTTTGAATTAATTAATATCAATTGTTCAGCGTGTCATAACAAGAGGCATGCGGAAACAGGACTTGGTCTGAGAGTAATAAAGATGCCCAACTCGCTATCAGCAAGTTGGTTATGTCAGCTTCAGATAAACAACATGCACGAAAAGTATCGTATAACTAACAGCAATGTGTGATAACAAAATTTCATCGAAATCGATACCCAATGCCTGCTATAGTAGGGCTTCGATTTTAATAACAGTAGTAGTAGTATTGTTAAAAGTGTTTCGACTGCTGAGGCCATTTCGCACATGGGTTCCCACTAGGAATCCAACTCGGGACCGTTTTGACCAAAGGTGAACATGTTGCCCACATGGCTATCGAGAGCCCGATGTTAATAAAATCAAAAATTCTTCATATAATGGACCATTTAAGTAACTCATTCCTAAACACGCATTTTTCAAGGTTAGTATCAGTATTATTTTTAAAAGTGCTTTAATGAGTGAGGCTATTTCTCACAGTTGAGCCCCCACCGGAAATCGAACTCGGAACCCCTTACACAAAAATCGAACGCGCTAACCACTTTGCTCTGTACTCCATTTTTTAAGGTCGGTCATTACTTTTGTAGTAATCGTTTTACTTATGTCAATATATTCCGAAACTTAAATTGTGTATTTCTTATTCCTTCCCTTTTTTCTATTTTAGCGGTTCATATGCAAGGGTCCGCGAAATAATCCGAAAGGATCCGTGAGTATAATTGTTTGTCCTAATTGAGGTAGTGTTCAGCCTACCTGCGTTCCGTTAATTAAGTCGATTTTATTGCTAATAATGTCGTAATTAACTAAATCTTATTAATAGTATATCAATTATAAATAACATCATAACATGCATGCGAAAGACAACCTTCTGGGAATCCACGAAACAAGAAAAGTGCAATTGGGTGTCGTCAGTCCATTAAGGTATAAGAACTTCTGATCCATTTCGCTATGATTATATTGTATTCGCGATCAGAATTTTTTCATTATGAGACTATTATCCGTTCCATATTTTCACTTTCTAACGGGCAATAGCGTTTCACATAAGCGTAGTGGTACAATGAAAACGCGGAATGTGCAGTTGTATTTGTGTATGGTATTCCTATGCAAACGATGACTGTCAGCCAAAATATTCCATCGTGAATAATATATGTAATGAACTAACATTCAGTGTCAAACAACTTTCAACGAAATATTGCTATATCTTTGAGTGGGTAACAAAATACACTATCAAACGAACTGTTACATTACATACCTTCGTGTGTCGAATGACGTATTCGAATCATTGGTAACGTGGCTCTTTGATTGTCATAACAGCATAAAAATTTGTTTTCTTTGCATCTTGACTTTTGTAACTAACTATATCTCTGTGTTTTTGTAACTATTTTTGTAAGTATCTAATTGTGTGTAATAATAAATTGAACTTTAATAATATATTGAGGAACCTATTACATCTCCTCAGGGCTCAGCAAATCAACATTTGTCCATACCCATCAGATAATGCTCGGTTCTGTAAAATCAGGCAGAATCTGGAATATATTTCTATAGATCGCTCATTTTACCACCAAATTATTTTTCTTTCGACTTCACATTTACTTCCGATTAAATTATTCTACGAAAGATCTCATTAGTCGCAGAAACTCCTCCATGTAACATTTGAAATCCAAACACCTTCCTTCGAGAAATGCTCAATAATAATGATTATCATCCATTTTGAACAAGAGTTAAAAAAAATTGGGATTTCCCAAAACTGAAAAAATTTAGACCTCTTCCGCAATAGTTTTTCTTCAATTTTTATAATTTTCTTATGTTCGAGGGATGCATTTGATAATCAGGATAAGAAATAAAGATACTCTATAATTTATCTTAAATTCAAACAAGAAGTTTGAAAATTGCTTAAAAAATCGGGATCAATTTTGGAGAAATTTGACCATAGAAGATATTTTGGAATTTTTTGTGTCTAATGTATTAGATTTCTTCGCGTCTATTTTGAAAATACGGTTTAAATAAGTAATTTTTTTTTAACCTATCTTAATAGGCGGGACTTCGTAGAACGACATAATAACACAGTGAAGTATAACTTAATAATTTCCACTCAGTAACGTTTTATTAGGACGACCTAATAAGAATTTTCTGTGAAAATTATTAAGTTATGTTTTACTATTTTATAAGTCAATTTTTAGTTTCTACGGAGTATGTAAAGAAGGTTCATTCTCATCACATGCAATACCGTTAGTTGCAAGCGTTGAAATCTCCACCCAATTCTTCGGCCCCCGTTTTCAAGTTCGTGTCTGCCAAACGACCTTGGAAGAGGAGCACTACCGCATGTGCTTCCCCACAGCGATGTCTTGGGTTAGAATCCTGAGAAGAGCATTTGGAAGTCTACAAATCAAGGAGGACTTTCATTACAAAATGTCAATTTCGGAAGAAGCCTTCATGTATACTAAATATTAAAAATTAAAATTTATACCGATTTGTTTCTTATCAGATATTTTACATATATATACACATATATATACAACAAACTCTCAATAACGCATGTGAAGATGAAATACGTGTCTTAAGATAGTTATATTCGTATGAATAAGAAAATTTTAATTCTGAATTTAAATTATTGAGAATTATTTTGCCGCACTCTTAGTCTGCCAAGTCTTACTGAGACTATTTGTCTCAAGATGATGTGGCTAACACTTTTTCAATTGAATCTTAAATAACGGTAGATCCTTATTCATTTTTAAGATACTTCTCTATATATATTTTATAATTAGTGTACGATTTAATCTTTTACAAAAAAATTCCTGGGCAGTTTCATTAATTTTTCGAATGGAATAAGAGATGGAATTTTCTGCTGTGGAGTTGACTATATTGAATTACATAAAGAAAATAAAATAGGAGATGAAATTTTAGAAAAATATAACCGTCTAACGAATTGCACACTTGCAGATAATAATTTAATGCAAGTGATAAATTTATGAGAAATTAGGCGAATGGAAAATTTTCTATAAAATGAAACGGAGTTGCAATTCCTCGCAAATATTCAAATATAGCAAAAGTAATAGAGACTGCATACATTTTTAATCACATCAAAGATAAAATTAACGAAATAAATAATTAAGAGAAAATACATAGAATATAAATGAATTGTAACACGCCCAAACAGAAATACTAGTTATAAAAATAGTCAAAAGAAGGACGGTGGGATACCATACATAAAATTCGGCAGAGTGGATTCGAGGGTCCGCCTGACCCTCCCCCCCTCTTCACAGGTGGTGACCTCGTGATGTTGGGCGGACCACGCCTGGATGAGGGATAAAAAGGGAGGCGAAGTGGAGGAAGGCATCAGTCAGAGCCATAGAGGAAACAACAGAGAGAGCCATGAGGAGTCTTCTGGTAGGTTCCTCAGCAACTTGCTAAAGATACAAACTATTAAAATAGCTGTTAATGTGTAAGTAAATTTTTTCGAATGTGAATACTAACGTTACCTTATCCGAACACAGGTCGTTCTTGCCGTGGTGGGAGTCGCCGTAGCTAGGCCCGGTCATCTGGGTTTTCTCGGCAGAAACCTCCTCCACGCCCCTGTGGCCTACTCGACTGTTGCCGCCGCACCCTTGGTCCGCTCCACCATCGTCGCACCCGCACCCGTTGCCTACGCCGGACACCTTGGTGTCTCCAGCCAGTACCACGCTCAGGATGAGCTCGGTCAATACTCTTACGGATACGCCGGTGGTCCTTCCGCTAAGAGCGAAGTGAAGACCTTCGATGGAGTCACTCGTGGAGGATACTCTTACGTCGATGCTGAGGGTAAGGTCCAGAACGTCAACTACGTCGCTGATGGACTCGGCTTCCGCGTTGCCGCCACAAACCTTCCCGTTGCACCCCAGCCCATCCCCGCTGAGCCTCTGATTGCTCCCGCTCCGGTCGAAGACACCGTTGAGGTCGCTTCCGCCAAGGCTGCTCACTTCGCCGCCCACGCTGAGGCCAAGGCCGCCGCTGAGGCTGCTCCCGAAATTCCTGTTGCCGTTGAACGCGCAGTCGTTGCCACTCCCGCCGTGATTGCCGCTCCTGCCGTCGCTACTCCCTTTGCTTACTCCGCACCTATTGCTGCACCTTTCGTCCACAGCACTGTTGTGGCTCCCGCCCCTGTCCTCCGCACCGCCGTCGTTGCCCCCACCCCCATTTTCCGTAGCGCCGTTGTTGCTCCCGCACCAATTGCCTACGCCGGACATCTCGGAGTCTCCAGCCAGTACCACGCTCAGGATGAGCTCGGCCAGTACTCCTATGGATATGCTGGTGGTCCATCTGCCAAGAGCGAGCTAAAGACTTTCGATGGAGTCACCCGTGGAGGATACTCTTACGTCGACGCCGAAGGCAAGATCCAGAACGTGAACTACGTTGCTGATGCTCTTGGATTCCGCGTTGCCGCCACCAACCTTCCAGTGGCCCCTGTTGCCGGTCCTGCACCAGTCCTCGAGACCATCCCTGACACCGTGGAGGTTGCCGCTGCCAGGGCCGCTCACTTTGCTGCCCACGAAGAGGCCAAAGCCCGCCTTGTTGCCTAAATGTCTTTAGAATCTAGAGACTAATCCTTACGCTTCCTATCGGAAGATTCAGATGCATTGGTGTGACGAAACATTCTTCCTGTCACTATGGAGTCATTACCCTTTTCCAACCTTTCGTTATATTCTTTTTGAACTGTGGTCTTTCACTGTAAAAAAATTCATTTACTCCTGTATATTTCATACCTTGAGGTGCCATTAAAGAGGTTTTACTCTTCGAATGCTTTCTTGTTTCTTCCCATAGGAAATTGAGTGTTTAATTATGAAATATTTCTCAAGTCATTATTAGAGATTAAAAAAGCGCTCTTTAAGTGAAATTACTAGCATTCATTAAATTCCATCATCACCATCGGAGAGTGAATCCCTTCCGTAATATACATATTACGTTTGTTTCGGGTATCCTCCAAAGCAACGGCAAACTTAATAATTAGTTTTAATCTTTATTTGTTAAACCTTTGGAAAAGAAATACAAATTGAAGAATCTTTATTGATAAGGATTCCCACATTCCCCAGGAATTTCCTTTGAACTTAGATAAACATTATTTTAAAATGAAAGATCTATTTTCCAATTTCACTGACTTATAAGATTTTACATTTCACTATGTATAGGTAAGTC
The DNA here is from genome assembly GCA_000376725.2 of Ladona fulva. Classification (NCBI taxonomy): domain Eukaryota; kingdom Metazoa; phylum Arthropoda; class Insecta; order Odonata; family Libellulidae; genus Ladona; species Ladona fulva. The sequence goes on from KZ308976.1 coordinate 36,382, forward strand.
TTTCAACAGAAAGACAAATCATCTTGTCATGGTTTGCCAAAACTCGAGATTACCCAAACTTTTGCCATTATTAAGGAAGTTTTTGCAGTTATGTCATTTATACTACTTCTTCGTTGTATTATCTTATGATTTTGAATTAGATTTAGACGGGAGGGAAAAATGATCTCGTAGATTCCCAATTTCTATTAGGATAAAACTGAGTATATCTCAACATCAGTCTCTCCAAAAGAGTTATTATGTACAGCAACATACCACACCAGAACCATAAAAAATCGTTTGATTCGATCTAATCGAATCAAACGCTCCAATCAAATCGAATCCAATTCGCTCTCCAAGAGAGGAGTACAAAGGTTCAGTGTTACAGAGCAAATAGTCTATACCACTGAAGATGCCCTCTTAAAATATACGTATTCTGTCGAATCTACCGATCTTTGATGGTTCTGGTGTGGTATTGTAGTAGTAGTATTGTTAAAAGTGCTTCGACAGCTTAGGTCATTTCGCACGAGGGCCCCCACCGGGAGTCGAACCCGGAATCGCTTTCACCGAAGTCGAACGCTTTGCCCACTTTGCTATTCGGGAGCCCGGTGTGGTATTTTACTGTACGTATTCTATCATCAGTGATCGCTCTCAACTTATCTCTTATGTGAGTATTTGAGAACATCGGTCAAAATATCTCACATTTATCTTATGGGAAATCTTCAGATTTACGTATTCTCTATTGCCGTACATGCAATCAATACGTTTTGGCCTCGTGTCTCGTGGAGCTCTTTAATTAAGTTTCAAATGAGCAAAATTCGTGATTTTAATAAGTGATAATAATAAGTGTTTTATTTTACGACAATATTTGGCCTGCGTAACGACCGAAACCGGAGGCTAAATAAAAAATATCGGAAATCACGAAACATATTGGTTTCAAAATTTAGAACTTCGCAAATAAACGAAATGAGAAACAAAATTTGAGAAAAATAAATCCGAACAGAATGGGCTCACTATGCATTACTAAGTTTTGTTTTTCTTCTGATATCTCCATCTGCTCTTCAATGAGTTTTCACATTTCTTATTATTGAAGTCCCTTTTATTCTTTAAGCTCATGGAAAAAATATATATATTATGTTCTATCACTTGCGTATATGACTATCATACGTTTATTTCATAGGTGTTTTATTCAGCACTAACCAGAGATAAATGGACCAGCCTGGGAGAGCGTACCATCGAACATCCTTTATTTGAGCATTCAATTTTTGAAAATTCATCAGCGTATGCATAAGAAAGAGAAGGAAGGGTGACTTCTCACGTTAAAGTATACATCCGAAAATTACCTAATAGTGGACGAAGATGAAATACTCCGGCGTGACTGGGAAGAACGGAACCCGGAAGTTTATCTACATACGTAAATTAGCGTTCCGCCATTCTGGTAGGTTCATGTGCCTTCATATTCCATATTCAATGCCGTTTCTTTCGTTTCCTGATCTCTTACCCCACCCTTTATATCATTTAATATCTTCTGCTTATGTCTTCTTCATTGTCTTTTCCCTTGCATTCTACCCTCAATTACCTTCGTCAAAAATCCCTCTCCTCTCAATATTAGATCAACCTATTCCTCTGTCGGCATTTAATTACTTAAATTAAAACCCTCTTCCCCCATTGTGCTTGAAAAGTGTGTTTATAATATAAAGATTATATCTCTAACAAAAGTCAATTAATTTTTGTCCCCTGCTATTTCTATTTCCTATTCCGGAAACTCCCACTTCCTTCCCATCTTTGCCTTGCCAAATTTTCCACGTTCCATTCCCCCATTAAAAAGAAGTTTTTACTGCCTTTAACCCTTCCAATGATTTTTTCTATTTACTCATAGAGCAAGGCTATTTCCTCCTCCTAGTAATCACTAGTGGGGGCATTCCATATCAAGTGGACCAATTTCAGAGAAATGCCCCGCTCGAACATCACCGATTTCAATGAAATTTTGTGTGAATATAACCTCATATCTTCTATGAACATTTCCCAAGTTTTATATTCATCAATGAAATATTTGCTGAGATATAGTCATTTGTTTGACCCCCTACCGCAGCCTTCTACAGTTAGACATCGATTTTTAGCAAGTTTGAGACACGTTATCTCACGCAGTATTCCGTTGAGCAAAACAAAACTTGGTATTCTTATACAACCTATGTTGCTCTATTACACAAAATAATA
>KZ308976.1:39411-50849 GCA_000376725.2 Ladona fulva
GTTTATGAGTATGATTCCTACTCTGTACACACTTTTAGTTTGAATTCATTTTGAAAATCCCAATGTCATGAATGAAAAAATTTCGTTTTGTTCGATATTTAAATATAGCACAAAACTTTGTTTGACTACGCCTACCTTGTCAATTTTTCGATAATATTAAGCTATTATTATATTTTTGATAAAAGTAAACGGGTAATGTTTAAATATCTATCTAATGAAATTAATGAATCTTACCTCCAGCCTTATAATACTCTCATCGTCAGAGGAATCTTCATCTCCGTACGCCATTTCGTCTTCATGGCACATGATCATGAGCTCCTTCATTTCTTTGCCCATTTTGCTTGTTTTTTTTTTGTACTGTAAATATTACGAATTTCGTTACGACGCCGTTACTCGAGAGTTACTGAAGAGTTACGAGAGGATCTTGTTTTGTAAATGTGAACTGAAAATTTCCTATTTTCGGCGTAGTAACGAAATTCGTAATATTTACAGTCAAATATTAAACCAACGGAAAGCAATCAGAAAGTGAAACTTTTTATTCGTACACTTCGTATTAAGTAGTTATAAGATACTAAGTATCGCGGTAATCTTATCTTTATTTGCAGAGATATAAAATGCTAAACTTTAATTTTTTTCGCGCCACAATTTTTGGGAGGAAGTTAATTCACTTTAATTCTGGTTTCTCGGGCCTTATATTCCCGCGATGAAAAACCAGAATTAGGTTTTTAGAGGCATAAAAGCATGCTCTTTCTTATAAAAGTAATTCGAAAAAGTTTCGAGAAGGTCTTTTTTCGTAAACTTTAGCTGAATATACCCTATTTTCGGCGTCGTAACGAAATTCGTAATTTTTACAGTCAACAATTAATAATTTTATAATGGTCTTTGCGGGGTAGTGGTTAATGCAGTCGCCTACTCTGCAAGACGGCCGCGGTTCAATCCCCAGCCACTGCAGGTTATCTACAGGTATATTCAGGGAAAATCGGACCACAGGTCGACGCAACCTGTAAAGAAGAGCACCAAAAGTAAAATCTTCGTGAAAGGATCTCCTGCATCCCCAGCGGACGCTCAGTGCTCGATACGTTACTTTTATTTCATACCACTAGGCACTAGTAGCCTAAACCTACTAAATCCTTGAGGCGATTAAAAACGATTAAATAATTTTTATCCAGTCTCGTAAAGTGCTAATTTCCCGGCTAAGTCAATTGAAGACGAACGGTCCATATCAAAGCCACTAATTTCAAAGCGGAACATAGGTTTACCACCCCTGGTATATAAAATGTAATGAAAACATTTTCTATAAACGTCCATTGCGACAGAAATCTTGGTTACAAAGCGACAACGGCAAGAAGATATAATTGGAAATCGAGACATTTCTGCTGAAAGAAAGGCAGCATGACTTCATGTTCAATAACTCAAAGATGACGTTCGCCACAGTCATATATTATTATAAATAAAGTCTTTCATTTGGTGAAAGCTTTGCCAGATGACTTGCATCCAAAGGGAAATAGTTTCTGGAAAATTATAAGGTATTTTTGGCATCAAGTAACTGGATTTAAGCGCACTGCGCTTAAAATGCCAAAGGTAATAAACGGCTAATTCTCCGCGGAAATAAGTGGGCGCTCTTATTTTCGTACGTGAGTAGTCTACAGGTGGATTAATGGAATTCCTGGCGTTCAATGTTTGCAAAAAAAGCAAAAGATGCTTCCTATGATCATAAAGGAACGTAACCACCTTGAGGAAGTGGTGACAAGGTCTTCGACACTTAAGGCGGCGCCTGAAATATATATTTTCAAGTCTGTTCGTCTCGCGAAATACGCCAGCATGGTGCCTCATAAAAACAAGCCATAAAAAGCAGTCGTAAACATAGAGAATACATACGCGATACGCATTCACAGGTGGAAAAATGTAGCATGTAATGACAGATTGGGAAATAATCATGCTTATTCAAGATATGCTCTTTCAGTATCAAAGTATGTAGTATGAGTCTTATTTAAAGCACTACGAAAAACTTTATTGCATATATGTTCTCTTTCTAGGCTCTTCATCTCAATCCAGGGATCATAGATTATGATAAAATCAAAAGCGATTATTTTAAACAAAATGATATATGACACAGAATCAGGAGTAACTTTTTGGTAATGATTAACGTTAAAAAACTCCATTTTAACAGAACTTTTACTAAACCACAAGATTCATACACGCACGACCATGGTTTCGCAGCATATATTTTTATCGATGGCGTCTAGGAAAAACCAGTCGGAAACCTCATAAAAATCAAAGGAGTAACAATCTAATAAAAATTTCACTCAGGTTTTTGCTATTTACATAATATCAGACTGACGAAAAGTCAGCTCCAAAGATTAACTGAGAGTTTCTGAAAAAATTCCTTTTGAATACATTAAACAACATATAACTACATTATATATAGAATAATTTTTGTAATTATATATCCATTACATTAGATCGTAAGACGAATTATTGATTGATCGACTCATTACATCTACATCTACATCTACATAAATACCCTGCAAGCCGCCTTACGGCGTGTGGCAGGGGGTGAAAACACCGGGCGTTCGGACTATTTTTTTAGCCTATTATTATCATGTATAGTTCGCGGAAAGAATGAATTCTTAAATCGACTCGTCCTAGCATCTATTTCTCTTATTTTGCGCTCATTGTCGGATCGTCCAAGGTAGCAGGGGGGTCTCATAATATCTACTATATCTTCCGCATGACTGATGATTAGTAAAAATTCCAAGGTAATTTTGAATGTTATTTCTTACAGCCGTTATTTCTCTTTATCTAGATTATTCCAATTATACTTCAATTTAAGTTGCGGCCAAATTTTTACTATAATAATTATATTCGACCACTTCTATCAATATTTGATCAATAATTCTATCTCCTGTGTTTATGTCTCTCCAGTTAAACTTCCGGTACTCTGTAAGTTTTAACTCAAAAGATAAATAAGTATTCTATGAAATATAATATAATTAACTTAAATTTCTCATCTTTACTTTTATAAATAGTGAATTATTCATTCTGATTAATTTATCTTAAGTTGTTTTGGATTAAATGCAAGGTTTCTCAATAGACATAAAACTTTGAACAATTCTTTTTATTCTGAGCTTAAAAATTTTATTCCAGTAAATCAGAAACATATCCTTTCAATTTTTCAAATCTAAAACTTAGGAATTGAATGTTTTGGTTAAACTGTGATAGTACGGCTTATTAATTTTATAGCATTATTGAAATACGAATACTGAACCAGATGCCGTCAGCCCAAAAAACAAAGACTGAATTCGCTTATGTTGAATACTAAATCTATTTTATTTTTACAATAATAACATTCTTTCGTTTTTTCAAAATCTTACACATAAAACGTATTTCATTTCACAGTGAACTCCTTTTTGTTGTATGCTGCATCACCTCAGCTGCTTCTCTTTGTGTGCATGTCGCCAAAGAATAAACTAAACGATAATCCTATACGCACTGCATTTTTCTGAGAAGCCAAGTTTTCAGAAAGTATGCCAGACATTAATGGAATCAGAAATTATTTGCGAGAATGATAGTTATAATCAAAGAAAATCACAACTCTATAGAATTTCCGTTAATTATCACATGCAGAAAAATAGATTCGCAGGTTACCTACGGATCTTCCGTCCTCAGTTTTCTGTGGTATTGTCAGGTAGTGTTTTTATAGCAATACCTTCAGAAACAGTTATTAATGACTTTGGTGAGGACGCCCAGATCAGACTACAGGAAGTTTCACTGTGCGAGATACAAGCAGTCTTAAAATAAGTAGATGCTCTTCAACGAGGTGGTCATCGAACATAAAGGGAAAACTTACGATTCTGAGACCGATGATGTTATTCACGTGTGGAGGACTCCCTTCAAAAGCGAAAAAATATAGTTAATTGGAGTTTGAAGGTAAAAATAAAAACATCGGATTCCTTATGTAGCTTCTGGAGGAAAATAAAAGATGTGCATTTCATTGAAAGTCGGGCCTTGCGTCAGAATGGCCAATATTACCGTCTCCGTTGGCGACAACTTCCCAATGGCCTCGTGAATACAAATTGGACCACGCCTGAGTGCACCATATAAAGAGGCTCCCAAGTGAAGTGGTCATCACTTGGCGCATTCTCACCAACAACAAGAAAGCAGATCACCGAAAGAGAGCCATGAGGAGTCTCTTGGTGAGTGATCTTCCTTTCGAAGTATTAAACTGCATTTTCCACATTATTTGAGATAGATGCGAATAAGGAAAAACTTTCTTAACGTAGAGGGTATCTCAATTTTTAAATTTCTATTGCCTATAAAGAATAATGGGAAAGACACATACCTTTACCACAGTATTTTATTACAAGACCATGATTTCGGACCTTCAGGTCACCATTAGGTGGTGATGATGACCTAAAGGGTCGAAACCATGGTCGTGGAACAAAATATCATGGTAAATGTATAAATTTCTTTTTCTCTTATTGTTTATAAATGAGACCTACCACAAAGTCGAGGCCAAATTAGTAGATTCTAAAATTGCCTAGATAAGCATGAAATTTAGTAAATTATAAAACGATTACTTTCATGATATCTCGCAAAATATCCAGCAAAATTCAGTTTTTTGATAGCCTCATAAAACTAATAACAATAGAGTTATTTGGAAATTCACTCGAATGATTCGTGTTTCATTTATATTCAAAGAACGAAGAAGTAAAAGGTCTGGTTTAATATTTATATTAGTACGTTAAAACACTGAAAAGCAAAACCATGGGATAGAGAGCAGTATTGCCTTGTTCATAGCAACTTAAAGGAAGAACGCTCCATGTCGATGCTCCACTCTATCTACAGCATGATGTGAAAAATACAGCCTTCAAGTGTATTTTTTTGTGTTATTTGAAATCTTACGCTTAAGTTAACAACCATTATAAGCAATTCTACATCATTTACAGATAGTACTTTCCGTGTTGGGAGTGGCTTTAGCGAAGCCAGGACTTCTAAGCTGGGGTATTCCTTCTAGAAGCCTTCTCTCCACTCCGTGGGCATACTCCGTTCAGGCGCCATGGGCGTACCCAACCATCTCTAACCAATATCACTCTCAAGATGCGCTCGGTCAGTACTCTTACGGATACTCCGGTGGTCCTTCCGCTAAGAGCGAAGTGAAGACCTTCGACGGAGTCACCCGGGGAGGATATTCTTACGTCGACGCCGAGGGCAAAATCCAGAGTGTCAACTATGTCGCAGATCCCGTCAACGGCTTCCGCGTCGCCGCTACAAACCTTCCAGTTGCTCCTGCACCCATCCCTTCTGCACCCCTCGTGGGCCCTGCACCGGTTCAAGACACTCCCGAAGTGGCTGCTGCTAAACAGGCTCATTTTGCCGCCGTAGTGGAGGCCAAGGCTCTCGCCGAAGCATCTCCGGAAATGCCAGTGGCAGTCAATCAGTGGAACACTATTACTCCAAATGTCCTTCCTGTCGTATCTCCAGCAGTTGGAATTATTCCTGGCTCTAGATTCGCCTACTCCACTGCATCTCCTGTTCTTTCTGCACCTATTTCCTGGACCAATTCCTGGATCGGCGGCTCCAACCAGTACCACGCTCAGGATGGACTCGGTCAGTACTCTTATGGATATTCCGGTGGTCCCTCTACCAAGAGCGAAATGAAGACCTTCGATGGCGTCACCCGCGGAGGGTACTCCTACGTCGATGCTGAGGGCAAAATTCAAAGTGTGAATTACATTGCTGATGGGCTGGGCTTCCGTGTGGCCGCCACTAACCTTCCGGTCGGTCCTGTGGCCCCCGAAACGCCAATCCTACAAACCATTCCTGATACCCCTGAAGTTGCAGTTGCTAAGGCTCAACACTTTGCTGCCGTAGAAGAGGCTAAGGCTCGTGCGTGGCAGTAGATATAATTTACTTCAAAGAACCCGCTTCTTCTTTTGATTTCTTTTTTTCTAATGGAGGCAAGCGTCACTCTATGACCAACTGCCAGAAGAAGGTGTAAATTTATTTCTGTTTATTCCTCTTTTAATAACTGTTAAAACTCCTTTGTACATCTTTGTTTTCTTTGAAATAAAACATGTAAATGCAAAACATCCTTTCTTTTTCCAATCAATCATATGCATTCTTACTAATCTTTTAATGGTCAACTATCAAGAATAACTCGTGCAATTCATCACATGTTGAGAAAACAACCATAAAAATTATCTTGAAATGTATATTAAACTTTCCTACAAGGAAAATTACACTTGACTTTAATATTGGACGATTGATACACTAATTCATATTTAAATTCATTATTAATTTCATATCATTTCATTTCATTATCATTTCATTCATCATTAAATATTCAAAGAAAGTATTCGAGATGTCAATTGAAATTTGTAAAATAATTAGTTTTATTAGATTTTGATGGAAAAATCCAGTCGAATATTCTCTTCTCTTCTTTGATCATCTAAGTAACAAGAAATAGAGATTTAAATGATTGTCTTCGATGTTTTGGTCCGAAAATTATAATAGAAAAACTATTAATGAAGAGAAAGTCAATCATATTTTCAAGTGATATCTTCTCCATGCTAATGTGTTCTCAATCTAATGATTCATAGCTTTAATTTAGGATATCATTAAGGTCTTAAATATTGCCAATAACTTAAAAATCGTTTGCGTGGAGATGCTTCGAATTCTATTATTGGATGAGACATTTCAAAGAAATGCGGAAAAGATCACATAAGTCAGTATGTAAATGTGGAATTAATATTCCTTTTTATCTCAGTAAAATTCGTATGTTTCCGTGATGTTGGTAGCTTGAACTCTGCATTTTCTTCCGGGTTTCACCGCGATGTTGTTTCTTCTTGAGAACAGTTTCGTCAGCAATCAAAGAACTATCTCGACCTGATGACGCCGGTAGGAGAGTCATGAATCTAGATTCATGACTGAATCTAATAATCGAATATTCGAATTATCGAAGATGTTCATTTATATTTACGAGAAAATTCTTCTTTTATCTAAAACATTGGTTTTCACATTAAATATTAAACTCTCAGGAGAGTGAAAAATGCTAATGAATGAGCGAGACTTGCTTATTCTTTTGCGTTTTTCAATAGTCCATGTTAATACTTTGTTTTGGCTCAACTATCGATTTGTTCAATTCTTTGATTCTCCATATAATGGGAGTGCAATTAAAAATGCGAAAGAATAAGTTTATATTAACTTTATACTTAACTTAAAAAATGTGTTATTAGTTTTCAGAATATGAGCGTTTAGTCTTAGTCTAGTGCTACGATCAAAAAACTGGGACAAAAATGACTAGATACACTTTTCCATGTTTATCTTCTTAAAACTTCTTTTACAGAAATAATGAAGATTCTAGGCATGAATCTTATTCAGATACACACTTGTCTTACTTAAAGTCTATAAAAACCGTAGCAGTATAGCATAAGTTCGCGACCGATGTTATTTTGCGTTAATTAGACCTCATTTTGAATATGCGTGTAGTGTATGGGACCCTACCAATAAGTGTTCTATTCGAGTATTAGAAAAGGTGCAGCGAAAGGCGGTATGTTTTGTGGAGAATTGCTACAAATACTACAATTGCTACATTTATAAATCAATGAACATCACTCAGATGCTTTAAGACGCAAAATGGGAATCTTTAAATGTTAGAAGAATTCAAGAAAGGATTAATTTACTGGATAAATTTAGAGAAAGCACGTTCAGATATGATGTAGCCAATATAATGCGTCCACCATGTTACATAGGCCGTTCCGATACTGCAAGAAAGATCAGGGAAATAGATGCTAGAACCAATCGATTCAAGAACTCATTTTTTCCTCGAATGATACGCGAAAGTAATCGATTAGGGAAATAGAGTCATGGTGCATGCACCCCCTGCCACACGCCGAAAGGCGGCTTGCAGAGTACTTACATAGACATAGACATGGAGAGATAAAAATAGGAAATACAATAGTTAATGAATGCAGTCTTCGGGAAGTTATGTTATGATAGGGTTATATTTCATCAGAATGAAAATATATGAACATTCACTTCTTTGCGGGGTTTCCTATTGGGGATTCTTCTCAGTGCAATCACACGTAATCTCTTTAACTGCTAAAACTTTTAAATGAAATGAGGGACACTGAATATGAACGAAATCGTTAAGGTGTGCCAACAACAGGTTCCATGCAGTTTTCCTCGCCCATATACATTAATTCAGACCGTAACCCATCAAACGATTTTGTGACCTTCGCGTCGCCCTCGTGCACCTGCGTTTCACATCTCAAGGAGAACCAACACAATATCGGAGATGAAAAATTCCCCAAGAGAGTAAATTCACATCATTACCATAAATGGTGTCTTTTAACATATGTATGTTAACTATCATAGAACATAGACGAATATTTCATCAATAAAAAAAGCCTCTAAAGTTAGAAAAATAAATAAAGAATTAAAATTATAGGTCCTAAAATCCATCTGCGATCGCAAGCATTTATCTCAAACATTAGAACGATAAGCAATGAAGGGAGTGATAATGAAATAACTGTATAATTAATATTCGCGATAATGTAACGAAAGAAGTTGGTGAGCTGTTGATATCATCTCATCTCACCTCAATTTTGATCATATGATATGAAGGTCAAGCCTTTCTTCATTAGCTAATTGCTCCGATTCTAGCGAACAGCCATTCATCGGCTTTGATAACATTATTTCTGAGTGGGGTATTAAAAGGAATTATCTACTTTCTGGAAATTTTCCCATTAACATTTGCCATGAAGAAGTAGAGTATGTAGTTATTAATGCGAATATTGCGTTTTAATGTACAAAAATCTACAGATCGTTGTAATTAATCCCTTTTAATTGCAACTGTCTTAATGGAGTTTTTCGATATATTCGAGGCACCCCTTGCTTGCTACCGCGGAGCAATAGTTCCCCGTGGAACTCTGGTTAAAAATTAATTTAATATCACCAAACTCTATCGTATATTTTCTTAAGCCTAAATTCTTGCACATTCCTATTTCGGCTGAAATTTAAATTCCTTATTTGGGGAAATTTTATTATTCTAGGAATTTCTTACTTAATGAAGGATTCTAATTTTGCCACTTACATACATACCATGTTTCACGATCAGGTCCATGAGATTGTTAATAATCACAGGTATTATTATGGTTACATCATCCCATTCCATTCGTCTTATTTTTTCCAATTTGGCTTAAAAATATTAATTTGGTGAGCTAGTTCCCGTACATAGTTGTATTGGGTTCCATAATTACCTATATTCTGAGCGGTCATTAATGAAAACCTCAGAGTTTTTCAAATTTCATCAAAATAAGCAAAGAACAGTCTCGGTAAGACATCCTCTCCTCATAGAGCTGAATATTTTAAACTTTCTTCCGTTTAAATGAGTAGCGTTAGCTTATTTTTACCACAGCATTTACATATAGGTATTAAACTATATTTATATTTAGAATAGTTAGTCTCACAATAGTAAAAAAATATATCACAGAAATGTATTGGGACTAAAAACAAGGAAGACTTCGGCTACGTAGACAGTACTATCCGAGGGTTGAAAACTTCTTTCCATCGTAAGCCAGCATGTGAAACTATGAGACCGCATACAAGACCACCAAGATGCACTTGAATAAGTATTTCCTAAATTCAAAAAGTTTGGAAACGTGCAAATAAACCGAATTGGATCCATTGATAGACCTAGGTAGAATATTTTCATATCTTTTCTCTTCCCAAGGAAGAATGGACTTGAAAAAAGTCTGAAGGGACCGGGAATCAAGCCTAGGTCTCCCAATTGCCGGTCGGGTGCTCTGTTCTTTTTTCAAGTCCATTCTTCCTTAGGATTTTCCTGGGTGCGCACCATCTTGCGCTACTTCGCCCTTACCCGTTTTCCATTTTTTCTCTGGAAGACTAATTATAAGCAATATTGGCAAAAATATTATATAATTCGTGCATTGTTTGTGTTCTAGTGTAGCCAATAACGAATATGCAATACCTGGAGTCTACCACTTTCTATAAAGGTATCAGCACGAAGGCTGATTGGATCCTTATCCCCTCCACTTTGAGCAACAATAAGCTTTGGGGAATGAATGAGGCTACTTATTTCGGTGAGGAGTGAGGTAGTTTGCTCTTGCTTTACTCACCAAACCAAAGTGCTATAAATGAGAAACTTTCGCCTGAGTGCAGCACGATAAACATATGAATGCCACATTTCGTGGTATTCAACCAACCAACAAGACCACCATTTAGAATTAACCATGCCACAATCTTTCATATATTCATAGCCATTAACAAGTCTGGGACAAAAAATGAGTAAAAGATACACTATCCTCTGTCATGCGTCCAAATATGAGCAAAAAGTATTCCTCCCATAAAGGTGTGTCAGCTGGAACTGTCTGCATAATGTTTGAAAAAGTAACTTCAATTAGGCTTAGTCACTTTCTTAGCGCTTCTTAATAAGTGCGTTACAAAAAAATCAACTTTTATGAAGAAACATTACGTAAAATGCATTGTTCTATAACAGGAAATAAACTTGCAATCACCGCTTCACTCCATGTCCGGATTGATAGAATGCCAAAATCCAAGCCAAAGTCTTATGTCAAAACTTATCCGCGTACTTTCCATCCGAATCTAAATCTTGGGCTTTCCTTTCTGAGAAACACTTCCCTACATGATATTGCGGAAAACACCTTAAGAGGTAAATCGGAGAAGTGCGGCAACGCCCAACACGTGTGCCTCCGTCCTCCCGCATAGGCATTAAGGACGGTCCTTTACACCAACTATAACGGTGGCGATAGCTTGGGCGTGAGCGATGTCTTCAAAGGATACGGGGAGGGGGGAGGAAGAATCGAAAGGAGATATTAGGAATCCACGGAGGGAGATACAAGAGGAAGACAAAAAAGTGTCTGAGGCATTTCCGGAAGTAGCTGCCATTCGAAGAACCAGAAATCTTTCAGATCACCTTCAAACTAATTGACGTCATGATGGCAATCTTCGAGATTTCTATCCTTAAATTGTAAAATTGTTAAGTAAATGCGGATTTTATTTTATAATAAAATTATTAAAGATATTTATATTATATTACACCTGAATCACTGCATGCAAATATTTTACTTACTAAGAAATGTTAGGTCACCAGGCAACGATTGATAAACTTTCATATATATAAAAAGCAAATGTCTGTCCGTCCGTCCGTCTGTCCGTCCCCCTACTTATCTCAGAAACGGCTTGACTTAGAGATCTGAAACAAACTGCATTGTTTCTGCAATGCTGAAACCCACAGAAAAAAACTATTCTCATCTTTGTAAAGGCCCGGGTTCGAACCCAGGAGCACAAAATACGTTTCCATAAGAGATGTACGTAAATTACGTTTTCATGACTTGCAGAGGTCGTTTCTTTTACAAAATTAAATTAAAAACAATCGTCCTACGAAATTGAGA
>KZ308976.1:54259-146198 GCA_000376725.2 Ladona fulva
GGCTGCCTCTGTGAGGACCTCGGACGGCAGGTTGTGCCACTATGTGGAGACTGCCAGTCTTGCTCACAAAGCATTCCCTTAACAGTGTGAGAGAGACGCGGCACGGTAGTTCAGTGGTTAGAATACCTGCCCGGAAAGTGGGAGACCTGGGTTCGAGTCCCAGTCGTGTCGCTATTTTTCACACTTGTTATTCCTTTCTCTAAATATTTGAAGAAGCAACCATCTATGCGATTGGGTACAAAAACGTATTCATCGCTAATTAAAAAGTTCTAAATAATTCATGCATAGTGAAAATATGCTTGAAACCTTTTTTTATCGTATAAAGGTCGATATTAATTTTTGTGAAGAGCATATTTCTCCTAAGAATTTGGAGTAGAACTTACTGCAATGCTTTGTTCTATATATTTTCAATCAAGTAAACAATTTTTTGGCCCAATGTAATTCTACGTAAAAACATCAGTCGCGTTGATTGGTACGTTAGGTTAGAGTATGTTCTTCAGAAGTACGTCTAATTTCACCAAATTTTCATACTAAACTATTTTTGTATACTATTCGGTATCCTAAGGTTAATGTTCTCACGTTTCTCGAGTAAAATACCTGAGATTCATGCATTATAGGCATCGCAAGGAATGTGGAACCTTTTTGAGATTTCTTCTTTCGCAAAAATTTACGAAGATCGTGAACTAAAATAGCACTTTTCAAAAGCTGGAAGACTTAAAAATATAGTTATTAGTGGCCGATATAAAAAAAAACTACTTACCCGGTAAAGACAAACTAAAAGGTAATGCTGGAAGGTACATGAAAAAGTATATGGTGTCTTCAGTCTATTACAGCTGAAGTAAAACGAATATATATTTTGCTTTACTCGTTCACCCAGTATAATTGACATAGGAAGTTGAAATTTAGATAAGTGACGAAAATTTATTATGGCAATCATATCTTGATTAATGGAATATTTTTCATTATTTTTGGATTTACTTTTGTCTCAGTTTTGTGTGTGTGATGATATGGAAGCTACTGATGTATAAGTGATTCTGAATAATGGAATCCATCTTGGTCGCTCAATTTGGAGTGCTATAAAAAAAGTTAGCCATTGGGTCATTGTGCTGCACTTACTGGTACTTGTTCTTCTTAATTTATTCCGGCTCAGAGTTTGAAGTAAAGGCAAATTACCTCACTCCTCAGCATGCAAAGCCCCTTATTCCTTCTCCGAAGCTTTTCGTAGCTAATCGTGGAGAGAATGAATATTCAACCAACCTTCGGTCTGATGACCGTTCAGAGTGACCAGTTATTTAAGAAAATATTTTATAAAAATAAATTTTGATTCACGATCACATTTTAGAATTATATTTTTATGTTATATTGGATAAAAGGCAGGGTAAAATTTTCAAAATGCTAATTTACTTTGTGTAAATTTAATTTAGGGATCGTTATAAATTACTCTAAATGAGTTTGAGGTCTTCTGACTTCTACTGCTAACGTCTATCTCTTATGGAAACGTATTATGGCCTCCTGGGTTTGAACCCGGGCCTTTACAAAGATGAAAATAGTTTTCCTGTGGGCTTCAGCATTGTAGAAACACAATGCAGTTTGTTTCAGATCTCTAAGTCAAGCCGTTTCTGAGATAAATAGGGGGACGGACAGACGGACGGACGGACGGACAGACATTTGCTTTTTATATATATGATGTATTACAGAAGGAATTATTGACAATATATTGGGTGTATTTAAATATGAAGACATTCATTTTACAAAAAGGAGTGTTGAGCTTAATATAAACAACACAACATTTTAGGACTAATTGAGGAAATATCCTTCTATATTCTTCGTATAACCTTAGAAACGAATAAAGAAAAGAGGAATTTTGTTTTTAAACTCAACATATTACGTTTTACATTCCTTCCCCCTTTCGAAAAATATTCTACATTTCATTATCACCTTGATCGTAATTCCTGAAGCTATTTAGTCATAAAATAATCAAATGATGCTTATAGAAATTGCCAGAAAAGAATTTTTATATTAGTCCATTAATTGAAAGAAACATAATATTTAACAAATTCGCGTGTATTTCCAAACTTTGAATCAGGATGTTCAGATAATTATAAATTTTCGTTATATTACTGATTTTATAAAGGAAAAGTAATTTCTAATAAACATTTGAAGAATGTAGTTGCTTTCAGATATAAGAAATAGAGAGATTTTTTGGATCGAAAAGTCACTTGAGCAAAAGCTCAAGTGACTATAAAGCAACTATAAGCAATTTTTAATAAAACTAATCTATTTTCCTGAATTTTATTAATTGTGAACACTTAATACACAAAGCCTAAAAAAGTACTGCCAATAAAAGGTGCTATATTCTTCCAGATGTTTTCGTAAAAAGACTTTCATTTTATTTATCTTTTTTAATAATCGACGGGTAGTCGTTTCGTGAATCAGTGAGTGGAAACATTTTTATCAGATAGCTTACAACGAGTTTGTTTTAACGTCAAGTACAAAAAGTGTAGTCCTGCATGTATTGCTTCATCCATATTTTCACTCAGTTAAGTAATGATAAAATTAATCACTAGACATTATCGTTATTATCTTACTCCTACGGCGAGGTTAGAGCAAAATGGCCGCTCTTCCACCCAACCTCTGTAGATATTATATGATAATAATTTTACGCTAAGACCAAAAATAATTGACTACATTTAACTTAAATCTATCAAATTAAATAAAACCGACACACAAATTTCGTTAAAATATTACTGATTTTTTGTAACTTATTTATTCACAGTTATCTTTATAATCAATTTACACATTTTATTCGGTTAAATTTCTCTTCGGTTTGAAATTGAGTTATTTGCTATATTCTTTCGTCAGTTAATTGTATGGCTACTTTAGGCTTTTTACTGCATCTTATTTCAAAAAGATGCAACGAGATGAAGCACTTAACGATATCACTCATTTAGATCTTATGAAAAGGCCTACGTCCATAAGAAAATAACGGAAGTAAATTGAAACCTGAGAGTCTTTTTCGGCAGTCGTATTGATAATTATACATAGGCTGTGTCACCTTGGCCGGATGAACTCTGCCTGGAAAATCTGAAGAGCAGACGCAAGGCCGGAACGATTTAAGGCCTTCTCCTTGCCACGAAATATGCTTGATTGTAACACATCCATTAATCATTCCGTAGCATTGAATAATTCAAGAAAACACCCTCCAAACTCTAATAGGATATCAGTATACTAAGGAATAATTGACACTAACGTGACTTAGCAGACTATCTGCACCATAACTGCTAACGTAATTTGTATCTAATTATGTAGTGTTTACGCTAAATTAATTCGAGTAATTTTTAAATTACGAAAAGAAAATATTCTGGGGAAAATTTCTACTAATAGTAGAAGTATTTCAAAGTTATTATACATTAGAATTTATTCTCCTGCGCAATGTTTCTTATCCACAATCGTCTCAAATCAAGAGCAAATTTTATGATTAAGGAAAATCGTTTTTAATGATGATTGTTTAAAACAAATGTCTAATAAGATCTAATATTCTGACGTAATCAGTGAAAACCTCATAAATGCTCATAGATTTAACGATAAAAAAGAGAAGATAAAAGGTCTAAAAATTTCCTTTTATTTCCGTCTCACGTTTTACCCTTGAGAAGTAAAGCTTTCTCTAAAGGATTAAAGGAAAGGAAGGTGTCTTTGTAGATTGAAAACCTACGGAAAATCCCAAAGGAATAACAAGTGTGAAAAATAGCGACACGACTGGGACTCGAACCCAGGTCTCCCACTTTCCGGGCAGGTATTCTAACCACTGAACTACCGTGCCGCGTNCAATCATATCTTGATTAATGGAATATTTTTCATTATTTTTGGATTTACTTTTGTCTCAGTTTTGTGTGTGTGATGATATGGAAGCTACTGATGTATAAGTGATTCTGAATAATGGAATCCATCTTGGTCGCTCAATTTGGAGTGCTATAAAAAAAGTTAGCCATTGGGTCATTGTGCTGCACTTACTGGTACTTGTTCTTCTTAATTTATTCCGGCTCAGAGTTTGAAGTAAAGGCAAATTACCTCACTCCTCAGCATGCAAAGCCCCTTATTCCTTCTCCGAAGCTTTTCGTAGCTAATCGTGGAGAGAATGAATATTCAACCAACCTTCGGTCTGATGACCGTTCAGAGTGACCAGTTATTTAAGAAAATATTTTATAAAAATAAATTTTGATTCACGATCACATTTTAGAATTATATTTTTATGTTATATTGGATAAAAGGCAGGGTAAAATTTTCAAAATGCTAATTTACTTTGTGTAAATTTAATTTAGGGATCGTTATAAATTACTCTAAATGAGTTTGAGGTCTTCTGACTTCTACTGCTAACGTCTATCTCTTATGGAAACGTATTATGGCCTCCTGGGTTTGAACCCGGGCCTTTACAAAGATGAAAATAGTTTTCCTGTGGGCTTCAGCATTGTAGAAACACAATGCAGTTTGTTTCAGATCTCTAAGTCAAGCCGTTTCTGAGATAAATAGGGGGACGGACAGACGGACGGACGGACGGACAGACATTTGCTTTTTATATATATGATGTATTACAGAAGGAATTATTGACAATATATTGGGTGTATTTAAATATGAAGACATTCATTTTACAAAAAGGAGTGTTGAGCTTAATATAAACAACACAACATTTTAGGACTAATTGAGGAAATATCCTTCTATATTCTTCGTATAACATTAGAAACGAATAAAGAAAAGAGGAATTTTGTTTTTAAACTCAACATATTACGTTTTACATTCCTTCCCCCTTTCGAAAAATATTCTACATTTCATTATCACCTTGATCGTAATTCCTGAAGCTATTTAGTCATAAAATAATCAAATGATGCTTATAGAAATTGCCAGAAAAGAATTTTTATATTAGTCCATTAATTGAAAGAAACATAATATTTAATGAAATTGCAATCGGTGATAATTTATGGGAAACGATAATAATAATTCTCAAATGTACAAAGGATTAAGGTTACAATCTCATAGATTCTTGCTGCCCGAAAACTTGTCAGTGAGAAAAGAATCACAGTGACCACCGCAAAGAAAAGAAGGCACTGTACGAGACGTAGATGAAACACACCCATTTCTCCAAGCGAGAAATAGAATCGGAGGAATTTACGAGGAAAAAATTAGACGAGATTGAATTACTTCCTCTAAAGCACAACTCGATGTCCTTCCAGTTCGCAATCGAGAGAGACAAACAAACCCTATGTCGACCGAGGGAAAACATTCCGCGTCGCCAACCTCTAAAAAAAAGCGGAACATCCTTCAGGGGGACCAATAATGTAAATCGTGGCAACTCATCCCATAAACGATTCGGGCGGCCTCGCCTAGTCGTGTGGGTTGCGGCATAAAAGGCGAAGCGCAGAAGAAGCGGGCATCAGTCGGTGGGTGAAGAGGAGCGAATTAACATCTACCGCTGCAGAAGACCGAACAGAGAGCCATGAGGAGTCTCTTGGTAAGTGACGCGCAATTCGAAATTCCTAACGCTGATCTTAATTTATACTCTAATAGTGATGCAATGACAACTAACCTTCGTAATTTGCGCAGATCGTACTCTCAGTGGTGGGAGTAGCCTTCGCGCGGCCAGGATTGTTGGGCTTGGGCCTCGGTGCCAGATCCCTCCTCCACGCCCCATTGGCTTACTCCACGGTAGCAGCCCCCGTGACATACTCGACCTATGCCGCCGCACCCATCGCTTACGCAGGACACGCCATTTCCAGCCAGTACCACGCTCAGGATGAACTCGGCCAGTACTCTTATGGATACGCCGGTGGTCCCTCCGCCAAGAGCGAAGTGAAGACATTCGACGGCGTTACCCGTGGGGGTTATTCTTACATCGACGCCAACGGCAAGGTGCAGACCGTCAACTACGTGTCTGACCCCATTTACGGATTCCGCGTTGCTGCTACCAACCTTCCAGTTGGCCCAGCACCCATCGCCGCCGAGCCTCTTGCCTCTCCCCTGCCCGTTCAGGACACCCCAGAAGTTTCCGCCGCAAAGGAAGAGCACAGGATTGCTTTCGAAAAGGCAAAGGCTGCCGCTGATGCCGCACCCGATGTGGATATTATTGACGAGTCAACTCCAGTGGCCGTCGCACCCGCCGCAGTGGCTGTCGCCCCCGCTAGCGTGACCAAGACCGTCGTCGCCCACTCCTACGCCCCCGCCCTCACTTACGGTGCCGTTGCCCCTTCTGTCATCTCCGTTCAGGCCGTCGCACCAGCAGTGGCCCCCGCCCACATCACCTATCAAGCAGCTGTAGCTCCGGTAACTAGATATGCCTATTCAGCCATCGCTCCTGCCGTTACCTATGCTGCTGCTGCTCCCGCGATTGCTCACGCACCAGTTGCCTACGCCGGACACCTCGGAGTCTCCAGCCAGTACCACGCTCAGGATGAGCTCGGTCAGTACTCTTACGGATACGCAGGTGGTCCCTCCGCTAAGAGTGAGCTGAAGACTTTCGACGGCGTTACCCGTGGAGGTTACTCTTACATCGACGCCAACGGCAAGGTGCAGACCGTCAACTACATCGCTGATCCCATCAACGGATTCCGTGTAGCTGCCACCAACCTTCCGGTAGCCCCAGTGGCAGATGCCGCTCCTCTTCTCCAGACCATTGCTGACACCCCCGAGGTCGCAGCCGCTAAGGTCGATCATCTCAAAGCCGTTGAAGAAGCCAAGGCTCGCCTTCATTCCTAAGGCCTAATTAAGCCCATAACAACCTTAGCGCTTGGGACAGAATAACATCTTACATTCTGCCGAAATTTCCTTAAGCCGCTAGATCGCTCCGCACGACGGTACCCAATGAGAATAAAACAGTTCGTGTTTAATTAATTTAATAGTCTATTACCTTATGTATAATCATATTAATTATTCATTAAAGAGGTTTTACTCTTAATGTGTGTCTTNTAATAATTTATCATCCTTATATAGTAGAGCTTTCTTATAGGAAACAACACTAAGGTTTTGAAGAATTTCGTTTTGAATCACACAAAGAGTTTGAAAGCATTAAGAATCTGAAAAATTCGAAATACCGTTTCCAGGTGATATAAACAAACTATAGGGAAAATTTATTATAAGAAAGCGAACAGATATATTGCCTCGTAGCTCCCACCAAATAAAATCAATTTTTACGGTAGGAGTAACGGAATCTATTGAAATTCCCCGATAGTCTCGCCTTACTCTAATAAAATTCAGAAACTAAATGGTAAGTGATTCTTTTATAACAATCTTAAAATTAATTGCCGTATGGAAGTAACTAAAAATAGTACTTTACTCGTACCATTTCTCAATATGCCCTATTTATGCTATTATGGTTTAAATGATTGCTATATTATTCATCATATAATCTTTTTGCATGCAAATAGATACTTGATATTGTGTGCATAATTATATTATTATAAGATCTAATGTGTTCTTATAACAATAAATAAAACGAACCTTAACGAGTCGCATATACATGTAGATATATAAACGTGCATTCCAAGAATAAAATGTGTATAGTATTAAAGTAGTTTTATGTATTAAAGTAGTTCAAACGATTTTTCGCGTAACCATGAATAAATCAGCAAAAACATTACTTTGTTCCTGAAAACATAAAATTGGGCGAACAGGTGACACAAATTTAAGGAAGAATAACGCCCGTAAAAAAGGCCAATAAAATTATAGAAGTCCAAGGATGACTGGGAAATCGGTGCTGAAAAGTGGGCCGCTCTCGTTAGAGAAAATTCCCACGTTGCGACCTTTGACAGGTTTCGATGACCTCGGGACGTTGAATAAAAGGGGCCTCGGATCAGAGGAAAGCATCAGTCAGTTGAGGTAAAGGAGCAGATACAACCATCGAAGAACAACCAAACCTGAGAGCCATGAGGAGTCTCTTGGTAAGTCCCAGAAATATTGAATTTTGCGCTCGGCAAGCAAAAAGAATGGAAACATACATAACCAAATTTAGGAAATAAGGATGAATACTAATAATTTGATTCTTTGCAGATTGTTCTTTCCGTGGTGGGAATTGCCTTTGCGAAGCCAGGAGCATTGGGCTTGGGATTCCGAAGCCTTCTCCATGCACCATTGGTACATTCCAGAGTAGCTGCTCCAGTGGCATATTCCACCGTTGCCGCTGCACCAATTGCTTACGCCGGACACCACGCTGTTTCTAGCCAGTACCACGCTCAGGATGAACTCGGCCAGTACTCTTATGGATACGCCGGTGGTCCCTCCGCCAAGAGCGAAGTGAAGACATTCGACGGCGTCACCCGTGGTGGATACTCCTATGTTGATGCTGCTGGTAAGGTGCAGACCGTCAACTACGTCGCCGATGGCCTCGGCTTCCGCGTTGCTGCCACCAACCTTCCAGTTGGCCCAGCACCCATCGCCGCCGAGCCCCTTGCCGCTCCCCTGCCCGTTCAGGACACTCCAGAAGTTGCCGCCGCAAAGGAAGAACACAGGATTGCATACGCTAAGGCCAAGGCCGCCGCTGATGCCGCACCCGATGTGAACATCATCGAGGCAGCCGCCCCAGTTGCCATTGCTCCTGCTGCAGTGGCCATCGCCCCCGCTAGCGTGACCAACAGCGTCTTCGCTCACACCTACGCCCCTGCTCTCGCTTACGGTGCCATTGCCCCTGCTGCCGTCCAGGCCATCGCTCCCGCAGTGGCCCCCGCCCACATTACCTACCAGGCGGCTGTGGCTCCCGTGTCTCGATTCTCCTACTCTACCGTCCAACCCGCCGTGTCCTATGCTGCTTACAGTGCCCCCGTTGCCCACGCTATTGCTCCCGCTCCCATTGTCCGCAGCGCCGTTGTTGCTCCCGCACCTATCGCCTACGCCGGACACCACGCTGTCTCTAGCCAGTACCACGCTCAGGATGAGCTCGGCCAGTACTCCTATGGATATGCTGGTGGTCCATCTGCTAAGAGCGAACTGAAGACCTTCGACGGAGTCACCCGCGGAGGATACTCTTACGTCGACGCCAACGGCCAGGTGCAGAGCGTCAATTATGTTGCTGATGCCGTCCACGGTTTCCGCGTCGCCGCCACCAACCTTCCAGTTGCTCCAGTGGCAGATGCCGCTCCTCTCGTGCAGACTGTTGTTGACACCCCAGAAGTGGCTGCCGCTAAGGCTGAACACTTTGCTGCCGTCGCTGAAGCCAAGGCCCGCAACCAGTGGTGAATGCAGAATGCCCTCCGTATCCTTAATGTCATCGATGGATTCCTAGTAGCCTCCAAATACTCTTAGGCACCCACCGACCCTTCGCTGAATTACTCGCGGAATCATTGAGGACACCGTTGCCGATATTTAAGGATTTGCCACCATTGAGGAAGCCATGGTTCGTCTTCACTACAGTCAGCAATAAGTTTAGTCATGATCATTCTGGAATCTGTTTCTTGTGTGTGTGTCGTCTTGATGTATTTATGCTTCTGGGATATAGTGGTATAGCTGGATTCCTTCGCTCACATCATTTCTGTAAAATACGTTATTGCAACGTGTTAAAGGTGTTTTACCTTCACTCTGCATTGATCACACATTGTTATCGGTTGAATAAAGAAGACTCCTCTAAACTTTCTGATTTCATTTATAATCCTTTAAGCAATGCGCTCACGTATTACATTTTCCTATTCATTTTTCATGCTTTTGATATTAGTCAGGATTCAAAATATCCTGTCTATCCTTTTCCTCCTTATTGTTATAAATTATAGTCCTTAGCATGGTGAGTATAAAATCAGAAAATGAATCTTCCTTTTGTTTATTACCTATGGATGTTTGATTAGAAATAAAATATCAGATTTATGACGAATGGTAATGCACGATAAAGATTAGGAGCTTTCTTTCGTAACTAATACTAATTCTATTATTTCTAAGTATAAGGCTATATAGGTAGTAAAATATGGAAGATAAAAGTGATAGACATCTCTTAAACTCATTTGCAACTCAATTATATTCCTCAATAGTGGAATCAATTTTTCCAGTGCAAGAGCTCGACGCACAGTGTTGATTTTGACTCTGCGTGGGAATGCTTTTTATATTTTTTCCGAATTACTCACCGGGCGGATTGATCAAGTGGCTTGCCAAAGCGATATCTCCTTTTTGGTGTAGTTCACTAACAAATTCGCGTGTATTTCCAAACTTTGAATCAGGATGTTCAGATAATTATAAATTTTCGTTATATTACTGATTTTATAAAGGAAAAGTAATTTCTAATAAACATTTGAAGAATGTAGTTGCTTTCAGATATAAGAAATAGAGAGATTTTTTGGATCGAAAAGTCACTTGAGCAAAAGCTCAAGTGACTATAAAGCAACTATAAGCAATTTTTAATAAAACTAATCTATTTTCCTGAATTTTATTAATTGTGAACACTTAATACACAAAGCCTAAAAAAGTACTGCCAATAAAAGGTGCTATATTCTTCCAGATGTTTTCGTAAAAAGACTTTCATTTTATTTATCTTTTTTAATAATCGACGGGTAGTCGTTTCGTGAATCAGTGAGTGGAAACATTTTTATCAGATAGCTTACAACGAGTTTGTTTTAACGTCAAGTACAAAAAGTGTAGTCCTGCATGTATTGCTTCATCCATATTTTCACTCAGTTAAGTAATGATAAAATTAATCACTAGACATTATCGTTATTATCTTACTCCTACGGCGAGGTTAGAGCAAAATGGCCGCTCTTCCACCCAACCTCTGTAGATATTATATGATAATAATTTTACGCTAAGACCAAAAATAATTGACTACATTTAACTTAAATCTATCAAATTAAATAAAACCGACACACAAATTTCGTTAAAATATTACTGATTTTTTGTAACTTATTTATTCACAGTTATCTTTATAATCAATTTACACATTTTATTCGGTTAAATTTCTCTTCGGTTTGAAATTGAGTTATTTGCTATATTCTTTCGTCAGTTAATTGTATGGCTACTTTAGGCTTTTTACTGCATCTTATTTCAAAAAGATGCAACGAGATGAAGCACTTAACGATATCACTCATTTAGATCTTATGAAAAGGCCTACGTCCATAAGAAAATAACGGAAGTAAATTGAAACCTGAGAGTCTTTTTCGGCAGTCGTATTGATAATTATACATAGGCTGTGTCACCTTGGCCGGATGAACTCTGCCTGGAAAATCTGAAGAGCAGACGCAAGGCCGGAACGATTTAAGGCCTTCTCCTTGCCACGAAATATGCTTGATTGTAACACATCCATTAATCATTCCGTAGCATTGAATAATTCAAGAAAACACCCTCCAAACTCTAATAGGATATCAGTATACTAAGGAATAATTGACACTAACGTGACTTAGCAGACTATCTGCACCATAACTGCTAACGTAATTTGTATCTAATTATGTAGTGTTTACGCTAAATTAATTCGAGTAATTTTTAAATTACGAAAAGAAAATATTCTGGGGAAAATTTCTACTAACAGTAGAAGTATTTCAAAGTTATTATACATTAGAATTTATTCTCCTGCGCAATGTTTCTTATCCACAATCGTCTCAAATCAAGAGCAAATTTTATGATTAAGGAAAATCGTTTTTAATGATGATTGTTTAAAACAAATGTCTAATAAGATCTAATATTCTGACGTAATCAGTGAAAACCTCATAAATGCTCATAGATTTAACGATAAAAAAGAGAAGATAAAAGGTCTAAAAATTTCCTTTTATTTCCGTCTCACGTTTTACCCTTGAGAAGTAAAGCTTTCTCTAAATATTTGAAGAAGCAACCATCTATGCGATTGGGTACAAAAACGTATTCATCGCTAATTAAAAAGTTCTAAATAATTCATGCATAGTGAAAATATGCTTGAAACCTTTTTTTATCGTATAAAGGTCGATATTAATTTTTGTGAAGAGCATATTTCTCCTAAGAATTTGGAGTAGAACTTACTGCAATGCTTTGTTCTATATATTTTCAATCAAGTAAACAATTTTTTGGCCCAATGTAATTCTACGTAAAAACATCAGTCGCGTTGATTGGTACGTTAGGTTAGAGTATGTTCTTCAGAAGTACGTCTAATTTCACCAAATTTTCATACTAAACTATTTTTGTATACTATTCGGTATCCTAAGGTTAATGTTCTCACGTTTCTCGAGTAAAATACCTGAGATTCATGCATTATAGGCATCGCAAGGAATGTGGAACCTTTTTGAGATTTCTTCTTTCGCAAAAATTTACGAAGATCGTGAACTAAAATAGCACTTTTCAAAAGCTGGAAGACTTAAAAATATAGTTATTAGTGGCCGATATAAAAAAAAACTACTTACCCGGTAAAGACAAACTAAAAGGTAATGCTGGAAGGTACATGAAAAAGTATATGGTGTCTTCAGTCTATTACAGCTGAAGTAAAACGAATATATATTTTGCTTTACTCGTTCACCCAGTATAATTGACATAGGAAGTTGAAATTTAGATAAGTGACGAAAATTTATTATGGCAATCATATCTTGATTAATGGAATATTTTTCATTATTTTTGGATTTACTTTTGTCTCAGTTTTGTGTGTGTGATGATATGGAAGCTACTGATGTATAAGTGATTCTGAATAATGGAATCCATCTTGGTCGCTCAATTTGGAGTGCTATAAAAAAAGTTAGCCATTAGGTCATTGTGCTGCACTTACTGGTACTTGTTCTTCTTAATTTATTCCGGCTCAGAGTTTGAAGTAAAGGCAAATTACCTCACTCCTCAGCATGCAAAGCCCCTTATTCCTTCTCCGAAGCTTTTCGTAGCTAATCGTGGAGATAATGAATATTCAACCAACCTTCGGTCTGATGACCGTTCAGAGTGACCAGTTATTTAAGAAAATATTTTATAAAAATAAATTTGGATTCACGATCACATTTTAGAATTATATTTTTATGTTATATTGGATAAAAGGCAGGGTAAAATTTTCAAAATGCTAATTTACTTTGTGTAAATTTAATTTAGGGATCGTTATAAATTACTCTAAATGAGTTTGAGGTCTTCTGACTTCTACTGCTAACGTCTATCTCTTATGGAAACGTATTATGGCCTCCTGGGTTTGAACCCGGGCCTTTACAAAGATGAAAATAGTTTTCCTGTGGGCTTCAGCATTGTAGAAACACAATGCAGTTTGTTTCAGATCTCTAAGTCAAGCCGTTTCTGAGATAAATAGGGGTACGGACAGACGGACGGACGGACGGACGGACAGACATTTGCTTTTTATATATATGATGTATTACAGAAGGAATTATTGACAATATATTGGGTGTATTTAAATATGAAGACATTCATTTTACAAAAAGGAGTGTTGAGCTTAATATAAACAACACAACATTTTAGGACTAATTGAGGAAATATCCTTCTATATTCTTCGTATAACATTAGAAACGAATAAAGAAAAGAGGAATTTTGTTTTTAAACTCAACATATTACGTTTTACATTCCTTCCCCCTTTCGAAAAATATTCTACATTTCATTATCACCTTGATCGTAATTCCTGAAGCTATTTAGTCATAAAATAATCAAATGATGCTTATAGAAATTGCCAGAAAAGAATTTTTATATTAGTCCATTAATTGAAAGAAACATAATATTTAATGAAATTGCAATCGGTGATAATTTATGGGAAACGATAATAATAATTCTCAAATGTACAAAGGATTAAGGTTACAATCTCATAGATTCTTGCTGCCCGAAAACTTGTCAGTGAGAAAAGAATCACAGTGACCACCGCAAAGAAAAGAAGGCACTGTACGAGACGTAGATGAAACACACCCATTTCTCCAAGCGAGAAATAGAATCGGAGGAATTTACGAGGAAAAAATTAGACGAGATTGAATTACTTCCTCTAAAGCACAACTCGATGTCCTTCCAGTTCGCAATCGAGAGAGACAAACAAACCCTATGTCGACCGAGGGAAAACATTCCGCGTCGCCAACCTCTAAAAAAAAGCGGAACATCCTTCAGGGGGACCAATAATGTAAATCGTGGCAACTCATCCCATAAACGATTCGGGCGGCCTCGCCTAGTCGTGTGGGTTGCGGCATAAAAGGCGAAGCGCAGAAGAAGCGGGCATCAGTCGGTGGGTGAAGAGGAGCGAATTAACATCTACCGCTGCAGAAGACCGAACAGAGAGCCATGAGGAGTCTCTTGGTAAGTGACGCGCAATTCGAAATTCCTAACGCTGATCTTAATTTATACTCTAATAGTGATGCAATGACAACTAACCTTCGTAATTTGCGCAGATCGTACTCTCAGTGGTGGGAGTAGCCTTCGCGCGGCCAGGATTGTTGGGCTTGGGCCTCGGTGCCAGATCCCTCCTCCACGCCCCATTGGCTTACTCCACGGTAGCAGCCCCCGTGACATACTCGACCTATGCCGCCGCACCCATCGCTTACGCAGGACACGCCATTTCCAGCCAGTACCACGCTCAGGATGAACTCGGCCAGTACTCTTATGGATACGCCGGTGGTCCCTCCGCCAAGAGCGAAGTGAAGACATTCGACGGCGTTACCCGTGGGGGTTATTCTTACATCGACGCCAACGGCAAGGTGCAGACCGTCAACTACGTGTCTGACCCCATTTACGGATTCCGCGTTGCTGCTACCAACCTTCCAGTTGGCCCAGCACCCATCGCCGCCGAGCCTCTTGCCTCTCCCCTGCCCGTTCAGGACACCCCAGAAGTTTCCGCCGCAAAGGAAGAGCACAGGATTGCTTTCGAAAAGGCAAAGGCTGCCGCTGATGCCGCACCCGATGTGGATATTATTGACGAGTCAACTCCAGTGGCCGTCGCACCCGCCGCAGTGGCTGTCGCCCCCGCTAGCGTGACCAAGACCGTCGTCGCCCACTCCTACGCCCCCGCCCTCACTTACGGTGCCGTTGCCCCTTCTGTCATCTCCGTTCAGGCCGTCGCACCAGCAGTGGCCCCCGCCCACATCACCTATCAAGCAGCTGTAGCTCCGGTAACTAGATATGCCTATTCAGCCATCGCTCCTGCCGTTACCTATGCTGCTGCTGCTCCCGCGATTGCTCACGCACCAGTTGCCTACGCCGGACACCTCGGAGTCTCCAGCCAGTACCACGCTCAGGATGAGCTCGGTCAGTACTCTTACGGATACGCAGGTGGTCCCTCCGCTAAGAGTGAGCTGAAGACTTTCGACGGCGTTACCCGTGGAGGTTACTCTTACATCGACGCCAACGGCAAGGTGCAGACTGTCAACTACATCGCTGATCCCATCAACGGATTCCGTGTAGCTGCCACCAACCTTCCGGTAGCCCCAGTGGCAGATGCCGCTCCTCTTCTCCAGACCATTGCTGACACCCCCGAGGTCGCAGCCGCTAAGGTCGATCATCTCAAAGCCGTTGAAGAAGCCAAGGCTCGCCTTCATTCCTAAGGCCTAATTAAGCCCATAACAACCTTAGCGCTTGGGACAGAATAACATCTTACATTCTGCCGAAATTTCCTTAAGCCGCTAGATCGCTCCGCACGACGGTACCCAATGAGAATAAAACAGTTCGTGTTTAATTAATTTAATAGTCTATTACCTTATGTATAATCATATTAATTATTCATTAAAGAGGTTTTACTCTTAATGTGTGTCTTTTTAAATTTATATTCTTTCCTTGTTTATTCCTTTGATTAAATACGACTCACCGTTGTTTCGTTCTCCGCTTCCTGGAATGATTTTCTTGGAAGACTTTAAACAAATTTTCTATTCATATTATTCATAAAAGATTTTGTACTAGGGTTTTATATTAGTTTAAAGAGAAATAGTCGTTATGATTAACTCCAAAATACCGAAATCTATGCTAACCGCTATAGAAATGCGTTTTAATTAGCAGCAAGATAGATTCCAGAGCCACTTTGCAGCTTTTGATTTCTGTCGGAAAGAATGGAATTTGAGTTATATTAATGTGGATACTTCCGAAATCATTTTCATAAATTGAATTCTTATAAACGACAGCAACGTTGCATTCGCTCTCGTTTAGTTAATCACCACTCATAGATTGAAGAGCTATCAACCGGGATCTCGGCTGGGGTTCATTGGTTTTCATTGGGTTCATTGGTTCAATTCAGTGGTTTATTTTAGATTTTCTCAATCTCTTATCCATCGTTCAAAGGTAATAATACACCAATGAGGTACTCATTCAGTATCTGTTATTAAATTTGTTTTATAGCGAAGGTGAAACTGGACCTACGGCATAAAAGCTATTAGTCCTTCACATCAAAAGGAAAACAAGATCGAGATTACGAAAGCGCCAATTTCGCACCAAGTGGAGTTAACTGTTTAAAATTGGCATAAAAAAACATGATTCGGTCATATTGTATCAAGTACAGAATGACAGCTCAATATTAAAAAACAGAAATTTTCATCAATCAAACTTTCATTTAAGAAGAAGTTTTCGTTGTATATTTTCGTATCCGTAAATGTTTAATTCGTGTCCACTTACTAAATCGTATACTCAGCTGATATCTTAAAATTTATAAATGTGGAATTACGTAATAATGAACCGATTTCTTTATATTCGTATTAGGCTGGAACAATTTTTCTGTTTGAATAAATGGTTGTGATTGGTACAAGGGCTCCTTAAATGAAATATCATAACGGAAATGGAAACTACGTATTCAAATTCGATCGTAGGATTGCTCTCTTCTATGACTTTTTATATCAAAATTATGTCTATCGATGTCGACAAGAAATTTTGTCGAAATAAGTTTCTCTATAAGGAAAATTGAAAACAATGAAAAACTTCCCTTCCGTTAATTCTATAGATTTACATACCCTCACTTAATATTTCGTCTCTCTAGGTCCAGCTACACCGAATTTCAAGGGAAAGAAAGATTAGAGGTCGGCTAATTTTTTTCAGATTACTGTCACAAAATTTGTTTCCAAGAGCACGAAAAAAGAAGCCGTGAAGTTGGATTGATTGTGTCCGCCGATAAAGACACGCATTCTGTAAGTAATCCCAGAGGGGAGAGATTCGTAAATCTCCCGTGAAACTTGGAAAGAATGTGAGGAACGTGCACGGTGAGTTTACTCGGCGCACTAGATAATGCCCTTGGATAGCCCTGGTTGGAAAGGCAGTTTCCGCATTATATTTACATGTGAATGTAAACACTCTGTCACTATACGCCTGAGGTATGTTGGCACTTACTCATTCAGAGATTAAGAGAAAGTATTCGCCTAAAGAAACTGGTCCTTGAAAAATTCTCTGTCAAGACAAATTCCATTACCGTGCCAAAATTTTAATCTCCATTCAAGTCCTTAGCATAATACACTGGCAAAGGACTCTTGGCTTTCCTTGAAGTAATTTATTGGTAACAATAAGATCTCATGAGAAATTTTTGACTTTATTATTAATAAACTAGTTTTCTTCACTACGCCTTAGTTGTGAGATGGAATACCATAAGTCAAACCCGAAATGATGAACTTCATCGATTGTTTTGCTCGTAGCTATATCGAAGAAAAATCAATATTGAAAATTGAATTGAGTCACGGAAAAGCGCAACTGTGTACAAAATTATTCCCCTTAATGAAGACCTGCACCAAGTTTACTCATAAATTCTGTTAATAATTTACCTATGCTAGAGAAAACTCACTGAAAATTTATACAATAATCATTAAATGGTGAAAGATAAATTTTCATGGTATTTTTCACATATACGTACAAAGGTGAGAGAAAGGTATTAAAATTAGTACTGATAGCCGTATGGCTGGAGACCCAATGAGAAATAGAAGCGGCAAATAACGAGAAAATATTGACAATATCGAGACCTAGGTCCTCCAATTTCCGGGCAGGTATTCTAGCCCCTAAACTACCGTCAATACAGCTCTGTTAATGGGATGTTTGTGAGGGAGGCAAATGGCACTCCACATAGTAGTACCAACCATAGTAATACCATCACCAGAGCTCCATTGATACGTACATACATATCAAGCACAATTCCATTTTTCAGACCTTATTTGCGTTTCTATTTTGCATTACTCCTCCAAACCTCCCTATCTCATGGAACTTTAGCTTCATATGCATCCATATATCTTGATGCATTCCCTTTTTCTCTTTGAACTACGCCACTTCTCCTCAGCTGCTTTTCTTCTTCCTTCAAAACCATTTACCTTCTACTCAAACCCCCCCTATATTCAAATTTCTAAATTTTCCATCAATAGGCTTTCATTACTTTTGTTATACCGCAACAGTTTCTAAAGTACCGGAAATCATTAATGATAACTAAAAGTTAATACAGTTCATAAAATCATTTTTATGTCCCTACAATTACAGCATCCTCTGCTTCGATCCCCGTTAAACGCGAGCAGGGAAGCTAAAAAACTCATTCACAAACAATATTACCAAAAACCAGGAAAAGGGTGGAACCGAAATTGAATGAACAGTCGTTACGAAAGGGGGGAAGAGAAGAATTTTTGGAGGAGATAGAATGTAAATGATTGAACTCTCCCAAACCTTGCTTAAATGTAATAGTACGTGCATAATTTCTCAGTTAACCACGTAAGGATTCTGTTAAGTTCATCCTCAAAGAGGATACTGATCACAAAAACTGTAATTATAAGTGCATGTTACTAGTCGGCGTCTCTAACTCCAAACTGTCGACAAAATGACTACCCTCGCTGAACTGTTTCAGAGCGGAGTCTATCATCCTTCCTCATTAACTCGCAGGCGACCTTCTATTTAGCATTCTCAAGGTGCCCACCTGCTATTGTCCTCCCAAAGATCCAAGATGCCATCTCATTAACATTTCTCGTTTCAGGGAAGATTAAAGTCCTTACAAAAAACAGCCGTTGACTCTTTATGGGGCAAACATGCCACGAGATTTCAAGAAAGAACTGAGGGAATGCAAGGGAATTTTACAGTCTGTGTTGTTTATTCCATCGGCGTGTGATATATTTTAATTTTTTTTCCAAGGAATTTTCTTTAGATATACATTTCCGAAATGTTACTGACAGTGACGAAGTTGTAAATAGTAATTTTTATCCGATTAATTTTCGCAGACCCAGTAGTTTTCCGTCCGTCTACTTTAATCTATCGGGGATGTTATCTAAGGTCAACAGTATATTTGATAACAAAATGCAATATCTTGCATTTAAATTGACGTATTCTATTTGCAGTTTCCGGTTCAATGACTGTTTAGGGGTAATGTTCCTAGAGGAAAATAAATATTTCAAATACATTTTCCCTTATCTGAAATACCCCGCCCCTTATCTAGTCCATCTCAATCCGATTTCTTTAAAATAGAAAATTTTCTCTCGTCACATTCTCTACTTATATATGTAATAACATGATTAGTACATATTTCCTATGCTGTCAAAAATTACGTCAAATTTCGCTTTTAAAATGATTGTCATTTCCTTAAGTTGATCGACTCAGTTGCTTAAGCTCGATATTTATCATTTGTTCTCAATGGGCAGAAGAGAATATTAAAGTATATTACTCTCCAGGAGATTCCCACAGAGCGGAATACAAAAGACCAACGACTTCGTGAATTTTTCATTAAATTCATGGATCCCCGAATAATGGAATACATATACATGTGTATTATACCTAAGCTATAGGCGGAAAGACAGAGTACTACTAACTCAATTCAGGAGTTGTTTACCGCGATAAAATTTTTATTTTGGTTTTGAACCATGTACTTGCATCGACGTTATAATCCTTTATGTCAAGTTTCACGTAACTCTCACGATTCCTTGATACATGATTTTTTTCGTCAATGAGTAAATATTATAATAACGATATCTGCACCATCGGAAGTCAGTTTTTTGGGGAGAATAAGAAAATTGAGTTAAAATAAATGTATAAAAGCGTTAGAACGATATCTCGCTCATACAGAAAAATTTTAGTAATGCTACTTAATTTATAAGAAGTAGCTTCGAGAGAAATAACTAAATAATGTACTTGGAGCATAAATAATTAATCCCAAAGATATTCCTTAATTTCTACAGCTAGGATAATGTTTTAGTAATAAGAAATTCTGAGCGGCTCTTTTAATTCTGAAACGGTTCATGTCGGAATGCATTCGTTGAATGTTTAAACGAAGGATTTAACGTGATAGAAGATAAGAAAGGCAGAAATTCACCTAAAAAGCACTCAATAAAAATACGGTTGTAAATCAACGCGTTAATTCAAGCTCTGAGTACATAACCAAATTTTCTTTGTCTCCTTTGTTGCTAAATTTCTCCCGAAGTTTAAGTATATACCTCATAAGTTTTCTATATTCTGTCTCTGCACTAATGAATATCCGATTTTCTCACCTCCTTAATCGTAACAAAGCAGCGTGTAGCTGTTCCCGTCTCAATTAAGAAAACCGACCTGGGGGGTTATTCTGTATTTTGTCGATTCCAAATCGATCGGTTTTACTTCACACCTCATCGATTGGGAAAAATTCCGTATCTACCGGGTAAAAGTTCCTGACAGACGGTTTCAGCGATTCTGTACGCTAATCGGGCTCGAAACCCATCGGTTTGGTGTCCAACCCATATGCAGAGAAAATTCCCGAGTATTTCCGAATGTAGGAGGTCACATGCTATACCTCCACCAACAGAAAGCGAAGAAACACTCGAAGAGCAAAACACGACGTATTACCTCTGCTACTGCTACACCTGACACTGTAATGTGTCATTATCAAGTACAGAGTAAAAAGGATGAATTAATGTTTAATTAAAATATCAAGAACATCATCTGCGATAGGTGTACCCGCACGCAGTATTTATTATCATCATCTCTAAATAATTTAGTGCTACTGTCACCAAATCAATGAAGTATAGGTCAGCTAGTAAGGGCATCATTTGTACTTAATATTGGCAAATTTATTTGTGCACATTTGTATCAGGTGTGGAAACAAAATCCCATTATATCTGTATTTGAAACGGAATAAATTAACTGTCATTAGCAGCACGGAATCATTCCTAATTAATTCATGCACGAAGTTTCGTCTGGATAAATGGCACTCTTCAAATATTATTCTTGGCTGTAGTAGCGTGTCTTTTTTCGATTACATAAGGAGTTGTCGACTTGAATATCTTCACAGTCTGACGATAATAAAACCACATTACAAGTGACAGTTCTTTATATTGCCGAGGGTATTCATAATTTGTTGTTCAACTCATGCATAGCGACACATTTAAATAGAAAAATTGAAACACTGTCTAACATTCCCAACAGTGTTCATATCTACTATTGATAGTAATTTAAATTTATTCATAAAATTTATGTGTATCATAATCTTCGTTTTCTAAAAGATGCGCGTCCTTATGTTCCTTAAGCGCGAGGCTTCCTTTATGTTATGTGCCTACATCTAATCACCAACAGTCATATAAATTTTAAATCATTATACCTTTACGCAGGTGAAAATACGATCACATGTATTATTGAGGCTTTATTTAAAATTCATCAAACGTAATTATTACTTCTTTAAAGACTTCTGCTGTACTCATCTACTGGTAATTACTTGGTATTATTTATTAATGAAGGCCATTTCCCTAAACTGGCAATAGTATTAGACTTCTAATGTTAATGGTGATGAATCACCCAAAGTACTTGAAATTACGCGTAAAAGTGTAATTACCAAGAAACTAGAATGAATTGCAGAACAAAATAGAATTTTATGGCTTCATAGTTTCTCATTTTCGCAGTCAAGTTAGTAACCTTCGTAACGCTTCTTATTGTTACTTTTACTGCATTCCCTTAATTACGGATAGGTTATTTTGTAATGAAAAGCATTATATTGGGACATATTCAACAATAATTAGAAATAAGCATACAATTGCCACAGTTTCTCGAGCGCTAGCAGACTACAGCGCTTGGTCCCCGACAGCTTCTACCTGTCGATGAAATTAGCTGGAATTAGTCGACTGGAAACGGCCACGTCGCCGATCGGAAACATACAGAATCACACTGTGACTCTCGGCGAGTCGGAGTGACGTCACGCCGGCTGGAAAGCCTCCCGTGTCGATCGGTTTGCAGTTACAGAATAACCCCCCTGATTATCCCCCTGAATAGAAACAATCCTACTTAGTCATAAGTTTTTTACCCATAAATCTATCATCTTAAATCCAAATGCTAAATTCTTATAAAATTGATCACTCTTCATACGAATCTTGCCATTAATTCTATATAGATAGATAGACCCTTTATTGGCGAGGTTAGACCCATTTTTGGGCCACGAAATTTTTTTTAGAAAGAAATTTATTAGATACTACTATGAGAATATGAGTTTTGAATTTTAACGACTAATTTAACTCATGAGTTTTGAGCGATTGGGAATTTGTATCTTGATAGAAAAAAAGAAGTTTTATTTTTGTTTCGTAATCCAATGTTCGCAAAGTTTTACTAGAGTAAAAAAATCACGATAAAAATCACATTTGAGAATCCTTTACCATTATTGTTTTTAATGTTTCAAATTTTGTTGCTATAATTTTTGACAAAAAGAAAAACTTAAATAGTTCCAGATATGTTTGAAATAAAATAATGATTATAGAAATGAATGGTTCATAAGTATAAAAGAAAACCATTTTTTATTCACGGAAAAGACAATGTTCACAATATTTCATTTTCTGTGATGACAAGAGATATCCCTACAATTTTAGTACAAAAATTAAGTAGGGCATTAAGAAAAATAAAACACTAGGAAATATATCTTTAGTCTTGAGTAATTACATATGCTCTTTGAGTAGCCTAATGGTTTAGTAAATATTGAATTACAATATTTGAATGTAGATAATGGAGGAAACTGAGATAAGTGAAAGAAAATATTTATATTATACTGTAATCTGTTGTCCTCGTTATGCGTTGATATAAAATATGTATTATAATTCGAAGACATGAGAGTATCATCTTAATGAAAATGCCTGGATTTTCTTGTAATTGCATCACTGCTTAAATCACTGTTCTGATAGTAAAAGTTAAATAATTTATTTTTATATTATAATAAAAACAATTCTAATTCCACTATTTATTCATGTATCATAAGTCTTCTTAATGAAGTTGGTTAAAGAATTTCTCTTAAGGGAAGGCTGCTACTCAAATAACTGATCATGTTTCTACTATTCTGCTATTCATATTTGTAATGCTACCGTTTATTTCGGTAAATATATTGGAATCATACCATTAATTTTCTAGGATGTGACTAAAAACAGGATGTTTTGATTTCAAAGAAGATAAAAAATCGCGCATAAAATGAAAAAAGGATTTGATTAGCTCGAGATATTTTATTGATTGCGATAAATGGAGATGTCCATCGCTAAAATTCCTTCAACGTCCGTATCATAAAGAAACTCCAAATAGAGAAGAAAGAGGAGATCGAAATAAAAATTACCCACATTCCACGGTGATGGTAAAAAACAAACAAAAAGGCCGATGGAGATGGAATAACAAGTGCATCAGTAACCACGGACCGAATTCCCTCTTCATCATTTATACAGGTCGTCCTTCTCTCTCACAAAAGAACGAGAAGACCCAATATTAGCGACGTCTCCGGATGGCAAAACGGGAAATCTCTGAAAACCGGGCCTTTCCTCAAATGGTCCAATAATAACGTCCACGGAAACTCATCCCATCGCAGGATCCGAGTGGCCTCGACATCATGGGCGGACCGCTACCGGTTTGGGGATAAAAAGGGAAGCTGCAAGTGAGAAGAGCATCAGTGAGTGCGGGAAGAGGAGCATAAGCGCATCGGGAAGACGACGCACATAGCCATGAAGAGTCTCTTGGTAAGTGCCGCCGCAAGAACCGCAGAAATTTCCCGATTTGCTCGCATTATACCTAAGTTTATCTTCCTTCTTCTACAGGTATTTCTTTCCGTGGTGGCAGTCGCATTTGCGAGGCCTGGACTGTTGGGGTGGCCCCACGCAGCCAGAAGCTTCTTGTACTCACCATGGGCATATTCTTCGGTTGCACCTCATGTCGCATATTCAGCCGTCCCTTCACCAGTTGCCCGCACCATCTCCAGCCAGTTTCATTCTCAGGATGAACTCGGACAGTATTCTTATGGCTATTCTGATGGTCTCTCAACTAAGAACGAAATTAAGAGCGTAGATGGCGTCACCCGAGGAGGATATTCTTACGTCGATTCTGAGGGTAAGATCCAGAGTGTAAACTACGCCGCTGATCCTGTCCACGGTTTTCGCGTGGCTGCCACAAACCTTCCGGTCGCCCCAGAACCGATTCCTGCAGAGCCTCTTGTAGCTCCAGAACCCGTCCAGGACACCCCAGAGGTTGCTGCTGCCAAGGTAGCCCACGAGATTGCCTACAATGAAGCTAAAGCCGCTGCCGATGCCGCACCAGACGTGAACATTATCGAGGGCCCTTCGAAATTCATCCCCGCTTCCCACGAACCAGTCATCTACGCCTACTCCTCCATCGCTCCAGGGCATGTCACCCATCGGGCTTCCGTCGCACCAATATCTCGCTTTGCTTACTCTGCCGTATCGCCAGTTGTAAATCCAGTTTCTTATCCCCAGGTCATTCCCTACATGCACCCTCATGTCACCCCCCACGTAGTTTCAACCCAGTATCACTCTCAGGATGAACTCGGCCAATACTCTTACGGATACTCCGGCGGTCCCTCTTCCAAGAGCGAGGTAAAAACCATCGACGGAGTCACCCGGGGAGGATATTCATACGTGGATGCCGAAGGAAAGGTGCAGAACGTCAATTACGTTGCAGACCCTATCAACGGATTCCGCGTCTCTGCCACCAACCTTCCGGTAGTACCTGTGGACTTGGAAACGCCGGTTCTGGACACCGATGAAGTTGCCGCCGCGAAAGCTCAGCATCTCGCTGCCCACGAGGAGGCTAAGGCTCGCCTTTTTGCATGAGTTTCCCACCGTTCCATTCCCCTCTAGTCCGCCTTCCTATTCTATCACGAACCACACACGCATCGTCCTGCTATTCTCGGTGCCTTAGCTTTTCACCTTACTATAGTTTTTGTATAAAATAATAATTATTGCAATAAAAAAATCTTATTTAAAGCCTCTTTTTCTCCTTAAATCTGCAATTTCTCTTTCAATGTTGTGATGAATTTCATCCCAATATTGTCTCACTGTAAAATTTCTATTCGAGAATTTAGTTTTCACTATTCATTTTTCTTCGTTCACTTGAGATGTATATCCAAAGGTTTGGGTGAAAATGCTAGTTAGTAAAAACAGTCAAATATCCATTATATCTGATTCGGTTTCATTAGGGACCATTGTTGTTTTCTTCGGAGAGTTTCTTTAGAATCCTCAAAAGAAAAATACAGTAATTAAATCCTTTTTAAACTTGGAATCAGAATTTTCCTCTCCGGAGTAAAAATTCTGCCCTTTGTATGTACCAAAGTAGTGCAATTCAAAAGGCATAGTTTTTCATGAATGTCCTGAGATTTTTCCAC
Source organism: Ladona fulva (assembly GCA_000376725.2). Lineage (NCBI taxonomy): Eukaryota > Metazoa > Arthropoda > Insecta > Odonata > Libellulidae > Ladona > Ladona fulva. Next base: position 79,659 of record KZ308976.1, read on the forward strand.
ATTCTTTGTGTTTATAAGTCAAAAATCAGATGCTAAATTGATGATTTCATTTAATTTAATCTTTGTACTATCACTGAATCTTCAAGAAAATAATGGATTTTCAAAAGCAGAATGTTAATTTAAATCTCGGTGTCACAATTGGTTTTACGCATAACTAAAATGTTAATTTTAGAGAAAAAACGAAGTTTCAAAAATTCCTCGGTAACCAAAAATAACTAACTGTTTTGATTGAATAATTTTCATTTACTGGAATGTATACTCTACCAACGGAATTCACCTCATTGGTATACCAAAGAAGATAGTTTAGCAATAATTCTAATTCTTATTCATTTTGACAAGTATCTGACCGATTTTTCTTTGGTCAATGAAAGTTAAAGCGATGCAGAAAAATTTGTCACTCATTAAATGAAAAAAGTGTATTGTCAGTAGCCTCTGTGTTACCTTTCCATGAAGTATAAACGTTGAATGCTTGATATTTATGATGATCTAATGAGTTAATAATCGCAGAGAAAATAAATGAAACAAAAATCGGAATTTTTTTAATACCAATGAGCTTGCTCGTGGTGCAGTGGTTCTTTAGATCTTTGACTTTTAAATAAGCTAAGGACCTCATTCTGCTCATATTATGTTTCGCGGACCCCCAAAATTTTTTTCCTTCCCTATTGAGATTTTAATTAGTTGTAATTTAATTTCATGTACTGTTACGTAGATACGATTAGTTTAGTATTTAAATGCTTTGGCTGATTTAACTAACTAGAAAATGTAACAAAATTACAGAAAATAGCGAGCTCGAAGACCAAATTGATTATGACAAACGTTTATACTCACAGGTATCTTCAGATTGTTTTGTGGACATCCAGGGCTCCGCTGACTCTGGTCCATTTAAATTAACTTTGCCAATAATGCCTGCTGGAATAGCATTATTGGTAAAGTTAATTTAAATGATAAAGGATCAGTTCAGCGGATCCTCCACAGATCCGATAATAATCGAACTCATGCTATCTGTCAACGTGACTTCATCATCAAGTGCATTTCCTTAAGATTCAAAACAAAGCTTCTCATTAATCACATTAATTATTATCATCGGACGATAATGTGTATCTTATTATATAAAAATGCATTGCTACTGGTAAAACTGTTGTTCCAGAATCTACACGAGTTATTGCTTAAGAATTCTCGAGAGTGATTGCCTTTGGAAGAAATATATCTGAAAGGAACCCATTCTGTGTTTCGCACTGCTCAAGCCACATATCACTGCTAAGCTGTTAATTTGCCACAATAAGAGCACGGGAGACATGAGGCAACCCTAATGCAGCCATGCAGCAGAGTAAAGTAAATATTTTAAATCTTAATTAAGACTTTTTGCCCAGAATTTCAAGCTGAAATTTTTGTGTTTGTTTGGTAGAAGAAATACCTTAGAAAGCCATTCACCTAAGGTAATTTCCTCAGGAGGAAATTGAACCTGAGATAATTCCTTTTTAGGTAAATGTAAATGTAAACAGGACCAAATGGAAAATGTCTACGAAAGTATACTGAAATACTATTATTTCATTCTAAACAAGAAAAACCCCATTCATGTTCATTCGGATATTTGACGCAAAGCACCTAATGATCACATATGATTTTGCTCTATCTCTCAAGAATAAATAAGGTGTTTTGTAGAAATGTGATTATTATATCTTTTATACATTGGAAAAAAAATAATTGTGCTTTCATATTAATGAAATTTGTATATTTGGTTTTTTATAACCTGAAGATTTTCTCTTAGCATGTTCCAAATCTTATATAATTTTTTGAGCATTTTATCACATATTATTCAAATAAGTTAAATATGATGATTATAATGCTCTACCATTTAACTTTATACTGTATTTTGTTGATATAGATCAAGTTTTTTGTTTGACCCCTTGCAATACAAAAATTACAGAAATACACTTTCTAAAATTATTTTTAACCCCTTAACTGTGGGCTAATTTTTCCTTAACATTCGCAGGATGGGGAAAAATTCTACTGAATTCTAAAATTTGAATTCTATTNACAAATGAAATATTAAATTTTTTTAAGATGAAATATTCATTCGTGCTAATTGTTTTGGTCAGCGGAGGTGTTCTTTGAGGACTGTAATAGAATTACTTACATTCAGTCCTTCATAATTTTTAATCGATTCCAATTGACTAATTCTAAAGATTGAGATAGATAACAGTTGAAATGACCTCTCAAAGTAGATAGTAATCTAAATACACTCTGGAAGGATCCTGGAAGATTAACAGTTAATGTTTTTATCTTGAATTAGAATGTTCACATTACATGGGAATGGTTAAAGTAGCAATCAACTGAAAAATATTTATAATGTAAGCACAGGTTATTTTAGTTCATTATATTCACTTGCTTAGTTCAAGTCTGAATCATGTCTGAAATTAAGCATATACTACAAAAGAACACTTGGCAGCTTTTTTCATTTAATGACTGGATTTCCAAGTAAGGAAGTCTACAGCTTGTGGAGGTATCTATACATAAAAAAATAGTTGAGTAACATCAAAGTCTTTAACAATTCCCTTAAGAGCCATAAGGATACAGTTTTCATAAAACCTTTGAATCAGCTATTGGGAAATTCCACAAATGGCAAAGAGGGCTTGCAATGTAATCAGTTTCACCATTACTGAATCTGAGTTTTTGAATGAGAATGACAGGAAGTAGAGTGACTTTAACAAGGTGGAAGTTATAAACCAAGTGCAATCTGTGTCATTGAATGATCTAGGCATTCATCACCTTTGGAGCAGGCAGAAGGGCAAACCAGGGTATATTAAATTCACCTGAAAAGAAGCTCAAAATGAAACTCATCTCCTAAAAAGCAACAAAAAGTTGTGCAACTGAATTTATGTAAGAAAGGACATGACTTCTTGTGAACTTAAGTATCACAAACAATTATGGAGTTTCTTTATACAAGAAGATATAATGATAAATGTGATATTTTTATGGAATATGTAAACTCTGCACCAACAAATTTAAATTGTGAAATCCAACAAAGAAACCGTTAGCTACATCCTCTGGTATGTCTATCTACTATCCAAATATGTGTGGCCTGTGGATGAAATTAAATAATTGTGACTTTTAAATTTTTGATGTAATAGTTTTGGTAGAAACCTGGTTGTCCATAGTTATCTTTTCTACAGACAAAATTAGTATTTGACAGTCATCCTATTTTTGGATGTGATAGTAGCAGTGAAATGAGTAATCAAAGTAGAAAAGGTGGAGTTCTAATCATTGTGCACTCTGTCTTATAACCTAAGGAGTATTGAGAGAATTTGAACAATTTTTTGTTGTTATCACCTTGAGTACAAAATGAATTTTAATTAGCTGGATCTGTATACCTCCCAACTCTCCATTAAGTATGTACAAACTCAGAACATTACAACTCACCAGAGAGTATTGCAACAGCATTGTCATACACACACACTTATCATACTAAATTCACATACATTCCCTTATCCCATCCCATCTACATCCCCTTTACATTCCCACACCCTCTACAAATATTAATGTTAGCTCATTATCAGTGTCTGTGAATTTGAAAGTTTTATTTCTTCCACACCTCATTCGTTGTTTGCTGATAACATCAAAATATACTGTAACATTCTCTCCCCAAAAGATCATCCTATGTTAAGCACATATATTGGGGAAGACCGTCCTATGTATGAAGACGATTCTAATAAGAACTGAAAGAAACACGAAGTAAAAAAGAATCTCGTAAGATGGCAGGACCAACAAAGAGCTTTAGAAGGACTAGGATTAAGATTTGGCGTCTGAAAACGCTTTCCCCATCGAGCGAGGGATTATTTCTAAAAGCGCGTCTACAGACGCGCTCCCCGTCCTGCGAGTGACACGGAGGCGCGTCTATAGACGCTTACCCCAGTTAAGGGGTTAATGTGAACATTTTATTTTGTGTGGCTTGTTTTTCCCTGTAAAATTTCGATTTTTTATTAATTTTAATTGAAAGCTAATCCCTCAATGCATGAATAAAGTTTAATTTCTTTGATTGCTACAGAAGTCATTTTTATTGCTTCTGAGACAGTTCAATTTGAAATGCAGCAAGTTTAAATTATCAAAAATCTGCAAATTATGAGATATAGTAAATCTGATACTGTAAGTAATAATTTTTGAGGCTTTTTACATTGTGTGTGATTTGTTTTGGTGCTAATATTGTAGAGAATGTGCATGATTACATATGTTGTCCTGTAAGCTCGAGGGGTTAATGTTAAAAAGACTGAAATCAAAGATATATTATAAAAAATTTTAATAAAATATAAAAAAATTAATATATGATTTTGTTTCTATTATTCTCTTTTTGAAATCATACTAAGCTAAAGGTTATCCGTATTAAAGACCCTAATATTATGAGGGTCTATGAAAGTAATTGTATTACTTTAGATATTAACCATCTGAAAGAGATACGATAGTTTGTAGAGTGGCAATATTGTCATATCTCAATTGAAGTTTTGATTTATTTAGATTACATTTACTTATAGCAAAAATAACTTAATTCAAAGTTGAATGAAGTTCTTTGAATAGTTAAATTGAAATGCATATTATTAATCATTTATGTGAATGTTAGTTATTTAGAAGTATGAAAAGAAGCAGTATTGTTAAAAGTGCTTCAACAGCTAAGGTCATTTCACACAGAGACCTCCACTGGGAATCAAACCCAGGACTGCTTTTATTGAAGTCAAATGCATTGCCCTCTTAGCTATCTGGGAGCCCCTTGTTGAATACAGAATTGAATGTTTGTCCTACGACAGTTTGTAGAAAGCTGCTAAAGACATGTTTCTATGCATTTTTGTAAAAGTTGCAATTGGCTTTATAAAATTACTGATTTATTTGAAAATCTCTTCATAATACAATATTGTTGCTTGAAAGATTTCTTTGCTAGGTAAAGTAGCATGTATGACTGCAACATTTATGTTTCTCATGATCAGTTTCATCTTTTGAAACACTATATACCTGGCTCTCTTGAGAAAAATTAGTTTGAGATAAGTTGAGATCTGTAGCTTTTGCATTAAATAAGACTTCTTTTCTGAAAATTAGAATTTTTTAGCCTTAACGCATTTCACATTCTGCTTACCATTATAGATATGTATGTTCATTCAATAATATTGTTCACAGCAGTCCTGCAAATTTTTCTCATCAAGAGGGTGGTAGCAGAATTATCATTTGACAAATGAAATATTAAATTTTTTTAAGATGAAATATTCATTCGTGCTAATTGTTTTGGTCAGCGGAGGTGTTCTTTGAGGACTGTAATAGAATTACTTACATTCAGTCCTTCATAATTTTTAATCGATTCCAATTGACTAATTCTAAAGATTGAGATAGATAACAGTTGAAATGACCTCTCAAAGTAGATAGTAATCTAAATACACTCTGGAAGGATCCTGGAAGATTAACAGTTAATGTTTTTATCTTGAATTAGAATGTTCACATTACATGGGAATGGTTAAAGTAGCAATCAACTGAAAAATATTTATAATGTAAGCACAGGTTATTTTAGTTCATTATATTCACTTGCTTAGTTCAAGTCTGAATCATGTCTGAAATTAAGCATATACTACAAAAGAACACTTGGCAGCTTTTTTCATTTAATGACTGGATTTCCAAGCAAGGAAGTCTACAGCTTGTGGAGGTATCTATACATAAAAAAATAGTTGAGTAACATCAAAGTCTTTAACAATTCCCTTAAGAGCCATAAGGATACAGTTTTCATAAAACCTTTGAATCAGCTATTGGGAAATTCCACAAATGGCAAAGAGGGCTTGCAATGTAATCAGTTTCACCATTACTGAATCTGAGTTTTTGAATGAGAATGACAGGAAGTAGAGTGACTTTAACAAGGTGGAAGTTATAAACCAAGTGCAATCTGTGTCATTGAATGATCTAGGCATTCATCACCTTTGGAGCAGGCAGAAGGGCAAACCAGGGTATATTAAATTCACCTGAAAAGAAGCTCAAAATGAAACTCATCTCCTAAAAAGCAACAAAAAGTTGTGCAACTGAATTTATGTAAGAAAGGACATGACTTCTTGTGAACTTAAGTATCACAAACAATTATGGAGTTTCTTTATACAAGAAGATATAATGATAAATGTGATATTTTTATGGAATATGTAAACTCTGCACCAACAAATTTAAATTGTGAAATCCAACAAAGAAACCGTTAGCTACATCCTCTGGTATGTCTATCTACTATCCAAATATGTGTGGCCTGTGGATGAAATTAAATAATTGTGACTTTTAAATTTTTGATGTAATAGTTTTGGTAGAAACCTGGTTGTCCATAGTTATCTTTTCTACAGACAAAATTAGTATTTGACAGTCATCCTATTTTTGGATGTGATAGTAGCAGTGAAATGAGTAATCAAAGTAGAAAAGGTGGAGTTCTAATCATTGTGCACTCTGTCTTATAACCTAAGGAGTATTGAGAGAATTTGAACAATTTTTTGTTGTTATCACCTTGAGTACAAAATGAATTTTAATTAGCTGGATCTGTATACCTCCCAACTCTCCATTAAGTATGTACAAACTCAGAACATTACAACTCACCAGAGAGTATTGCAACAGCATTGTCATACACACACACTTATCATACTAAATTCACATACATTCCCTTATCCCATCCCATCTACATCCCCTTTACATTCCCACACCCTCTACAAATATTAATGTTAGCTCATTATCAGTGTCTGTGAATTTGAAAGTTTTATTTCTTCCACACCTCATTCGTTGTTTGCTGATAACATCAAAATATACTGTAACATTCTCTCCCCAAAAGATCATCCTATGTTAAGCACATATATCTTGAGTATATCCTATAGGTGTTATGACAACCTTATCACCATAAACATTTTAAAAATGTAAAGTTATCTATAACACTAATAAACTGTATTATAAGAATTTTAATTTCATAATTAATGATGAAATAATTCCAAGAGTTTCTATTGTATAGGTTTTGGGGGCTTATGATGATATTAAGCTAATTTTTAATATTCATGCTGAACACATTATATCCAAAGCATATTCTATATTAGGATTTATTATCAAAGTTATTATTAATTGTAAAAATATTTATTTGTTAAAAGCCTCATACTGTCTGCCCTATACCAGAGTAAATTCCATCATCTGAAACCAAAACTATAAGTTACACATTAAGATCATTGCAAGAGTGCAAAACAAATTCTTAAGAATAGTACATTTTTATACCAGTTATCCAACAAAAAGCATCCTTTATATGCAAATTTTGGATATTAATTTCACTTTTTGTTGAAAAAAATTTAAATGTATGTAAATATAAAACTTGTTTAAACAATATAACTACATGCTATATTGTACCTGTGGTCTCAATAATATCAATTTTAATTATTAGAATACCTAAATTAGATTCATTTATTCATCTTATGCTAAATACTTTTCAACCAATCTGTCACACAATTATCTTATTAACAGACTGACAGATTCATGTAACAGATTCCGATGATCTTAAAATAAGTTTATTTTTGATTCCTTGACTTTATTCAAACAGAAGGTTTTAAGTCATCTCATATTAAATTATTATGCATAATTTGTGTAAATTTCCATTTCCTTTTGCTGAATCTAGGATAAATTTGTCATATTTCATTCGTTATAGTCTTTGATAAGTATGTTCCTATGATAACTCCTCATTTTAATGTTCACTATATTGTTGTAGTCAAAATCACTAATTTCAAATATTATTTCATAAATGGTACATCTTAGACATTTCTTATATTTCTATACTTTTGTTGCCCTTGTATTTTTAACATTTATTTCCTGCTTTTTAAATTTTCATATATTTGATAACTGTATGAAAGTTTGAAAGTTGGCTTTGCCCAATATAAAGCAATACCATTATTGTTATCATGATAATTTTGAGAGGTGCATTGGTTTCAATAGTTTCATTGGTTGTATTTGTATGGAAAATATTATTTCTCGCCTTAAATATTAAATCCTACTGTTTTGGTTCTTTACTTAATTTGTGCAAACACATTTTAGGTGACATATATACTTTGTTGACATTACATTCAAAGACCATTAAGTTGATCATTCTTCTTGTTGCTATTAAGATATGAGAATCTTTCATCTCTCCTAAGTATATAAGGATTTTCTGCTGATTTAAGTGGTAATTGGTGGTGTAAAAAATATTTTAAGGTATTTAATATTGTCATATTACTGACATGAGGATATTCTGTCACATATAACTAAATACTTCAATACAAGGAAGCTGTTTTGTTCTTTATAAAAATGTTCCTTGCAGGGCACATTTGTTCACAGCAGTCCTGCAAATTTTTCTCATCAAGAGGGTGGTAGCAGAATTATCATTTGACAAATGAAATATTAAATTTTTTTAAGATGAAATATTCATTCGTGCTAATTGTTTTGGTCAGCGGAGGTGTTCTTTGAGGACTGTAATAGAATTACTTACATTCAGTCCTTCATAATTTTTAATCGATTCCAATTGACTAATTCTAAAGATTGAGATAGATAACAGTTGAAATGACCTCTCAAAGTAGATAGTAATCTAAATACACTCTGGAAGGATCCTGGAAGATTAACAGTTAATGTTTTTATCTTGAATTAGAATGTTCACATTACATGGGAATGGTTAAAGTAGCAATCAACTGAAAAATATTTATAATGTAAGCACAGGTTATTTTAGTTCATTATATTCACTTGCTTAGTTCAAGTCTGAATCATGTCTGAAATTAAGCATATACTACAAAAGAACACTTGGCAGCTTTTTTCATTTAATGACTGGATTTCCAAGCAAGGAAGTCTACAGCTTGTGGAGGTATCTATACATAAAAAAATAGTTGAGTAACATCAAAGTCTTTAACAATTCCCTTAAGAGCCATAAGGATACAGTTTTCATAAAACCTTTGAATCAGCTATTGGGAAATTCCACAAATGGCAAAGAGGGCTTGCAATGTAATCAGTTTCACCATTACTGAATCTGAGTTTTTGAATGAGAATGACAGGAAGTAGAGTGACTTTAACAAGGTGGAAGTTATAAACCAAGTGCAATCTGTGTCATTGAATGATCTAGGCATTCATCACCTTTGGAGCAGGCAGAAGGGCAAACCAGGGTATATTAAATTCACCTGAAAAGAAGCTCAAAATGAAACTCATCTCCTAAAAAGCAACANTTATAGTAAATATCTGGTCCACCTAAGCCAGAAAGCCATCATAAGTAAAATAAAATTAGGAAAGGAGATAAGTCAAAGAGCTAATTTGATAAGGTAATTATTTTATATAAATCTTCTTCTATTGTGATTTCCATTATCTGGCTTTTTTTATTTTTTTTTATATGATTGAATGATTTTTAAGATTTGTTACATTGCCAATCATATTAAAATGATTTTGCTCATTTCCTCATTATTCTAAGGTATTTTACTTTTAAATCTTCAATTGCATCAGCTTATAAGACAGATCACTTATTAGATTGCTTATTATTTGCCTTTTAAACCTTTTTGTTGTCAGTTTTTACAAAATCAATGATCTTGGTATTGTAAACCCCTCAATGCTTACAGGTTTTCATAATTCTGTGCTCTAGATGATTGGTGGCTAAGTATTTTGCCACCAACCATCAATAAGTCTATTTACTTGACTTATTATTGGACGCTTTAAATATTTGTGATTATCAATAACAATTATTGACAAATTGGTAACAAAACATCATCAAAATTGAATGTAAGTTAAATAATAGATGAATTTAATTACTTGTATGTGTGGAAAAAAGTATTGCTGTAGTAGCCTTGGTGGCTAAATATTTAGGCACCAAAGCTCCTTGGTGGTCCTTCAGCTCTAAGATGTTCTACACAAAAGTTATATCCTCAATAATCTTGTCTATTGTTTCATTTTCATTTCTAGCTCACCTATTTTCAAATTTAATGCATTTAAGAAGTCAATGTGGCTTTCAACACAGTCGTTAAGTTTTAAAACAATCACTTGGAAGGTGAAGATCGTTGAATGTCTACATTACATTCTTACTTTTTCTCCTTTACTTCGCCAATTATTTTCAAAACGTTTCAGCTCGTGCAGGTCTCTTTGTAATATATTGCCTTTTGAATCAAATTACGTCAATTTCTGGTCAGAATCTAACTCATGGAATAATGGAGATGAAATTCCTTTCTTCAGGTATCTTGAGAATTCTCCCTGCCTGCCAACATCTCTCCCAAATAATACCTGATTCTTATCCTTCTAGTTTAGACTACGATAGGTCTCCACAATTATAGGAAAAGCGACGACATTATTCAAACTTCATAAACCGGGGAAAATCGTGACTCAATATAAAAGGAATTCATTCCATAATTATATTTAACTCAAAATTACGTTCACTTCTTTAGTTCACGTGCATCACGTTTTCCTTTCTATTCCAATGCGTTCCCTCTCTGTCCAGTTCGAGAAATGTAATCCACTTAACGCTGAAAACCATGGGCCACAAACAAAGTGAGGAAAACTCTTTAAAAATTTAAAGCGCTGTCATAGAAATCGAAAAGTGAAGGTTCACAAAGGCTCATTCGAATTCTTGAAAGTTTTCCTTGATGGGAGCAGATAAATAAAGATAAAGGAATGGAAATATAGTAATTTCTTTACCAAACTAAGTCTAGAATCTTATTTTTCAAGGCGAATGTGACGCTTTTACGGTGGGATTGTTTCCGACACCAAAAACTTCGGGATGGCAGTGAACAAGAGCATCATCATTACGCAAGGCATACTTTTGCTTCTTTTCAGTTCAGTTCGTTTCTCTTTGTGAACGTGAGTCTGTTTTACGTGAGGAAAATGTTGTTTTCTCAGCCCTGATTTTCTTTGCGGTTTCAGTCGCATTTTAGCTTAAATTACAATAGCGTACGGATTGGGCATCGCTCCTTTTAGGATAATGGCTGGCATGCAGTAGAGAGAAGCAAATTCTCCATAATCTTGGGGAGTAATATATTGATTTGAGACTGAACTGTGGTTTGATTCGGCAGGGACAGAACTCTTTAGAAATGATTGGATCGCAAGACGAGATTCATTAGGGATTGGAAGGTGAAGAGACGAGGATGAGGTAAGGAATGACGTAAATTATTCCCATTTTTATCACCATTTTGCAATGCATTCTTATTGAATCGCCAAAAGTATCGTTTAACCTGTATTAGATGGCAATATAATTAGCCTTAGATCTTGTTGATAATATCATTTTTGCAACAAGAAGGAGAGATAAGAACAACTCCGTTTATTCTGCCTTTCCTCTCTTGACGAAGTAAATATTTCAGTTTCGCATAATTGGTCTCTGGATAGTCTCAGACAGAGGTTAGGACGGTGCGGCATTTAAGTGCGCTCAAGGCGGCCTTATCATTCCTTCCTGAAAAAAAATGCGCGCATCTCAATGAATTTGTTCTCCAATCTCGTTTATCATGTCTTGCGAAATTTAAATGGAAAAAGTTCTACTGACATTGTAAGATATATTTAGCTTTTAAATTCGTCATCCTTCGGACAGTCGCGGTGTTTATCTCTTTCCTCGAAAAACTTTTGAACCGTGACGGGGCAGAGCCCGCTATAAGAAAACTTAAGAAGCAACTCATGAGGCTCTTTTCAGGAATGTTTTACGTCTTCAAATTAGGATTCATTGGTCATAGCTACACCTAGCCCAATATGACTTGGTTGTTATACCCTTTTTTATATAATTATAATCTTCCACTCATTTATTTTATATCCAATTTTGATCGACTGAAATAGATCTTGGTCGACTTATGAGGAAGAGATTAAAGAAGTTCAGACAAGAAAAATTGTTCAAGGATAGTGTGGAGGCGTGCAGTGTTTGCACAGAAGAGTGTTTTGCTTTACCTATACCAAAATGGAATAATGAGAATGCTACGTTTATAGTTGCACGATATATTTTATTTCGAAGAAATTTTAATTTTTTTAAACGTTAAATTTATTTATTTGCATGTTCCATACTTACATTTAAATGTTATTAAATAAATAAATTGAAAATAAAGAGGAGTCATCTTCACTTCCAAACGATGCTTTCTATCCAAGACAAATAGGAAGATACGCGCATGTACACTCCTGGTGAATTCTTACATCCACAAAAGTTTCCGAATGATGTAACTCCTAAAAGCTTATGCATGCAGTTTCTCACCAGAGGAACATGCAAGGGGCCGCCTGAATCGCCCTGCAGAAGAAAAACCTTATTTAGAATTCATTGTTAAAAATAGATTTTTATTGTAATGATGAATTTGTTGTCTAACTAAAATAGTTGTTATCGGAAGTAAACATTTACTCGTTACTTTATGTAGGTTAATAACTGAACGAAATTAAGGTCAAAATGTTTATGAGTCCAGTGAACCAAAACTAATTATTTATTACCTGGCATGTATCTTTACCGCCACAAAGTTTTCCAGCGCATACCATTGTTGAGTCGATGCCTTTATTCAACGAGGTTCCATATTTTATTTCCCGTGAGAATGTTTCTTCACATTTCGATCTATTCAAAACATCAAGTGTAACTTTCATGAGTACTGAGCTGGTTTCACCACCTGTGGAATGTGTAATATATGCCATAAACAACACAATATTCATTTTCAACAAGAGAAAATAGAAGAAACTCAAACTTCTTTACTTTAAAGGGAAGCCTTAAAATCAGTTATCATAAAATTTTAATTTTTCTTTGTAAATGTAAAATAGTGCCCGAAGAACGGCAATGAGCATGCTCAACAGAGACATTTAATTGATATAGATATTATATCTGACAAGCCGGATTTTAAGACCCCTTCCATTAATACCAAAAACCATAAATACATATTATTCAGAGCAAAACAGGATAATAGCAGTTATACTTTATTTATAAAATACAGATAACATCCTATTTCCTAAACGACAGGTAACTATATGAAAAAATTATTATAAAAGTTCTGAAATCGATAGGAAAGAGATTTAGAAAATCATAGAATAAATGAAATTGAAAATGGAAAACATGATTGGGATTCGAATCCCTAGTATTTCCCTTGCCGGGAGGATTTCTTGCCAATTCAAACTATCACGAAGATCGGTCTCACTCTGTATTAAATTGGCAAAGACATCCACCCGGAAAGAGGAAGTTCCAGTTTCGAGTCACGGTCATTTACGGGTTTTTCATTTCCGCTAATTCCTTGGGTCGGTTCTGAAATCTTTTATAAGCTGCAGCTTGGGAGCCTAAGAGTTTTGTTAAAAGCTGGAAATGGAATAAAGTTGGTTTATGCTACTTTCACTATCATAAGATGTAAGTTGCAGCCAATGCTGGGAAACTGTGAATAGCATTTCGTTAACGTAAAATTCAAAGCTTGGGAGCATTTTCTCCTTACCAAAACAGACTCTGCCCCATCCAGTTGCAACAGCTTCGCCCTTGTCACTTTCTTCATCCCAATCAGGTAAGCAAATGGGATGTATCTCTTTGCTTACGGTCGGCTGAGAGTGATTTTCAAGGGCAGGTCCAATTTCCAGAAGAGCTAAATCATTATACTTAGCATTATCGCTGTACTCAGGGTGGCGGTATCTGCCAATCACAGGATGCGTTTGACCGTGCACTGAATTCTCCAGATCGACTGTACCAAGCAGAACCCATTGCGCTGGTCCCCTGATAAAGGCGTAAACATTTTTATGTAGAAAATGCATTCGGGAATAAAAAGATATTCATCGAAAAGTCAAGGCATTAGAAATCATCAAATTGCGCTAAAGAGAAATTTGATGGCATTCTCCATTATCAGCGTGGCATTGTTCTAAAAATTATAAGTAATACTAGAGAGCACGGTGTTTTTCGGAAAAATTAAAGGTATTCTAACATCTAGCATGCTGAACACCTGACCGATCTTGTAATAAGTAGTCATTAAATATTCACATGTATCTGAAAACGATTCTAATATTTATACTTTGATGATTCGTTCTACTTATGTTAATGCTATAAATATAAGTAGCAGAAGTAGCTTTTTTCTAATCGATTCCTTATAGTACCATTTTTCCCCAATACGTCAGTTAAATGGGAGAGTTCAACAGTTTAATTAGTTGGTAAGAGAAGAAACGCCGCAATAGAAAAAAATGAAGTTTTTAAATGCTTTCTTTCTTTTTTTTATTTCTTACTAAGCTTTTTTGAGTCTTTCGGGATTATGTTGATTTTGTTAACTTTTTCGTGTAATTTGGAGTCAAATTAATTATACCTTTGGTAAAATGAATGTCGTTGCTTGGTAGTACTCCTGACCCTTTCGAGACCGACAGAATAGGATAACTTTCACTTATAAAAGGATAGAAATAAAATCACTTCGCATTGGAAAATGCATGAAATTAAATATTAAGAATTTATTCTTAAGGAAGTACCCATTCTTAAGGTAAATATTGACCTCTTTTGGTAAAACTCTGGAATCGAAGGAATGGCACTAAACTTAAGCTCGGATCTTTTTTGTGGTTTTACCATCGGATCAATGATATCATCAAAACCTTACGTCTGGCGATTTTTGGTTTAGCCCACACACACAAATAAGGGTGAAAGTATTTATTTCAATACGTGTAAGGTAAGGTAAGTCCACAAAATGGACACATTTTGTGGACTTACCTGTACACGTATTGAAATAAATACTTTCATCGTTATGAAGTTCCACCAGATCTCCCTGGACTGTATTCATTTTACACAAATAAGCATAGTCTGTTACAAACAATTAAATGAATAAACATAAACCAATTCTCTTATGTACAATATTAACTAAAAGGGACAACAGAATGTATTATTTTGTTATAATTTGCATTAATTAATTATAATTCAAAAGAAGCAGAGCATTGCAAGTTTGAATTGTAAGTTTTAGTACGTGATGCATTACAATAAAAACTTTTCCGTTATCTACAGATGCTTAGATATATCTCAAACTCCATCATAGATAACAAATTCAATAGTGAAAACAAATTTTCAAATCCCTCTTAACTAAATACAGCACCATATTGAACATCAATGCATTTGTATGTCTCTGAAATTTCCACATACATTAAAACGTTAATTATTTTATGATGATCACTCACTTGTTGAATGCATAAAGGCAATGAGCCGCAGTAAGAACGAATTTGTCACTGATTAGAGATCCTCCGCAGCCCCACAATGGCTTATCTAAAGGTCCAAATCCGACAGCTGCCTGAAGTCAGCGAAAATAAAAGAAATTATTAGTCTGGGACAGAAGAAACCAAGGAAAAAGTAAGTAAAAGCAAGGGTCTCCGGATAATAATAATAATAAAACGTCTTTATTAGGGCGAGATTGAGACTAGACATGATAGCCATGTTAGTGAAGCGCTCGCCTTCAGTGAAAACCCGGTACGGGTTCGATTCTCAGTGGGGGGTCTCGTGCGAAATGACCTCAGCTGTCTAAGCACTTTAATGTTATAATAATATTAATTAACGGTATAGAATGTTAAAATTAATATATATGTAAATTTTCAATACGATATGAAATATTACAATTTAGCAAAAATCTCTTATAGCGATCAAGCATCAACTAATGTCGATAAATTTATTTTAAGTTGTTCAACATATTCCAAGAGAAGAATTTAAAGCTCATCGAAAATTTCACTTGTAAAATACGAATGTTTAAAAGCCTTAGGTAGTTTTTATAATGATCTTCATTTTAAAGGCTATGTAATAAAAACAGCGTATAGCAGTAACAGTATATGTATGTTACTGTTTCGCTACTGTTATGTATATAACAGTAGCGAAACGTCGCGACGCGTCGGGAAGTTTTGACTGAATCCATGTTTAACACATGATGTCAAACGCCGGATATAAAATCACGTACTTCCTCAATATTGTTAGCCTAGATAAAATTTTGGTTTTGCGGTGGTTTTGGTTGGTTCCTGTTTATATAATCTATTAAGATGTAAGACCATAAAAATATCAAACAGTTAACTTTACTTAAGATACTATTTTTATCCAAACAATTGTAACAGGAAATTGCAAATTATAATCAGAATCCATAAGTCGTACAAATATTTTACCTACCATATGAGGAAATTCTCCTTGTTTTGCTGGCTCTCCTCCAGTTATTCCAGTCAAACTGCAAACTTTTGAGTATTTTCGGCACCCTGAGTTGAAAATCAACGAAAAGTATCCATTCTTGTTAAAAATATTTTATTTGACGTAAAATTAATACTGCCCTAAAGGACCTTCAATCGAGTCAATAACTTCATTCTTTACTAATCGCTTTCCCTTTAAACGCAATTTTCAGACATATACTAAGTAAACTATATGAATTGGTTTATTTACTCCTAAATAGGTTATTTTCAACAAATAAAATAATATAAGGACCAGTTTTTGCTTTTAGAGATTTGATGGATACGGAAGAATGTACTGCACTAGACAGAATCAATTTATTAACAGACTTCCCTTTATCATTCTTGCCCTAAAAGTAGAGATATTGCTTTATTATTTTTATCGTTCTCATAACTATTATTATTACAGGAAGATTTATCTAACTTTGAAAATGAGAAAAACTTCAATAGTTTAATACTTGAGCAATATTCTAAATAGACATTTATACTAGCACATAGTCACTTCAGAGAGATCACTTTTTCATCGATAAACAGTCAATCATAATAACGATTACTTTCAGTATTCCTCCTTAATCACATTAACAAATTCTTACTTAGATGTATGTGTCATTAACCCTTAAGTAGCCGCGTGACGTATTGTCACATAACCAGTCGCGTCGGTTCATATTGATCTGAAACTTAAAATCACTTAGAAAAACACTTTTCTGCCTCCGATTAGCTGAGTGGGTAACGCGTTCGACTACGGGGTAAACTGTACCGGGTTCGATTCACGGTGAGGATCCACGTGCGAAATCACTTTCGCACTGTCGAAGCACGTTTAAAAAATGTCTAATTACTTATGATAACTAACAAATTTTGACATTACGAAAAGGTAGAAATAGATAAAACATTTATGTTGACGTCATGTTTTCGCTCTCCAAATAAAAAATTTTCACAAATAAATTTTCGTTCAAGTCATGTAAACGCGTTGGGACTAAGTATTTTTATCCATTGTTTTAGTCTCAACTAAAAAAATAATAACATATTAATGTAACCGCTTCATGTACTGAATTCTCGCCGTTATAGCCAACAAAAGGGTCTAAGATTACTCTCAGAAGGACACGTAAGTCCAAGAGAAAAAGCAATAAGTAAGTAAACTTCTTCCCGATATATCGATGCTAAACAGGTTCCTAAATCGAGTAGAGAATGATATAGGTAAGATATATAGGTTCGTTCTCAGAGCTGTTGGTGAGTCGATCGAATTACTAATCATGTGTTTCCGTAGTTTCTCAATCAAATGAACGAAAAATTCGTCGGCAGAAGGTTAAATACTTACAAAATTTGGCTTTGTCTCCTGGTTTTGGAGTCGGTACAGGAATGCTGCTCTTTGGACAGCACACAATAGGTCCATACCAGCGCATAGTGCATATCATAGGCATTTCTCCTTTCCTCCATGAATCATAGAGCGAAGGACAGCTGAAGATTGATCGGCATGTGCCTTCATTCCCAAATCCATCGGAACATTTGTCCTTTGTAGGAAAGGAATTTATTTCTGCAAACCAAAAATCGACACTTTCAGCTTTTAAGCATTAAATTATATCGGACATCTTTCACCCATTTTATTATTAAGATATAACGAGCTTTGAAAATTGTAAGAATATACAGTCGTTGTAAGACATCTAATAAAGAATCAACTATTGACGGTTACCTAAGGAAAAATTATATTTCATTGATGAAGATTTACGAGAATAGTGAGGTAATTCGTATAAATAGGAGAACTTTAATTCGTATAAATAGGAGAACTTTAACGGTTGAATATAATTAATTGAAAGGAAGCAGTCCTTAAAAACGTACTAATGAGGCGTTTTTTATACTGATTAATTAAATTAAATCTCGAAGATGAGGGTATTAGAAGCAATGAATACGTAATATTCTGAAAAACGAAGAGAATAAATTGGATGGAAGTTATCGAATGCGAAATATAACGATGAGTTTGTACGTACGAGTATAAATGCTAGCAGAAGATATAGCATAAAGAAGGAGAAGATGAATCGATTGATATTGACGAGAAATCGAAGATGCGATAAGGAAGTAATGGAAGGAAGAAGAGATGCAAATAGTTGTCGAATAAAAACTATTACAATACATCAATTGAGAAATGATACTGAGAAGAATAATCATGTAGGGATAAGGCGATCCTGATGAAAAAGATGAAACAAAGAATTCCAACCTAAACTATGAATCGACTATTGTTGTTCTTAAAAGTATCCTGTATTACGATTTTGGAGGAATCCAACGTCCTGATGTTCCCCGATCATCTCATTTTTCAAGTTTAGATAATGTTCAGCTAATAAATGTCAAAAATTAGATATACTCTATTTAATATTTTGACTTTTCTATTCATTTCTTCAAAAATAATTGTTCGGAATTTTTAAGATTAATGGTGATATTTTGTGAGATATCATTGCATGGCTCTTTTGAAACATTACGTCGAATTTTGAAGCTGCTAAAAGTGTCGCCACTTATATGTAACCCTTATATGTAACTTATATCACACCATGTATACCCTGCAAGCCACCCTCCGGCGTGCGGCAGAGGGTGCATACACCATGACTCTACTTCTCAAATCGATTACTTACGCGTATAGCTCGCGGGAAAAAGAATTCATGAAATCTCCAGTTCTAGCATCTGTATCTCTGATTTTTATTGCAGTGTCAGAACGCGCGATGTACGCTACGTCTTCTAAGAACATACTTTCACTGAACTTATTAAGTAAATTTAACCATTTTTAAAATCTTCTATCTCCCAGACATTCCTATTCTGTATCTTCAAGCATTTGAGTAACGCTCAACGTTTTTTAATTCTCGAACAGCACGCTTTTCGGCAGGATTCCATACACTACATGCATACTCAAGGTGAGGCCTCACTAACGCAAAGAAACAATGCTCACGGTTCTTTTCTTCGCTCCCACCGACTATTCTTTTGACGAAGTCGAGTTTCGTTAAGTGCTTTTCCACATATACTATGGGTCCGGGTACCCCATGTTAAGTTATTCGTGATGGTTACTCCAAGATATTTTACAAATTCTTCTTTTGATAAATTATTCTTTCGGAGGCTATACTAATAATCATTCCCGATAGAATTTCCTCCGAAGAAGTTAATCACTGAATATTTGTCTACATTAAGCCCTAATTGTCAATTGTCGCACCATTTCATAATTCTATAGAAATCATTTGGCAAGGTTTACACTCAGTTTCCCTATAAATAACCTTATCGTCTGCAAATATCCAAACTTTACTATCAATGTTATTACCAAGGTAATGTACACTGAAAATAGTAACAGTGCGATTACGCTGCCATAGCCTAACTTAATCCAGATTGAAATTAATAATATCATTACTACTTGTTTTCTATGGGAGAGAAAGTTTATCGTTCAATTTATTACTTTTGCATTAATACCCGCAAGTTTTAATTTGTATGATTATCTACTATGTAAGGATTGATCAAATACTTCCAAAAATCTACAAATATCGCGTCGACTTTTCTTTTATTTTTGGCAGATGTAAAAACATCGTGAATGCCGGCTGAGACTCGCAATGTCGTTCCTTATGAAAACCGTGTCCATTCCTTACTGTAAATGTGGACATGCCGAGAAAGCCCATTGAAGAAGTAATTACATTTTCCAATATTTTACCGCTTAATGACGTTAAAATGGTAGCGGATGTACATATTCATATAAAATGAAACAAGCATACCATATCGAATTATTCCAAATATGTAAGTTATTTTCCGTTGGACACAGAGAAATCGAAAAGGATTTTTACCTTATCTGAAAATTTACTTAATCTACGTCTGATTCTACTTTTGTGTGAAATAACCATCGATAGATGTAAGCAATGCAGGACCATTTGGAACAAAATACTTGGTAAATAATAAATGAAAAATATAAATTCCCATTCGATCGCTTGAATTTCATTCTGGACGTTAATATTTTCAATGGTTAAACTAAAACGCATACTTTTTTGATTTTGAATTGATCTCTGAGAAATATTTTACTTGAACTTCAATAATTTCATTTTACTACTAACAATAAGATAAGCAGTTTCATCAAGCTAGTGACACGAAATTTAACTAGAAGAGAAATTTCTAAAATTACGAAAAGTAAAACATAAACAGTAGTCTAACCTAATGCCTACTTACCAGTATAGTTTTTGGAGAGACAAAACCTAATGTGAGAAATCAGCAAACTGCAGAGTAAAAGCCTGAAATCCCTTTCCATCTTGATCGACGAGGATTAGCTAACTTTATTATGTCCCATATTCTTTTATACTACCTAATTTTTATCACTAGTATTTGGCAGACCACAGATATGAAAAATTCCCCTCATTTCTACTACCATCAACCCATTTCCTTCCTTATTCTCTTAATCTCTACAATGGGGATCTTTGAATGGGAAGAATGATATGACTACATCGCTTTCACTGACGTCCTTCCTCGTTTTTTATTGCTGGTCAATTCAACGTTCTTCAAACAAGAAAATATTAAAATAAATGAAATAGCGATACATACTTCAATGTTAATAGGAATAATTCTAAGTGATTTTCAACTCATCTTTAAATTCTAAATAGCTAATCTCGTTAAGAAGTCACCCTATATAACTTGTGTCATAAACTGAAAAAGCAAATATTAATTAATTTCAATACTTTAAGAAATTTTATCTAAAGACTAATCTTATTATACTAAACAGCAACAAAGCTTAAAATTTTTAGTTACTTAAACCCACGCAACATTACTTTCCAGGGATCCGTACATTTTCTACAGCTCTTGTAAGTCGTATCAAATGTTTGTCTTTAATCACTCATTAATTAGTCAAGTCGGTTTTACTCTTACGGCCCTTTAAAAAGGCGATGTAGTCATATCATTCTTCCCATTCAAAGATCCCCATTGTATCCCCATTTCTCTCAATTGATTTATCGTGTCAAAAATAACGCATAGACATTAAAAGAATCAAAAATATTATTTTTGTAATTGAGAGAATAAGTTTCAGTTTATTTAGTTACAAATATTATTATAGAATAATTAAGTAAAGCTTTTGTGCTTTATGTTCCCTTTTAAGTACCTCACAATGCGTATAAAAACGAGCACATCATTAGGCTCAATTCCTACCCTGCTCCATATACAAATAAAAGCTTTTTTTAGCATTAATTATACCTCATGTGAGACCGGTTACGACTTGAAGTACATCTTTAACAGTCTCTCGAAACAGGAGTAATGTTGGTGCAGAGGATTCTTATTTATCAGAAATAGACGTAAATTGAATCCATTCCGCGCTATCATACATTCATATTAATAGCGAACAGGAAAATCATCCTCAGATAAATTTTACGGAGCACGACATTCCCAGAAAAATTTCCCTGATTTTTGAATCAACGGACAGCATTTCCCAACGCATATTTAATAACAGATTCAATTGCGAAGTTATTTCATTTTTTTGCCTGCATTTGTGTCCAATGCTTCAATCTCACTGCGAGTGGTTGGAAAGAAATGGATCAGACGAAATGTAAATGTGAGTAAAAGGAGGCTATTTACGAGAGTAGAACTAGGTTTCTGCAGACCTGTGTAAGTAAAATCAATAGAGTGCTCCGAAAATGATTATGGCGGGGATATCATCTCCAAAATTTTCCGAAGAAAACAACAGCAACGTCGGGTATTAGGTGACGTGAGGATTGTTTCCATCTAGGATACGTATACTGCAAACGTTTTGAAAGTTAAACTTTCCCGCAATGTGACGACCTTTGTGAGTGGAAGGTTGAACAGTCAATTCGGTGTGAGTAAACGACAACGAGAAGTCTCTTTTCCGTCACATCATCGTATCGTCATCGCCTTCGATTTTCGCCATTCGAAGAGTTTCGCGGATTATATCCTCGCATTAATAAGGTTCGGCGCCGCTTATTAATCTCACCCACGCAGATACGCAAAAATCAAGCTCCGTCCTCATAAACCTTTCTCTCTTACTCTCATTAGCATTTCCTGTGATAGACTTCCCAACATCCACTCGTAGCGATCACGCATTAGCGATAGTGAAGGATTGAACATTATGCAAAGGGATTTAGTCAGAAATGAAGCAATTGTTAAATTTACACTACTGCATGATCTCGGCGCTGCTCTTCAGTGTGCTGAAGATTTTACGAAATATACTCAATCATATGTTGATTAGTGTCAGAATAGGCATACAGAGAGCGAATGTCGGAAAAATCCTTCCCAGCGGTGTTTGGTCACGTTGAGGGAAAAGAAATTCTTCAATACAATAACACACAAACTATAATATAAATTCTTTAGCATAAATTGTGAATTTACGACTTTTAAAGTAGCCTGTGTCATTTATATTTTAATTATATTTTTTACGCAATTGTTCTCTGAAAATTTTCTAAAATCTTCCGGTGAGTGATTTGAGAATGAGTGAGATTATTCCACCGATTCCACGATAGATGTACGTAAATAAACTCTGGAATAGCTTCTGTGTCTGGTATCTGTTGCAACAACCAAAGACTTATTGATATCAATGCAAATATCTGAAAATTTTGCTTGCATTTTCATCTTTGAAACAGAATTTAGAGATAACAGTATGGATATCGTTAACTTTCATTTATATGTTGCATATGAAGTTTTTGTCCAGCGATTATTACCAATTACATTTGGGTAAAGAGAAAATTTGTGCAAATCAACGAAATGACTACACTGCTTTCAGATGATACTAGCATCGGATATACAAAATATGTGATTTAGGACGGTGATTCCCATCACAGGTAAAACTCCATTTTCTCCAATCGATTCCTTTTTTAAGCGCTCGTAGTTTATAAACATATTTGGGACCCTGATCGCAACAAAAGATGGTACTCTTTCATAAATCACCACTTTAGATCACCAATGCTTGACATTTTTGTAATTCTGATGGAAACTATAATTTGCAGAGTATCACTTCCTCTGCATATCTTTTGATTCAAATATTATCATTACGCAAAGCAAAGGATAGGAAACCTATATCTATGTGAAATTCTTCTTCATAACTTCTGCCGAGCAGAAAATTATATTAATATCCATTCCTACCATGTTTCTCTGAGCCCTTTCGCTAGCCACTGCTGTCGACTTAAAAATAAGAAAGGACACAGATTTTCAAAGGGGACTAGGTCTTGTTCTAATATAATTTAGCAAATAAAAAAGCATGAAAGAGAAAGAACACACGACTATATAGTAGTAAAGCTTAAGAGACATCTTTATGTGAAGAAACATCCATAAACGCACACCGTTGAAATTGTTCCCAATTTGAGGCAGTTAATAAGGAAGTAAAAATTACCGTACAGCCATAAGGAGATATTTTTGTCGTATAGGCTCATACCGAAGAAACCCAGGGAAAAAACAGAAACCGATCTTAGGTGTCATTGTTTCGATCCCAGAAGATTAAAAATCCCGATTTTCCCATAAAAATGCATTATCCGGAATTTAGGATATTATTTTGAGTCATTTCCCGGAACGGAGGACAATGGAGAATCGATGTATCGTTAGAGGAGGTAAGTTTCTTACGTAAACTGCAAACTAAATGTCCACTAGATTACTTCCAATTACTTCTGTTGGTTAAACGGGTGTGATGAAGTAGTTTGTTAAGAAAAACGCGAATTTTCAGTGATATTTAATTATAGAATGTGTGCAATAATGTACTTAATCTCATTTCGAATCTTAGATCATATGATCCATATTCCATATGGAACTTTAAAAAACAACTGTTACCATCGTTAGTCGATGAAGCCAGCCAGGAGTAGTTATTTGTTTTAAAAGTAATGATCATTTCGAGCATAAGTCCATAATTACTTCTTATTTTAAGCTTATGAGTAAACTTTTAAAGAAGCTAGATTATTTCATTTTTTTTGCTAGGAAAATGAGTTCATTATGTGCTCCTGAAATTGTTACTTCTTGAAATTGTTTTGGCATATTGATTAAAATACTCTAAGTTGCGCATATGTCAATCCTTGAATACTACATTCCACATGACATCTATATTGGTGTTGTATCTTTGTCATGCATGAATGATGATTCTTTGTTGCATAAAGGAAGATAATTCCATTATTTGTTGAAGTTCGCATTGTGAAAGATTTTTGCTCTTAAAATAAATTCAATAATTATTTAGAATATTTTAACAGTCATGAAGTTTATAGATATTGCTTAGAAAAATCATGACTGCATCCTTCTTTCCAGGAACTGATTTTCACATCTTACTAGTGGATTTTTTGAAAGGCATCATTTGGGTTGATGGTTGGATATTTCATGAAACTCATCAATTTAAAATTCCATGCTATTTATACAGCTTTAAGAAATTGACATAACTGGAATGTATTCATGTTCCCTTAGTACTCATATTTAAGTCATTTATCAATTTTTTGTTTTTAATTAGTAATTAAGAGAAGACATTATTACAAAATTAGACCCATATGGAGAAAAGTACTGTTGAAATAATTTTGAAGTGAATGAAATATCATGGCAATGATGATCATGATGTGAAATCCTTTGGATATTTATTTAATTTGTATAAATAGATTTGTTGTAATTATTAAATTTGAGTAATCTACCTTAAAAATAAGTCATTGAATATTTCTGTTGCAGTAATCCTCATATGACTGCTGAAAAAATAATTCTCAAGGCTGCCATCGATATCTTAGGCCTGGAATATGGAAGAAATAGTTTTGTTGAGTAGTTTTAGAAAAAATAAGTTATGAAGAGATGCAATTACTCAGCAAGATTAAACTATTTGTTCACTTAGAGCTAAAACTCCCATTTTTAATGACATGATTTGCTTTAATTATCAGTCAGTGAACCCCTTTTAAATCCTGGGGTTTGGTGAAACTTAGTGAGTTGATGGTGTTTAACATCTCACCTGTGCTATGATGGCTGTACAGAAAAGAAGAAAGAAAAGTTTCTGTAATGGATTTAGGTCTCAACCCTGACTGCACCTCCAAGGTAGGAAAATGGTCTTAAGAAATAAGCCCTTATTTTTGTGAGTTAGCATTTCCATTTTTTACTATTTTTCTCATTGGATTTGATTAAATTTTTCCTTCTTTAATATGTTTAGAAAATGGGTGAATATATTTCCCTTAATGACTTTCCAAGTTGATCTTTATCTTAAATACAGAAAGAATAATTTACGGCGACCTTCATTACTGCAAATGTACTTGTATATTAATTACAACGCTTGCATAAATGGTGTCATCACTTATTGACTTATGTTTATTCTGAATTATAGAATATAAACTGTTATGAAGTAAGCAGCTATGTTTTGAGTTAAAGCTATGCCAGAGTAAGCTTGAATATAGACTGTAAATTTCATTGTGTCTATGGAATTCGACTATGAATTGTTATTGAAAATTCCTTTTGTATATTGGTTTAGCACATGGCATATTAAAATTAAATGCCCTTCCAGTCACTCTGATACATGAATTATATTAGTTGCCTAAGACTAAAATTACACCAATCAAAAGACCATTGCCATATTACTTACATTGTATGTTTACATAGATAAATCTTTATGAGCATGCTATTATCATTTACAGATTCTGAGGAACAACGATTATGATTGCTCGTAATTAGAGGATCAACTCAAAATTTCAAAAATTAGCAAACTGTAACCTTATGCTTATCCTAAAATCATTTTTAGTTTAACTATAAAACAAAGTCAGAACAAAAAATAACCATTACTCCTCAATATTTTTTACTTGTTATCTAAATTTGAAATATCCATTGAGAAACTGGTGAACTAGCATGAAAATAGTCAGGTGTATTCTATTGACCAAACGCGTTCAACTTCAATGAAAGTGGTCCCGGGTTTGATTCCCGGTGGGGGCCTACGTGCAAAATGACCTAAACTGTCGAAGCACTTTTAACAATACTATACTATACTATACTCTATTGACCATTTCAATTTAATTTCATCAACTAAGCCATAATTATTAAAATAGCATGGTGGTTAATTTATTAATGAAATAATTGTTTAATGGTAATCAAAGGCCATATAAGTATGATTTTTTCTTGTTAAATTATGTTTGTGTGAACAACTTTAATAGAGCAACATTTGAATTATTATTTCAATTTTTGTTTGTTAATTCTAACAAGAGTTCAATGAAAGTAAATCAATTTTTAGTTAGTGACTGGCTAACAGAATTGATAAAGCCCACAGTACATAAAGTTATTGGTATATAACCCTTATTTTATCAGGTAAATCAAAATCTTGCTTAAGTGTTACACAATTGTTAGGGTTTATGGAGGAACATCTTCCTTGAATATTGCCTTTGAGTATATTATAATATTAGTAAAATAATTCTGAATAGTGAACAGAAAGTAAGTAAATTAGATAACATATAAAATACAAAATCATGGCTCATATAATGAGAAGCATACTTCTAATTGTCATAAAGAAATGTGTCCATTTTTGTTATCCTAAAACTTATTTTTTAAACTACCATTTTTCTTTGAATTAGTTGCTGTTTTCTATGTTTGAAAAAAATCAGGGTTTGAATTTTTGAAAGCTTACTTTTGGTTGTGTATCACTTTCTTTCTTATTATACAATTAAATACAAAACTTGTACAGATCCACACACAATTATTTCGGTTTACCGGTTTCGGCATAAGTCATGCCATCATCAGAACTGATGATGGCGATCAGAGTTCTGATGATGGCATGACTTATGCCGAAACCGGTAAACCGAAATAATTGTGTGTGGATCTGTACAAGTTTTGTATTTAATTGTATTATAATGAAGTTCCACCAAGTATCGCTCGACCATATTCATTATACTTTCTTTCTTTTTTTTCTTTAAGGGACTTTGTTTTCCATTATGATGTAAGAATTTGATACTTATTTCCTGTCAAGAATCAATAACTCCTGGTAGTCAGAGAATCTTAAAGAGGGATGAATTCTAGAGAGAATGTTAAATATATCAGTTTTTGTCTAGAATGAAAGGAAGCAAAATTGTTTATTGCAATCGATATTTACTTAAAGTCATGCACCAGCACCTTTTGATTCAATGTTGTATGTTTGGGTGTGATTTTTTTTCTGACTTTCAAAAATCTTGTTTTAATGTGGTATATGTTTTGGAAACTGCAGTATTTCTATGAGCCATGGATTATAATATTCCATCTATTTGTATTAGAGAGAAGGAATCTCTTCCCAATTCACTGTTTTTCTTTGATAAAGGTTCATTAATGTGGTAAAATCTCAATTTCATGAACTACTTTAAATGAAACATTTCACACATTTCTAATTAGACAACTTCATTTTAATAATTAAGAAACTTCAGAGACATAACAATTTGAATGCACCTTACAAGCACTATAGCATTTTGTTTGACTAAGGGATGAAAAAATGAAGATTTCACTCCAAGCCCTCACTAATCACATAAAGGATCATTATGTAAATACATAAAAGATTATGCATTGAAAATTTAATCAACCTAAAACAAAATAAATGTAAATAAGGACTAATGAAGGTTCTTCTGATAAGGTGAATGTCAGGGCATCAGGGAGGCTGGCTTTATAATAATACACTGAAAATATCATTTACTTTCTGAACCAAACAAAAGTGGTAAATTCCAATGGGCAAGGTGCTTGGAATCACAATAATGGTTTATGTTCAAATGTTAAGAAATTCAGAAGGTTTGGCGATGTGTTCTTTAGTTGTTTGTAGCTAAATGTGCAGCCTTACCAGAGTAATTACTCTGTGAGAAATGAAAAAATGAAATCATCCTATGCTTCAAATTTTAATAAATTACTCAAACTCAAAAATTAATAAGATGATAATATAATAATAGTAATAAGAAGAATGTTGATTATACAGGAAGTTATTTTCCCTATATATTTAACTCAGAGATCATTAGCTTTTCCTCATTTTCTGTTCAGACACATTTTTTGGACAACCTCCGTGCATTTTTCAATCCCTGCAATAAAATTTTGAAACATCGTAAATAGTAAAATATATGATGAAGGCTAAATTTTTAAGTACTGATAGACTTGTTTTGTAGAGCATTTATTTAGCATATTCTTAAAAAAAATCGAAACTCCATTCAATTCAGCTACAGGTTTTACTGTTTTTTTGTTCACAGTCACAAATTTTTCAATCCATTTATATTTCTTAGTACAGTTTACAATTACATTTTAATTAAATAGAATACTTTTTGCAATAGGAATACTGCAGTTCCATAACAATCCTCCAATGTTCATAATTTAAATGTTTAAAAATATTTTCCAGGTGTCTCTTAAATTTGAGTGATAAATTATTCGTGATATTTGTCTGTTTTTGTAAGCATGCTTATATTTAAGTTTGGTCGAGCTTATGTTGAAGTAGGTCTAAGACTGCGGCATTTTAATTTTGATAGCGATTCTCATATTTTCAATTATGCATTTCTTTAAGTGTCTATTATTTTATATTTTCATGATTTCTTACAGTTCTTAGAATGCAAAATTGATGAAAATTTAGCTAGCTGGAAGTAATTCTGAAGTTTCCAGAACATCCTAGAACTTCCAGAAATTTTGCTTTTACCCTTCAGCACAAATTCAACCCTTTGAAGCCCAAACTGCTTAAAAAGTTATACTAAGTCCCCAAGGTCATTCAATTGGTTAAAAAATAATAATGCTGTGTTTTCTCATGTTTCATAATTTTATTTTTTCAGATCAATTTTTGCCTTCTGTATTTGTATTCTCAGTGGTGTTTTTTCAATGGCTATGCTCAGAATAATTTTCTGAATTATTCTGAACACAGTCATTGAAATGACACAGCCCACAGAATACAAATGCAGAAGGCAAAGATGGCAGACACCACAGCAGCAGGAAAAACAATTGAATTTTTGAGCTCCGAGATAGGCCCAGGTTTGGCGTCCCCTACTGTACCAAAATGTTTGGGTTGGACATGTTTACAATGACATTTGAAAAGGTTCTTTCTGACATTTCTTTATTGCTCTCTGTAATAAAATGTACATTTCAAAATATTAACAATAAAGCACAAAAAATCCGCTGCTGGTGTCTTCTTTGCTGCAATTCCTCCATACATAACTCCAGTCAAGTACACATCTGTCCAAATTAGCCTGCAAGGCAAGAGAAATTTTTCATCAAAATTAATCATTGAAGAATCTACAGAATTGTCAAAAAACAGCCTAATATGAAAATAGCGTTCATCACTTTGATTTGGAATATTTTTATCATCTGAAAATTGATAAAAGTCTTACTAAACTCTGCAACAATAGCAAGTTTAACATTTACCTCAAAAATCAATCTTTACTAAAATTACATGTACTAATACAATGTTTATACCAGGTCTTCAAAATTATAGTTTTGATTACTGTTATCTAAAATATAGTTCAAAATATGTTTGAGAGTATCCAGAAATAACTGTATTAACTTTTCACCAAAAAGGATAGCATACACATCGAATAAATAAAATCTGCAAAAAATACAGTGGATACAAACAAATTAATAAATATTTGGATTCATACTCTATAATTTTCTTTGACTCATACTAGTCAAAGAAAATTATTCAACATATTCCTGTGCGACTAGGCTTACTGGCAGAAAATTTGGCAGCCATATAAATTAGCCCGAGAAATGATAAAATGTACATTAATTTAAGAACCAAAGCATCACCAGAATGCCAATAACTGGCGTTATAGATGCATGGGTATAGATCAAGTCGGCCCGACGTTGCAATCAATAGATACCATACAACTGATGTGGAGGATCCGCTCCACAGCGCTAAAATCAACGGAGGCTTTTGAATATCGAACTACGAACCCATTCAACATAGAAAATTAGGAAAATTCATTTACATGTAGAGCAAGAAGATGCTTCATTTAATTTAAGAGATAATGTATAGCCTTTTTCAGAGAAAATCTATTTACAATGTGTGGAAAAAATTGTCAAAAATCAAGTTACACCATCTTGAAGTAGCGTAACAGTCATGACGCCGCTGAATTGTCTAATCGAACAAAGAATCCATTTATGGGTATCCCACCCTTACGTTAACGTATGTCTCAAGTAAGCTTTGATTACGGAAACACTTGCACTCCTCCCACCTTTTCATTGCAACCGCGCGAAGTTATCCGCTATCAGAAAATAAGCTAAAAGAGCGAAGGAGTCCAGCAAATCTAATTCATCGATTCTTACGCTTTTAACTTCCGAGGTCACTGCAATCCGCGAACCAGGGTAATGCCCTAGGATGCTTTCCGCTACACGTTCTGTTTGCCTGTGGGGTTTCTTTCCGAGTAGATTCACGCAACCAACTTTCATTAAGCAAAGCATTAAACCGGAGAGAATTTAGGGCCAGGGAAAACAGCTATTTCAATGTAGTTTGAGTCGAAAGTCCAATGCCCAAATGTGAACTCATTTAATTCTTTATTAAACCCCAATTCATCCACAATAACTTAGGTAAAAGGCTGAAACGTACCGCTGATGCTGAAATCGGACCCGGTTGTTAATTTTATCGAACGTCGATGCATTAAAGTAAAAGATATTGAAAACTTAAGGTTCTAGTTTTATTTTAAAATACTGAAATCTGATCCGGTTTTGTAAAATTGCGTGGAATCTAAAAATCACTATCCCCTTGAAGTCGAATGAATGTTCCATTAAACAGAAAAGCTCATTCAGGAAGGCATGTCAAATGGAACAAATACATCCAATTTTAAAATTGAGGTACATACATTAACAGTCAATGCTGCAAAACCCATTTAACCAATCTGGTTGCCCTACAAAAAGATCTTAAGTTAAAACTGAAACCAACTCACAATCGATGACTGCATGGAATAGCATAAATCCCTGTGATAAGACTCCTGCTCCTGACCGAAGAACGCTTTCATTGTCATCAACACCATGGGGCTAACGCATTTACTTCACATTAACACATTCCCGCAAAGATCTTGGGAACTGATGAACCACCGTCAAAATATATTAACCCTTTATAGGGAAAAACTCCAACCGAAAGCACAATCCGACCAAAATTAAAGAGGAACACGCAAAATTAATCTCTTTAATGGGACTCACGAAAAGATGAGACGCCTGCGATAAGGTCTTCAACACCAGTCACCGTCCTTCGTACAGCAGCGAGGTGTCTCTGAGCAGGGCTGAACTGTAACCTTCAGCCGTCAACAGAACAGAGGACGAGTCGATGGCCTGCAAACCTTTTTATGCTCAGACAACGGATAGGGGTGGCGCTGTACGGGGAGGGGAGGGCTGGAAATATCTATCTCGATTACTATATTTCTTAAATAATTATAAACTATTGCGGGAATTAAGTTATCTAATATCCGGTATAAGTTTTTAAGAGAATATATTTAGATTGAATGATAAACTTTAAAAACTTTTGTTTAATTCCAGATACTGTTTACAGTAGCGTAAATGATATTTATCATTCGTCTTTGAAATGCCTAAATTTTAAGATTAATTTAATCAAATATAGAAAATGAATTGACTTTCNTTAGGCTTTTTGGAAAGTGCCCCAAAAAAATTTCAAAAGCAACCCATGAAAATCTTACGGGTGGGATTTGATCTGTCCTAGTACATCTGTGGTAATGTCAATTCTTATCACAGTTTAGAAGTTCCTCCAGTTACTATCACTCAGGTATGATGGCAATAACGTATCTGAAAGCACTTCAAAATAGTTTTTAAATTCCCTGTGCATCTCTTATGGAAGAATATTTAATCTGCCTTGGCATTGAACCAAGGATCAATTTAGCAGTTGTTAAGCTTGAATATGAAATACACAAGTACAATTCATATGCCGAATTTTAGCTATTTTGCTCTTCAGTTAGTGTCCTGAAAAAAAAAAAAAAATTTGAAAAAGAAAAAACAGTTATTAGTATATTTTCCAAGCCTGAAATATATTTTGTACAAATTACTTCAAGCTGCAAATTTTTGCAGAAAAATTTCTCTAAACTAATTGTTGATCGTATGGTGGAAGATGAGTATCAGTGAGTGAAACACTAATATTTCTCTTTACCTAATAAATAAAGAAATAAAATACAGTCTTTTGCCTCAAAAATATGGTATATGATCAAAGCTAGTTCTTGGTAGTTGCCATGGTAAGATATAGGTATATACTTACGGCATATTTCCCTCAGCCATACCCCTCTGCAGCAGCTCAAGGGATATAAATTTGGTATATGTATTGATGAATCAACATGACTGCAGCTTTACTCACCCAATTTAAATCAGTCTCGATTTATAGGAATGAAGGGATATTTTAAAATTACTCTGTAAATTTATAGTTTGAGGACCTTCAGAAATCCTACATTTTGGACGGCTTAAAAAAGTTGGAGAAATGCTTGGGAAAGTGTATAGAGTTAAAAGGAGATAATATTGAAAAATAAAAAAAGTCTACACAATATAATTTGTTTTTATATCTTTTCATAAGTACTTATTGAACGACCCTCGTAATTTTACAGAGCAGAGATCCTAGTCTTTTTACTCCATACTGTGTAAAATGTTTTCCAAGGAGGTGCAAGAACACAGTCTAAGAATTCAGAGGTACCAGCATATGAAAAAGCCGATAACCAGCAACCTATCTAATCAAATTAAAACTGGTATTTTGTATTTACAACAAATTTCATTGCCGTATGAAAAGTATGGACATAAACCATCACGTGAGCCATAAAAAGGATATTTCTCAGGAAATATTCCTCCAAAAAATATACTTCATAGACAAAAAGAAAATGTCTCTCTCACAAACCCACACATTTCCTTGATTACATGTCATATTTTTTCTTTAATTCTATTAAAACATTTGGCATAAGGCCTTCATTTGACCAAGGGAATTTGATCAATGTCTATATGATAAATTTATGTCATGAAAGCAGTGTACTAGGTCTCATATTTGAAATTTCCATTATTTTATTCCTATATTTTATTATATAATATATAGCAATTCAATTTGCTTTTTTAGTGTTTCGTAGAGTCTAACTTCTTTTGGTTAAGGACCAAAAGTCCACCTAGGGCATTTCTTAATTTATGAGATGAGAATATGAGCTTAAGAAACATTGACATCTCAAGTGTTGAGCTTCTCAAAGTTTTTTCTTGATCATAAATACATTTTAAATCAAACCTCTTGGTTCACAGCAACAGCAGTTCCTTAATAAGAGTTCATAGAAGAGGCAGATCTTGAAAACTCCCTAGGAAGGAGAAGAGGGATTGATGATATATTCTTGCAAGAGGAATATATTTTGAGATGGGATCTTTTAAAAGATTTTTCAATGTTATTTATTGCCTTAATATTTATGTTAATTTTTGATATAACAACATATGTCTATAAAATACATCTGTCATATTTTCTTTTTTTTTTGTAGAATTCAGATCATTCAGTTATCTTAAAGAGAATGATGAGAAGAGAAACTTCTCCTCACCCAAAATTCCACTCACAGGTATATTCAGGAACCATCTTGTGGAGGGCCATGAGTACCCTTAGAATACATATCTTGAATGTAAATTAATAAGGGAGGTTTATAGTTATACCATATTAGTTTCATTAATTTTTCTATTCATAAAATTCAGCCAGAGCTAATTTTGCTCTAAAGGCAAAACATTATTCTTGATTGTGGATATCATTGTTAATGATAGCCATATCAAGCAATTGGCAATGATTAGTTATAATTTACGAGTTAAAGATGCTTATTCATATTAAATTGACTCCTTAAGCCGTAAAATTTTACGGCTTAAGGAGTCAATTTAATTTAATATTTTCTAACAGCCATGTCTCTTTCTTTCCATTAAAGATGCTTGCATACTGCAAGCTTAATATGGGATAGATTAGGTAAGGAATTAATACACCCTTTGCCGTACGCCACTGGCAGTGCGCAGTGACTCACAAATCCAAATTGTCTCCATTGCGTTTCAAGATAACATAATATTAGAAAATTTCATAAACTGTAGATTAGGTAAGGAATTAATACATCCCCTACCATATGCCACAGGTAGTTTGTGGCAACTTACAAATTTACATCTATCACTTGGGTTTCAAGACAACACCATTTGGAAAATATCGTATACGGTAGGTTAGTTGAGGTATTAATACACCCCCTGCCATACATCGCTGATGGTATGCTGTGATTTACAAATATAACTATCTGTTGGGTTTAGAGATAACACCACATTAGGAATTATCACATAGGGTAATTTAGGTAAGGTATTAATACACCCCTTGCCATACACCACTCTATTTGTGATAGACGGCCATTCATATTACAATTTAGATTCTCCCTAATAACTAACCTTCAGGTATCAAGGCAAAATCGAAATGGGAAGTAGTTGAAAATATTATCTGGGTTTCCTGTACATTTCTTATAGAGTAAAAGATAATGTGCCCTGGCATTGAGCAAAGGATCGATTTAGAAGTTCTTAAGCTTAAATACAAACTTTACTCAATAATCCTATTCATTTTCCAAATTTTAGTTATTAGGCTTTTTGGAAAGTGCCCCAAAAAAATTTCAAAAGCAACCCATGAAAATCTTACGGGTGGGATTTGAT
Source organism: Ladona fulva (assembly GCA_000376725.2). Taxonomy (NCBI): domain Eukaryota; kingdom Metazoa; phylum Arthropoda; class Insecta; order Odonata; family Libellulidae; genus Ladona; species Ladona fulva. Next base: position 114,285 of record KZ308976.1, read on the forward strand.
CTGTCCTAGTACATCTGTGGTAATGTCAATTCTTATCACAGTTTAGAAGTTCCTCCAGTTACTATCACTCAGGTATGATGGCAATAACGTATCTGAAAGCACTTCAAAATAGTTTTTGAATTCCCTGTGCATCTCTTATGGAAGAATATTTAATCTGCCTTGGCATTGAACCAAGGATCAATTTAGCAGTTGTTAAGCTTGAATATGAAATACACAAGTACAATTCATATGCCGAATTTTAGCTATTTTGCTCTTCAGTGAGTGTCCTGAAAAAAAAAAAAAAATTTGAAAAAGACTCCCTATGTATCCCTTATGGGTGATTTTTGATGTGTCCTAGCATTGAACCTGTGGCCATTAGGGAAAATATCTTTATGACATACAATAAAAATCCATACTCTCCAACGATATAGTGAATTTCAATCTTCTGTCTCAACAGAAAATGCCCTAAATAAACTTTTGAAAATCCCCTCAATGTATGGAAGAGTACCTTATTTGGGATCTCCAAGTATCAAACCCATGATATCGGTGTCAAGGACCAGTGTCTCCATTTTTGCTTAGTGAAAAACTTGAGGTCTTTACGCAAAAAAAATCACCTGGTCAGTGAGGCCTTTCATTTAGCCTCAGAATTTGTATCCTATACATGTATATATATTCGAAGAATGTCTATATATAAAAGATGTGGGTGACAACAAATTGGAGATGCATGAGCACTTCTTGAGGTTTTGGACAGTGACAGATTGAACTGGTTATGGATTATCAGAGTATTTGTATCATAATTTGAAGAAAATGAATCTAGATACATGTAAATCATAAGGCAAGTATTTGATCATGCAGCTAACATTAGAGGAAAATATAGGTTTTAAGCAGAAAATTATTAGTTAGAACCCACGGACAATTTTTAACCCAAGGTCTCCTCAAAATTTATAGGTAAAGGGTGCATCAAAAACCTCCATTGAAATTGTAAATTGCTATTATACATAGCTGAACATTACATATTTTGTCACTTTTAATTGATTTCTATGAAAATTTTTGTTCTCATGGCCATTATGCTGCACTTAAAAAGGATTTTTCAATGGATAGCATTCTTCCTAATTGAGGATAGCACGGGCAAACTGCATTGCTCCTTGTCTAATGTTGTATGCTCCATTCTCTCTCCAAAGCTTCTTGTACAAACAGATAACAGTGAATGGGATGAGGACTAAACCAGGCTTTCTCCTGTTGACATTACAAACAGTCAGAAGTGTCTGAAGTTTAAATCTAATCAGTGCCTCATGAAAATATTACCCTTCATTCTTAATGCTGTATAAAACAGAATGGGAGAATTCATTTTAAACTTACGAAATATGCTGAAAATTTTGTAATAATTTTCCTGAAAATTCAGAGATATTATCAAAATTGTTGTGATGTTTTGATTTTACCGCGGTGCAAACTGCAGGGTTTATTTTGCTTTGACTTTGTTAGTAGTATCTTTTCTGCCTGCATAGTGGGTCAGCGTGTTGTGCTCTTTTCCCACTTCTGTTTCTGCATGTGATGGTGCAGCAGTAGCTTTTTGTGCCTAGTCATGCTGAATATGTATCTATCCTCATTGGACGATGGGATGCATCTCAACAATAGTGTTATTGGAATCATCTCAGTACTCATTTCTGAACAATATCTAATAAAAATATTAGTAATATATTAAGTATATAAAATAAAAGTTTCAATCACCAAACTGCAGCAATTTCTAATTATAAAGTAATAATAATAATAAAGGGAAGCAGCTGTAATTACCACAGGTGTACTAAGGAATGTACTCAAAGATATTCAAGTCTTTAATGAAAGGGGTTGAAGAAAGAAGACAATGGTCAATTTGCTAATGAATTTATTTAAGAAAATAGACTTTCTCTTACATGATCAACAGATAGTATGCATTCATGTCAGTATTGAAAATACCTGTACAACTGCTGTAATACTATTTCTTAGGCACAAATTTCAAGGCAACACTATTGATGCAATAGCGAAGACCAGTTGGTTTTGGTCCATCCTCAAAAACATGACCCAGATGTGCATCACACTGAAACATAAAATTTTAGTTAAAACCAAGGAAGAACATATACTTAATGAAAAAAATAATACATTGGCAGAAATAATAGGAAAGCAGAAATAAATTAAATATTAGAGTAATAAGGATTAAGGAAAGGTTTGAATACTTTGCAGGATCAAGTCCTGCGGCTGATCCCAAAGGAATAACAAGTGTGAAAAATAACAAACTTGGTATCTGGAGCTTATTATGAAGTGAATGTGCATCCAATCTGTTTCAATACTGCTCCCAGGTAAGATATCTTATAATCCTTATAAGCATATGATTTCCAATTTAGCTGGTTAGCCAAGAAAAATTAATCAGCAATGAGCAAGATAAAAAAGCAAAACCCTAATGAAAAGCAGTTGAATTCCTCACATGAAATCAATTCATAATTTACTAAGGCCTAAATGAGCAGAATAATTTTCAGCTAAATCTGATGATCAAAGCCTTGGCTCTACTTAATTTTATCCTTAAGCAAATTAAAAACCAAACCATTACCACTTTCAAGTTAAAGGGTAGATGAACTTTCAGGTTATTCTAATTCAAGAAAGAGCATAGAATAAAAGGAAACTGAAGACATTTGACTGCAGATAACTTCACTTACTTAAGCTGCTTATTTAAAGGGAGGTAGGCTTTAACCGCTAGGCATTTTATCATGAATAAATTAAAAATGGATATCCAATCCCATTATTAAGCTGAATAAATTTAATATTGTTTTTTGCATAAGGCAATACACCAACTAAAAGAAAGAAAACTAAATACATATGAAATCAAAGACAAAAAAATGGTAAAGATAACAATAGTTTCATAACACTAGTGGATTTTACAAAACAACAAGAGTAGCATGAAGGGATTGATTATGTTGTTTTCTTTAGTTTTACTCTCAATAATGCTGTTGCAAAAGGCAACCTTAAATAAAAAATTTAACCCTTTTGCAGCTGGTTAACTCCTCACAGTAGGCAGTGTAAGATGCCAAAAATGAGGGATTATGCCAAAATGAAACATTACTTTAAGTCATTTAGTTTCAACAGCAATTGATCATGTAATAAACATATATGACCGAAGACTATGTCAGTATGTAATTAAATGTTTATAGTTTAGACAAAGGTAATATTGTTTTGCTCTCTATATTAATAAATTTTTACTTAAAATTCACTATACATGTATCATTGTACAGTTTGTCATCCACCTAAAACAGCATTTGGTTTTACTGACCATTAATTAGCTGATTTGGGTGTGTTGTAATTATCAATTCAGTTAAATATGAATGGAATTGTTATTAATTATGGAGGCTATATATAAAAGACAATTATGAGAAAAACTTACTTGAATAATCATAACAAGTATATCAATACTGATAGACTTGTTATGAGAGGTGTTTATAAATAGGAAATAATGTACGACGGATGATTCTTTGTCTTTTCAATTTATCTGACTCTCTCATTATCAAGTATTATTATCACATGCACTTCTTACACCCAGAAAAGTTCTGAAGTTTTATTACATTAGAGAGTTCCTTTTCTATAGCTCTCTAATTTCATACTATTGCTGCACAACTTTAAATAAATGAGATCACTCTGTTCATAAGTTGAATACTGCTTACAGGAAGTATATCAGACTAAAAATTTGTAATAATGAAAGTAAACATCATATCAACATTTATGGAAAATGTGGAAGTACGTTGACTAGAATCATTTGTCTTGAGAATTCTGATCTCCACCATTTTACATAAAATTGATAAACATTAAACTATTTGGCAATTTAGTGGCAAGTTCAAGAAGCTGAGCATATTTGCAAATCTAGAGTCATGAAAATTTCTATCTTCTAAAAATTGGTCTGTTACAACTAAAATATTTCACAAAATACTGTAAAAATTTACTCAAGTTGATTTTTTACAGATTTCTTATAAAATAAACAATTTCATTCTAGATAAATGAGATTAAGTTTTCCTTGATTGAAATAAAGAGAATGGAATATCCGCATGCCTTGTTGAACAACAAAAAGGAAAATTATTATCAACGACATTCGAGATAAGAAAGGAAAAGTAGACATGTTGAAAAATTTAAGCTATCATGTTATTGCATAACAAAATTTGGAATATTCATGTTCATGCTCGAGATGCATCAGGAAACTAGTATTTGTTATTCAACTTAGTACTACACTTAAAACTGATTAATCACAAAAATAAAATACAAACAAAATCCGACTTTAACATTGATGAAACATGGAGAAAAACAGCTTGCAGTAGGAATTCAAAAATCAAAAACACTATAAAAATAGAAGAATTCTTTTATAGTAGACAACAATGAAGTACTATCAATGTATGCAACTTTGAACCACGACTAACTAGTCCAAATTAGTGTGCAGGAAATTTGCAACTATGCTCTTCCTCTCCAACTGCCAGAGTAGTCAAGAAAATTCCCACACTGGGTAAAAAGAGAGGTTTGAAGAATAAACCACTTCCTTTCCACACATAAAAGCAATACATGCTGGTTCATGCTCTCTTTTTAGGTTTAAAAACTTTTACAGCTGATAATGCAACTCTGTAAGGTGGGAAGAAAGGGATTCATGCCCATAGAAAAATTCACACCAATAACCTTAAACATAGCATTTGATGGCAGCCAAAAAGACAAATATTTAAAACAATAAATTTGGCTTTTATGAAATACTTCCATTATCTAGAATTCAGTCTTTGTGCAAAAAGATATCTTTATATATATTATATAATACTTGCATCAACATTCTTGCACTGAGCAGAGATTTGGTTACATTACAACAGGATAGTCTTGAAATATCATTACTTTTTATTCTTATTGTGAATTATTAGTGTGTCTTCTATGTTTGCTTTCCATTTTTTATTATGATTTCAGTCTAGTACTGGGTATTTATCATATTTTGCTTACTGTAGCTTTATGGCTTACAAGGTTTTCAGATAATCCCTTTCTGAATTACCTTTAATTGTAAGTTGATATGAATATTGAAATTGACAAATTACTGATGCAGCATATTTTATTTCACTGTCACAAAGCCACGTTAAATTTGATGTCATACTTTTGTTTGAAATATCAATATAAATTCAATATTTGTAGTTACAACAGTTGTAGTCTTAATGCATTCAAAATAAATATAGATAATGGTTATTTATCTTTTTATAAATCATTCATATAAGATTTAACAATCGAAAGACTAATAATGATGTTTAAATTACAATAAAATATATACTTATTATTCTTACAGCAGTAAAATATATTTATATTTTTATTCTAGAACAAATAAGTAGAAACTACCAGTAAAAATTAAACATTTGCCTGGTATTACTCTAGGTGAATAGCTCAAAATTCTTAAGATTTTTCCTAAAATGCTTCCTGCTTGTTGTTTCCAGAATGTAGATTGTAAAATTGGTTAGTGAAAAGGGGTTCAAACATTTTGAAATCCAACTCTCCATTTCTTATGAAGGCTTCTTATGTATCTGAACTTACACATACCTGAGAGCATAAAACTTCAGTTCTCATCATACCATGGCTCAGATCAGGTTTTGCTTTCACAGGATTCTGACCATCTTCTATCTTTATTGGGATGGGAGAATAGAACGAAGGCCAACCACAGTGAGATTCGAATTTCTCAGAGGAACTGTAATATTGGTTAGGATAGGAATTTTGATTCTTAGAAAAAATATTGCAATACTTATCACAAATTTCGCAGCATTAATAACGGAAATTAAAAAGATAGTTAGTTAATTATTTTTAGACTTGAAAACTAAATGACTAAAAGACTCCGAATTAAAGTTACAAGTACCTAAATAAGTCTGAAGAGCAGCAAACACATTTATAAACACCTTCATCCCAATGGTTGTAGTATCTTCCTGAGAAGGGCTGAAAAAGTTTTTAACCATATTTTAGCCATTTATTCGCAGAAATGTGGTTAGAGAATCGGAGCGCTCTTCTAGAACTTCTATCTCTTAACAACCCGAACTCAATGAGCTCCTGCGAGAGATTTAGAAACAGCTTTGGATCCAAGCAGGGGGTCAGGGTTATTTCTGTGACATACTAAATATAAGATTATCATCTCCTGCCGAGAGTAACTTTTTCTTATGCCACTTTCGTGGCATAAAGTAGCAATTATAATGATACCTATGATTTCATACAATACTCAAGATAATATGCGGATCTAAACAAACATTTAATCAGTCTGATTTGAGATTTTTTCCATGATAGTAAAATTTAGCAAATATCATCGGCCTTGTTATAAGAATTACCTACCGATAAATTCAACTCATGGCAAAATTATGCATTAGTTTTAAAAATCACGTCGAATGTTGAAAGATCATAACTTACAGGCTCTGTTCCCTTTTCGCGAGTAACGTAGTATTCTTCATCTGAAAGTCTTTTACGCCAATCGTCATTACTGATACTATTGCGGGTTGTATTCATTACTTCTGGACGTTTCTTGCCGTCCTGAGAATCTAATAGAAGAGCATCTTTCAGGCAGTAATTTATTCATGAACGGCCCAAACACAAACTTAAAAGTTATTGTTCAAGTATAACAAATAAGTTTACATATGAAAAGAGATGTTTCCTTCTATACAGTGACTGTTGCTTTGTAAATAGTAAATATATCACCTGAATAATGACGGTTCATTAAAACTTTATTGTGTACAGTCCTGTAGTATGATCTTCCTTTGATTACATTCATAGCTATCGGCATAAAAATACTACGAAATGACATGATAGTGAAACCTCCGTAATCAATAAGAGCTATTCCTTGGAAACGAGCAACTGTTTAGAATTAAAAAAAAATATTAGAATGTTTAGTCACCGAGGCAACGAAACACACACAGACAAAGTAATTTGGTGATATAATGACTTGAGGCTTTCCTGGTGGATAGCTTGGGTAAAAATCACCTAAATTGGTGATCTTTATCGTCAAGGCAGACAACTTGAAAATGAGCAGCGAGTCTTTTTCCTCCGAAGATGAGCGGGAAAAGGTAAACAGAGTGCAATTTTAATATTTATGTTGGGACTAACCCCTCTTATTTATCCGTTTTAGATAGTGACTCAGTTATTTCATTTTTTAAAAATTCTGAAGCTTTTAAAAATGTACATTCTAGGAGGAATTTTCTCCGCCGAAGAGTCAAGATGATGGCGTGGAGAAATTCAATGTAAAAACAGAATTCGATACAATCAAAGAAGAGTACAAGAAGGTGAAGTATCTCTTAATGCTATAGCTGGAGTATTTCAAATAATGTATGCATTCTATGTTATAAGTAGCATGTACTATGTAATCTAAAGTAAGTATAAAATGTTTTATTTGGATGGAGCTTTCCAATAAATTTGCTAACAATTTCTGCTTCTCGAATCTATGTCTCAAATTAAATTTTCTAGATGTTAGAACTGGAATAGTAGTGATTTATGTGGATTTTCCCTTTATATGAAGAATATTTTGGAAACATTTTGTGATTCCTCTCTATTTGGGATGTTCATCTCTTGAAACTTTTATAATTTTCGGATATTGGCTTAAAGAACTGTAAATAAATTTTCTTAAATTTAAATTTTCTTAAATTTAAATTTTCGATCTAGCTGCTGAATATAAAAAATATATATCACCTTATCAAAGTGTGCATTACTTACTTATCGTCTCTAGGTGCTAAAAGAAATAGAAGGAAAGAAGTCTTTCAAGGATTTCATCGACCATTATAAAGCTGTTTTTAAAAAACTTGAAGAAATCCATAACAATGAAGAAAGATTCAAGGATCAAGTAACAGAGCTTCAACTGAAACTTTCTGAATCAAAAACACAACACAATACTTTATTGGAGCAGTCCTCTAAGCAAATCAATAAAATGAAGCAGGTAATGATTTCATTTGCAGAATGGGTATACTTTTGCCTTAAAATGTTTATCCTTTAAATTGAAAAGAAAACTCAAATTTTGTCAGTGACCAGTTGTTCTGAATTAAATATTTCTTAATAATTACATGAGTAACCCATTAGAAGTAGGATGTTTAAGTCTTTATGCACCTTTTTAATCATTGAACTTTTGTTTCTTTCACATTATTTTTATATTTCTGATTATGAAAAAATATTTAAAACATCTTCAATTTAACAGAAAGTGATTAAAATGATAATTTAAGCTAAAATGGAGTAAAATGTGTAAATTAATATATAAAACGAACATGAGTAGTAGTCCACAGATAAACCTAAGGCTATTACAACTTCACCTAATGAATGGAGCATGGTCTTATGACTAGGGCCAGCCATCTACTAATGAGGTCCCAGGTGCAAATGCCTTGGCGCCCTTCTCCATAATCTTATTTTAGAAGTGCTTCAATGGATGTGGTAATCTTGTACATATACCCTTATAGGAATTTATCCCGGGACCACATACTCTATAGGAGACCATGGTCTCTTATAGAGTATGTGGTCCTGGTCTCTTATAGTATGGTCTTATTAATGGTCTCTTATAGTAGCTACTAGGCTATCTAGGACACTTCTCTGTTTCTTCTGACTACGTGGCGAATAACCTATGATAAATAAAAAATTATTAGGCATAACAAAATTTCATTCAAGTGTACATTTCTCCACCTGCAAAATAAAAAAAGTTTCCCTCTTAAATTGGGGCCATCTTAAACTCTGGGATTGAATGCTAGGCAATTACAAAACCCCCCTCTTGATCAGCCCAGCTTATGAGATGTCTCATCATAATCAATTAAATCATTTCCAATGGTACATACAAGTTAAACAACAGTTTTAAATCTTGGCAGCCATTGTATTTCAAAGATGTGCCAGATGGTATGGGTGTGTGGATATATAGGCTGAGCCCAACACAGGAGCTGGTAATCAGGAGAAATCCACTTTGGAAGGAAGAGACTTTCTTACAGTGACAAAAGCTTACTTTGATAAGTTGCTGTAAATGTGCATTATTATAATTACATTATATATTATTCAGATTTCCTCTTTTGAGAAAAATCTTTCCATTAATATAGCTTATGTTTACTCTTAGATTTAATAAAGTTTTCTCTGAGATATAACGGGTGAAAATCAGCAACATGACTGGGACTCAAACCCAGATCTTCCTTTTCCTGGGTAGATATTCTAACTACTGAACTACCATGCCACATCTCTTCCACACTGTTTGAGAATGCTTTTTTGGGGCCACTATACCAGAGACTTGCCTTCTTTTAAATTATTTGCAATGTTTAATTTGTCTCTTATGCTTGATATAAATCTTATATTCTCCCATTCTTTTAATTTTTATTAACTAAACTATATGTATTATTTTATAATTTTTCATATTTTATTTTCTTATTTTTTTCTCTTAACCCTTTAGCTGTGGNTTATAGAAGTACCAGAATTTAGTAGCACTGGGCTGTGTACTAAAATATTATATTTGTATTTATCTATAGCATAATGGCTCATTGACTCATCCTTGGTTCCAAATTTCGCACATTAATTTATATTACAGTATTTTCTAGACCAGCACTGAAAATCAGTTTGTCTCACAGCTTCAAGTCCTAAGGCCAAATTCAGATACTCTCCTATCTTTTGATCCCAAAAGGGAATACTTTAACCTTAAAATTTTAAACATTATACCTTAATTACTCTTTGTAATTCTTACTCTCTGCATATGAGATGCAGATCAGTATTAGGTAGAGGCAGAATTTAAAATATTAGGAACAAATTCTGTTTCTACTTATCCTTGTAGATTATGCAACCATGCACTGCAGTTTACAATTCGTAATTATTCTAATATTATTTTAAAAATTGTCTACAAAAATTAAAGCTGAAACAAATTAATGAAATATTTCACTATGAAACATTTAAATTACATCCTTGCCATACCATGCAACTTCTATAGGCATCTTCCTTTCTATGCGTAGGTATGGTATCTTACAGATTTAGGAACAAGTTCTAGGAATATTCTGAGAACTAATTCACCCGAACCAGCTAAATCCCACTTCTTTGTATTGGTTTATTCGAAGTTATTAAATTAAATTATTTTTATTTTTAGGATTTGGATAAAGCGCATTCAAACCTGGATACTAGTCACATAAGGGAGCAGAATTTGATGGAAAAGCAAGAAAATTTTATGTCAATTGTGACCAGTCTCTCTCATGAGATTGAAATGAGAAAACAACTTGAATTAGAGGAAGCTGAAGAGTTAGTACCATAACCTTTTTGTGGTTCAAATCATACATTAATTTATAATTATCTACTGTTACAGTAGGAGAATTCAGATTGTAGAAATGTAATTTTTTATAACCACTTTCATATCACAGCTGTTTTTGTACATATTGACAGTCTCAAACACTCTTGTACCTGGAGCATTGACTAAAGGGTTGATGGAGAGAGTTACTTACCATTGCCCTATAAAGGGTTAAACCAAATGAATAGCAGGTTCAGCTTTGATGAAGGTTGCACAGAAGTTCAATTCCCAGTGAGAGTTATGATGTTTATCCAGCATTGATAGAAAAACTGGGGAGCTGCCTGAAATTCTCCTTTGATGCCTATGAAAACCTATCTTATGTATTACACATTATGCAATATGCTGAGTCTGTGTCATCCTGTGGAAATGCTATTTGGATAGATCATAGACCCTGTTGAACTATTTGTAATTATTTTAGTTTAATTATTTAATTCTGAATGTGAGATTAATTTGAAAAGTGTTAAGCATAAGAACTTCTAAAAGTTTGAGAAAACATTTTATTTTATTGCTGTCATAAACTAGAAGTCATTGAAGGTAAAATTGGAAAAAAAACTTGTAATGGCACATAATGGGATGCCTGTAAAATCAAAGCATGAAATATACAGATAAATTATAAATATTTATGTTTAAATGGGTTTTATGTAACAGGAGAGGGAGAATGCAGTTTTTAAAAAATTATCATATAATATGCACTAAATGCTTAGTCTGTCACATTATGTGGAGAATGTATTACATATTAACAATACATTTCTTTTACTTGCCTTTTTGCTCTAACATCATTAGTATGAATAAATTAGTAAATGCTATACTTAATCATTGATGTTCATTTTATCATATTCACTAGGTATATGAATTATAAAAAATAATTTCAGGGGAGGCTCAGCTCTGAAAAAGAAAGCCCTTCTGCAGAGGGACAAGGATCGCCTTTTGAATGAAAAAAATGAACTTGTTCAGGAAAATGCAAAACTAAAAGCAGAACTGGAAATTTTCAAAGAAAAATTTGAAGAATCTCAGAAATTAGTGACATCTTTGTCCCAAGAACTGAAGGTATGTTTACCTCAAGAAGTATTATATATTATATCAAGTGTATTAAAAAAAGCATATATAATATAATAAAGTATTTCTAAGAATTTTCATAAAATGTAATATGACTCATATTGAAAACTTACAAAATCATTTTTCTTTGGATGCAGACAATGAAAAAAGTATCTTCAATCAAATGCAATTTACTGATTTTAAATTTCTAATACAAAGTTATATGTTCAAAGATGACATATACTGAATAAAATATGTAATTATAACTCTGCATTGCTAAATTTAGCTTTAATATACGAATCTGTTTGCTAAATTATTTAGTCAAGAAATCGTGAAAGCAATACCAGTGTGCTGAAATTAGATGCTGTTAGTAAAGAGTTGGAGTCCTTAAAAAATGTTTTGATATCGAAAGAAAATGAGGTGAAGATTTTAAATTCTCAAGCTGCAGTATCTGCAGAAGCTATTGAAAGAGCAGAAAAAAGACTAAGAGAGGAACAAGTGAGTTATCCTTATCACAGAATATTTCTATTCATGAACATTTTTCTTACTTAAAGTGTAAGATGGGTATTATTTAAAAAAATTAAGAGAATATATAATTGATGATTTTCTCTAAAAATTTTTAGTTTTCCTTCCAGTAAAAGTTAAAAGTGACTAAAATTCTAAGCATTCTGAAATTTTTATTTTGATAAGGAATCCTTAAGTAATTTAAAAATGGGTACTTAATCAATATGTCCTAAATATCTTCTATTCATTTTTTTGAGTTTTTAATACTTACTTAACAAGATTTATTCTAACAGCTGAAAGTTGAAATGAAATCAAAAGAGTGTGAGAAGTTGAAATCTGAGATTCTTTCCCTGAAAACAGACATAGCAAGGCATCAATCAAGAATTGAGAATCTGAAATCTGAGAATGCCAGTACATTGAAAGAATACAAGGTATGTTATTATTTTGTAATGCAGTGCACTTTTGTAAATATTAATATTATTATTTTTGAAAGTATTATAGAAGTACCAGAATTTAGTAGCACTGGGCTGTGTACTAAAATATTATATTTGTATTTATCTATAGCATAATGGCTCATTGACTCATCCTTGGTTCCAAATTTCGCATATTAATTTATATTACAGTATTTTCTAGACCAGCACTGAAAATCAGTTTGTCTCACAGCTTCAAGTCCTAAGGCCAAATTCAGATACTCTCCTATCTTTTGATCCCAAAAGGGAATACTTTAACCTTAAAATTTTAAACATTATACCTTAATTACTCTTTGTAATTCTTACTCTCTGCATATGAGATGCAGATCAGTATTAGGTAGAGGCAGAATTTAAAATATTAGGAACAAATTCTGTTTCTACTTATCCTTGTAGATTATGCAACCATGCACTGCAGTTTACAATTCGTAATTATTCTAATATTATTTTAAAAATTGTCTACAAAAATTAAAGCTGAAACAAATTAATGAAATATTTCACTATGAAACATTTAAATTACATCCTTGCCATACCATGCAACTTCTATAGGCATCTTCCTTTCTATGCGTAGGTATGGTATCTTACAGATTTAGGAACAAGTTCTAGGAATATTCTGAGAACTAATTCACCCGAACCAGCTAAATCCCACTTCTAGTTATGATGAATTATGCTTCTAAATACATCAAAATATTGTAGTCCTGTTAGAAGCTAATCAAGCATACTGGGGTTAGAAGCCATTACAAGGCTTCTAAGGATTCATAGTAGAGATTCATGCAATAGTTTGAATCTACTTTTCAATTCAAAGAAAGCTTTTTTCCAAAATCAGTTGCAAGAGGGAGAGAGTTGTAGCCCTTCAGGAGGCACTTGCAATATACAGAGTATTTCATTTAAAAACTATATTATATTCATTATAAAACTATATTATGTGCGAGACCTATAAATATTTTATATTAAAAAATTAAATGCAAAATGTAACATAAATAGAAGAGGAATAAAGTTTTAAGAAATCTTGTCTCATAATTGTGAGAAGTCTAACTCTGAATTCACATGATAAAAGCAAGGGGTATCAAAGAATAAATAATTATCAAAAACAGAAAACAGAAAATCAAAACTTTTTCAAAATCCTAAATACTATCAATTAATATCAATAATTTTTGACATAATCTACTTTTCTTGAAAGGTAATGGTGGTATCATGGCTACATTTTCTTTATTCCAATTTTACTCAATTCTTCATTTTTCACCTGTGGAAATTCATGGAATGCATCATCAGTGTACAGCGAAGATGCTATGTCCACAATTTTCATAGAAGGAAGATGAATGTTCTATTCATGATTATGAGAGTTATGACAGACTACTGTAGGATTTTTAAACAGTTTTTTTGACACAGTTTTGAAATCATGGTGATTAATTAATGCTTTAGCTTAAATGTAATAATTGCTAGTGTTCCTTCAAATTTGGAGATAAGCCAATTGTCTCTTCACACCATTGTTGTAGACAAGCTGCTTGGGTAAAGCTTGTGCAAGATGGGTGCCACTCTTGCTATTTGAAGACTACAAAGAACAATGCTTGGAGACTGCTCTATCTTTTTTGTAGTTTGTCAAATGTAAGGGAGAAACACTGCTTTCTCAAAAATATACACACAAAAAATCCTTGCAGGTCAATGGTTTGCTGATGATGAAGTGAAAACAGAGGTGGATTGTTAGGCAAGAGATTTGGCAGCAGTAAGGTCTTACAATAAAATAAAGAATCTGTTTCAAAAATTTCCAGAAATACCTTGAAAGAAAAGGAGATCATGTGGAAAATAAAGCAATTTTTATCCTAATTTTGCATCTAGCTTTTCCTTTATCTACCCATAGGATACAAATACAATAAACAATGCTTAAGATGGTTTTTCTGTGAGCTGAGTAAAAACTACATTAAAAGGAGTATAGTGTATTAACCAGAACATAAATTTCTAATTTCTAAATCTCAATAGAAAACAAAATGTAACAGTGTTTTGGCTCTTTAATTTTTAAATAAGTGTTTATTCCTTAAAATAAAATGGCAATTTCTTTAGTTTGCTTTAGTTGATGCAGATGTGGGTATAGGTTATCTAGGGAGTCAGCAAAACATTGCTGTATTTTCACTATTAAGGTATAACCTATAGAAAATCTCTTATTCTTTTGTGATGGCTACTCAGGCTTCACAATATTGTGTCTTCTTGTATAGTTCATTATATTTTCTCTGAAGAACATCTATCTAATCTATCTCATCAAAGTTGTAAGTAACTCATGTATATAGACTCATACTATATTTTGTAAATAAAGTAAGGAATCCTAGGTGATGAAAATATGAAGGCATTCTTTTGGATAATAAATAAAAAATTTAGACTGTGCATTACATTATTTTTGTTCAATTAAGGTTTCAAGTAATTGAATGTGTTTTACAATTATATTATTCCATAATAGTTGAAGACAGATGAAATAAAGTTTCGGAATATAGAAATTGAAAAACTGACTCGCCAATCTGAAGCATTGGCAAAAAAGGTTCAAAGTATTGAGAATGTGAAGGGCTTACTACAAATTGAATTGAACCAAGAGCAGAATAAAGTCATCACCCACAGAAGAGAACTAGAAATGATGCAGAAAACTGAAGAGGCTAACCTTAGGTTGATTGAGGAATTAAAAAGAGAGAAAGAAAAGATCAAGATAAATCTTCGAAGAATTTCTGGTAATAGCAGTACTTTTTTGTTAGCTTTGAATTGAAATTTCATTTTATATTTCATTCATTAACTAGAGAAAACTTCCAATGGATGTTTAAGTTCACAGTAGGTTTAAACTTATTAATTTATCATATTACCTCACTCATTTTAACTCATTCTGTGTTTTTGACAATATTTACATTAATTAATTCATGTGTATGTAAGGAGAATCAAGTAACTCTGCAATCATCTTTAAGTATTCTTTAATGGAATTGTATAATTAAAAGTCCTTTCATTGAAAAATAGGCAAAACCTTTCAATTTTTTAATTTTGAAAAGCTTATGGGCACAATGCTATGTTATTGTCAGTTTTCTCTGCGTTTCTATTACATTTTTTTTTAATGTTTAATTTTTAGTATTTAATCTTGTGTTTTATGATGTTCCACAAAATCAAGGTTGTTGTGATTGATTGATGTATTTATTCCTTGCAAATTTAAGATAGCAGAAGCTCTTTCAAGCAAGTGATACAATATGAATAAGACAGCAAAATTTTCTAATTAAATTAGAAAGTATGTATGTACCTATTCTAAATAAATCAAAATGAAATAATATTTCAATGCTTTCTTTAAAGAGAAACATTGGTACAGAACTACTAATTGGGCAAAGGTTTTTTTTTCTTATTTGCTCCATATTCAATGACAATTTAAATGATGATATTTTGTTTAGGTTTGTATGAAAATCTGACCGAAGAGCTGAAAAAAGAAAAGCAAGAGAAGAATGAGTTACAGAAAATTAGGAATAGTGTAAATGATGAATTGAGCAAGCAAAATGTTCATATGCAAGAATTAACAAAGGACAATAAAAGGTTGAGTATAAAATTATTTTATAATTAAAAGTGAAATGAGGTCAATTTACATGTGAATGTTCCATCACAAAAAATTCATTGTAACTTGAAGGGATTCCAATGGTGAAGGTGAAATCTCTTCATTCTATCAGAGTATGGTCATCAGAAATTTTTTGTCAACTTCATTACTTATAGATTTTGTGCATGACTGAAGGTCATTATAAATCATAGTTTTCAAGGTGATTGATTGTAAGTCTTACCTACCTACATAATAATGTTATTAGCTTTGTTGCATATCATACTATTTTATTTAAAATTTATTTACATCGTGATCTATACCAGTAATATTTAGCTATTATCTGTAGGTTGCAAGGTCTTTTTGATGAGGTAAATAAACAACTCCAAAATGCCCATGATGAATTAAGATCTTCTAAGAATCAAAATTTGGAGTATAAAAAGAAGATAAACGAATTGGATATTGCAATAAAGCAGAGGGAGAATCTGCATGAATCCATAAGTCATGAGCGCTCTTTACTCCAAAGAAATCTGATGGAAGCTAAAGTTAGTGTTGTAATTTAATTTTATACTCTCAGCTGTCAATTCAGAGCTTGTGCATGTAGCCAGATGCAATCTAAAACTATCTAAAATATATAAATTATCAAAAATAACCACAAAAGTATTATAGCTCATTGGTTCAATTTGCAACCATGCCATTTGCCCATGTTTTATGAAAGAGGCATGATTATTGTCTGGTGCATTATTCTAAGCCATTGAAAATTAATTTCATAAAAAACCAAACCTCTGTTGGTATTAATCAAAGAAAAATATTGTGTTTAACTTATTTCATATACTTTTTATGTGGTAAAATGTTTATTAGTGGTGGAAGTAGAACCACAATCTGTAAGCACAAAACTCTCAGAACTAGGAGAGAGAATCTTGTAAGCTGTTATTTATAAGACAAAATTGTTAATTTTTCTTTTTCCTTACTTCACTCCTAATTTTGGGAGGATTTTATTTTGGGATATTTAGCCTTCAACCTACTCTGTCCAATACTGCATCCTCTGTGGCACCACATTCCATCATATCCTTCTTTTTTCGCTCAATCCATGTTTTCCATAATCCCAAAGCTCTCTCTGTCCATGAGCCAGAAGCTGTGTTCTTCCCTCAACTTTCAGGTTTATTTCTTGTTTCTCCCATACTTATATTATAGTCTTGTCTCTGTATGAGTTCAGCCTGTGCTCTTTTACCTCATGAGTGAGTGATTATGAGTGTGAATCCTCCCTCCTACATAGTCATTCACTATTCTAAGGGATATTATAGTAATTTACATTTAACATAGTTTTGTAGGTTTGCTAATAACTTTTTTTTAAATTGATTTCACCCAGAATTCCTAAGAACTTATTCTCGATTTCATCAAGAGAAAGAGAATGGACATTCTACATTTAATATTCTATCTACATAAGAGCAGGAATACATTTTGAAGGGATTAAATTAAATGTGAATTTAAGAATGTGTGTATGAGAGTTATTTGGTGAAATACATGAATTATCCTTTGGTATCCATTCTATGAGGAAGTTTAATGCATTTATTCAACAGACGTTTGAAACATAGCACTGTTAGCAAAACCTACTATGATAGGTTAATGGATATAGTGGCAGATCTTAATGTAAATAGCCCTATGTTAATAAAAAATACCAATCTTTGTAAATTCAGAGCATATGTTTTTTTCCTATAGGATGAAATCTCAGATCTCAAGACTATGAAAAAAGAAATTACTAAAAAATTGGAAATTCTCAAAGAAGATGTCACTATAAAAGAGATGAGGTTATTAGAGGAAACCTCAGGTAAGTTTAAGGAAGTGAGGGTAAATAGGTCGAAAAAAATTGTTTGGGGCTGTCCTTTGGTTCACTTTCTTGTTCTGGGAATGCAGAATAAAACAGAAATAATTATAATATATGAATAATTAAATTTACGCAATTAGAGTCATTTGATTGAAATGGCTTAATACTTAAGAATTAGTAAAAGGGTTGCCTAAATTGGATGATAATATGAGAAAATTTTATGATGATGTTTTGGCAATTTAAAATGAATGGTTTGATTAATTATTTCAACATTGCCCATAGATTTCCTGTTAGAATTCTTTCATCTTTATGGTTTTAAATTCTCTTTCTTCTTGGTTCTAAATTATCTAAATATACATTATTAGACTAAAAGCAGTTCAGATACCAACAATTCTAGATATAATTTGTACAGCATTTATCTATATTTTGTGTTAATAATGCATATTTTTATGGTTTTTTTATATCTTCGGTTGAAATCTCTTCAAACTTGTACTTCTGTTGTTTCAAGTGTATTTTTTTAATGTAAATATTAGAATCATTTCTTGATTAACTGTCACAATTAGTACTGTATCTTGTAGGATAAGTTTGTAGTTTTTCAAATATTCTAAATCTAGTCACTCTAGAAGGTATGTACTATAAATAAATTTTCCTCAAATATGTAAATCTATTTTTTATCAAATGTTTAATTGTAATTTTTATGTACTTACACAACAGAGAGAGAAAAATGTGCCAAAGAAGTGGAAAATCTGAAGGCAAAACTTCATAAAGTTCAGGGAAATTTAGAAACTTGCCAAAAGAGTTTAGAGGAGAAGAAAAAGGAAGAGATTAGGTTGCAAAAGATAATTTCAGAATCAGATGCTGAGAAATCATCACTTCAAAAGGAAGTTGAACAGGTATCTATCTCTTCACTTAATGTAACACGAGTTTATCAGATTTGAATTAGTCACCTTCCATGATTAACTTTTTCAAGGATATATCATTGCTAAAGTTTCAAACAGATTAAAGCATAGGCAAGAGTGTAAAAATGTCTTTGCTATAAAAAATCTTACTGTAAAATTTATCTGATATTCTAAATGTTAATTTTTCTGACTCAATCATATATGTTCACTAAGAATCCCTTGTGAATTGGACTGCCCCAATGTCAGCTTATGTGAAACTTTTGCTGAAACAGCTAATCTGAGAGTTATCTTCTAGGGTAAAATATTTCAATAGAAGAAAGGAAGAAAGGGATATTGAACCTTACTCTTATAGGTGTGTGATCTGAAATAAACTCTATGGGTTAGCAGATGCAAAAAAGTCAGTTGTGACTGGGAATCAAACAATATATCTCCTGCTTCATGGGTGGGTGATATTCCCAATAGATCTATTTTGCAGGTCTCACAGTCTCCAGTTTTTGGAGGCTGCGACTAAATCAGAACCACCTTTTGCTAGGCAAGCAAAGTTTCTCAAAAAAAATTAATATATAGAGGCTGTACTTGGTGGAACGCCATGACATTTTAATTTTACTTCACTAAAGTTTCTTAAAATATTGGACTGACAATGAGACTGTTCTGGGAGATAGCTTTATTAAAAATAATATCCTAAATAGTGAGTGTGTTCCAAATTCTGGTCACTACAGACTTGATCACATCCATTTATCCTTTCTAATATATATATATATATGATACTTTATATGAAATTACATAATTCCCCTGAAAATCTATAAAATTTTAGAATTTTTTTTAAACTAAAGAATCCCATAGTATTGCAGATCATAGGATATAAGATCATAGCTAAAACCCTAGAATCATGAATGAAAAGGTAAAACCCCCATGTATCTTTTGTGTGTTAGTCTAGGCCCTTCAGGTTGCACCAGTCCTCAACAGCAAAAGCATTCATTTTCATTTATTCATTTATTAAGAAATTTATCATTCAATGACAAGCATGGCATTTTGAAAACTGCTAAATCACTAATTAAATTAATTTTTAGCTGAAAAATGATAGAGATCTACTTGCCACTCAGCTCATTCGAAAAAATGAGGAAATTTCTTTGCTTTATGAAAAAATTAAAATCCTGGAAAGCTCTCTTCAAAGAGGTGAGACTCAGTATAACCAAAGAGTTGAAGATATAAGATTGCTTAAGATAGAAGTCAAGAGATTAAGGTAAAAATTTTATTATTTCAACCAAGTATTGTTAAGAACACTTTCTTTAACTAATATGCTTCATTATTAAGAATGGAATAGATATTATTACTCTGTTCATTAAGAATAATATTTTAATGACTGTGAGCATGGTGAAATTTCAGGCAAGAGAAAACTCTCCTTGAACGTGCTTTAAATAACTCAACAGATTTAAGACAAGAGGTTTATCATCTTGAGAGAGATCTTATGCAGGAGAGGATGAAAAATAAATCTTTAGAAGAGGAGCTGACAAACCCAATGAATGTCCATAGATGGAGGAAACTGGAGGTGAAGTCATTTTTGATATTGCATCATTAATAGCTATAAATGTGAAACTTTAAAATTACGGCAATTAATTTAAAGTTACCAGAATTATGTAATCTTTTAACAATAGTCATTGATCAAAAAACTTTGGAAATGCATCTATCATGCATCTATTATCTATTATAGTCTCACATTAAAAATCCAATGCCAAAAGGAATAAAACAATGCAAGTGGTTATAAGAGTTGGCAGCAATGAGGGATTAAACACAAATTTCAAATTAATGAAAGATTATAAAAGGCATGATAGAAACATTAAAAAATCTTCTGATTTCTTGTTGAAAAGTATTCCATGAAATTCCATAATTTTGGTTATCAATATAGTAAGAATATAATTTGAAATTGTTACATGTATGTAGGGAACTGACCCAGAAACACTCGAGTTGATTCAAAAACTACACTTCCTGCAGAAGAGATTATTAAAGAAATCATCAGAAAGTGAGGAGCAGGCAGATGAACTTCTTGCAGCAAAGAAACTTAATGAAAAAATGCAGAAGATAATAGAAAGATCTCCTGGACCAGATGTTTCTATAAAGCTTCAGGAATCTCAGGCCGCTATTAGAGAACATGCACGTGAAAATAAGGTAAATGTTGAGTGTTTATAGTGATGCAATTCTAATGAATTTATTTTCATTTCGAACTCTTAAATTAAATTGTTTGATATATTATTACACTATAATGAAGCTTGTCCATTCACTTTGAAATGTAACAACCACACACTTTCCAGCCTGATTTTTCACTCTTGGAATGTAAACATACTGCTGTTGAAAAATTATTTCATCTTTGCCCTAAATTAGTTGTTTTTTCCTAGGTTATTTTTTTGACTAATGTCATTATTACTAGCATGGGTGTAGCCAGGATTTGTCTATGGGGGAGGGGGTTTCAGAGCCATGGATAAACACAAAATTGCCTACATCCAGGGGCAGGAAACCTTCTGCTCCAAATATGTAGAAAATGGAAACAGATTTATATTTAAGTGTATACCCTGCAAGTTACCAGCAGCATGTGCAACTCTAAATATATTAATATTCATATTTTTGCTCTTGTTTTTCTATATTTTTATGAATGAGCATCTTGTTGTATGCTGCAACTATATTTGCTCGATTATGCAATTTTTACTAGCATTAAGATGAGAGAAAGACACAGATTCTAGCAGATATTCCTATGGATGTTTGAAAAGACTAATTTATAAAGGTCAAATAGAAAGTAAACAGTTTAACTAAATTGCTGTGATAGAAAATACTGAAAATAGAAACATATGAAAGAATCTCCAAGATAAGGGTTTCAGGGACCTAGTTTTATTATTAGGTGTTTTCGTTCATTATTGTAAGGTAAAACAGTATTTCCGTACAACATATTCACCCAAGATATAGCTATTTTTGGGAACTGTTAACAAATAGAATTAAAAACTGTTTCAAATGGTGAAAAAAACAATCCAAGAATTCCCTGCTTGAAGTAAACTCATTTTTTGCTTCAAAAAAGGAAGAGTATTTTTATATAATGTAGTAATGGCCATTCATTCAATGGAAACAAGTTAATATTTGAAAACAATTGGTACCTTTGACTAGTTCACAGCAATAGAAATGTATTAAACAAAGTCGTTTATGCAATTTGTGATTAGAGCAAATTGGATAAATTAAAAGTAAACTATTCAATCATTACTAAAGCAAGCACACTTGTACTTTGGTTGGGGCCCCAGGAAAGATAATTAGTTCTTTTGATATCACTGTTTTTGATTTTCAATTAATTAACTACATCTAAGTTTGGAATTTTGAGAACACATTTGTATTTGGCAATGGAAATGAAATTGTAAGTAACAATTTTTAAAAGTAATTATTTTGCTGTTAATTTTTGGTACCTTTACTTTTTCTTCTATATCATTATTAACACAGCAATATCACAAAGAGGTACAGCAAAATCATCTTGATTAAAAGAAGTCAACATAGATTGAGGCTGAATTGATACCTCTGAAGAGATATCAACATCCACAGGTTACTGCTGTTTGTACTGGTTAACAATAAAGTCTATCAATGATTGGTAATTATCTCCTGAACCTATTGATGACAGTTGAGTGTGAGATTTAGCTATTTAATTTTACTTCTACTTTTTATTAATGTTAAAAATATATATTTTATTAGAATCATCACTTATTAGTTTTGAATTACTTAGTTAAATTATTATACATTCAAATTACTTGGAAATTTACAATAAAAATCATTCTGGAAATAGGGAACAAATAGGTGCAAAACAATTAGCCCAAAGCACTGAGGTGTACCCATGAATTGCATCTCAGTGTCCTCGGTAAATTATATTCATAATGATATTTGAGAGCTACTGCATTGTAGAGGGAATTTTGATACTTTTAGTTAACATTAAAGTATATTATCTGTGGTTAAAGAGAATGAAATGAAAAATGCACATAATTTTCAAGGACATTGTATAGATGCTTCAATAGAAACTCTGATGAAGAATTTTTGATTACAAAGGTTTTGATTTTCATAAAATCATAATAAAAATCATCTAACAATAGGTATTTCATAATCATCAATCCATAAAGTTATAATATTTTTTAATTGGCATTGGAAATTATTTATATCAGGTATAAATAAATATTATTTTAATATGTACCTTTCTATCAAATTATTTACCTATTTTTTTGATTGTAATAAGGGAGATTTCCATTCTGTAAGAATAAAAAAGGTACTTAAATTTTATTTTTGAAACTACCATATGTAATCCATAGGATTTATTACATCTTTTACAATGCCTTTTTCTATCAATACCACCCTGTTACACTTTTACAATGCCTTTTTCCATCAATACCACCCTGTTACAATCAACTGAACTTGATAGGATGTGGGAGAAGTACTAACTGTAAACCATTCATCATACTGAGATATGTAATGGTAAAATTATAAAAGACTTTCTTCTTCCCTTTTGCTGATTCATTTGTGAATACAGATAAAGATACAAAAGATGTTGCCAAAAATGTTGATGTTATCACAAAAGATCAAAGCCAGGCTTAAAGCTACTTTAATATTCTTTCTGTTTACCCAGTTAAGAAATATTTCCATAAAAATATATTGAAGTATTTTTCTTAGTCTTTGAATTCCAATGCAATAAGAAAAACTAACCCCCATAAACATATTAATTTCAGTCAGAGATACTCTGGCTCATGGTTTTAATCCTTAGAAATTATTTCTTCGTGATTGATGTAACATTCTGAAAATGAGGTTCCTTCGCAAAAACAAAATTTTTTGTGCACTACCCACTTGCCTGTTCTCAGTCAATCCAATAAACTTACCCACCAATTTTCCATCAAACTTTGCACCCTCTCTCTTTCATGAATTATGGTATATAATACTTACCAGTTGTAGTGTACAAAAACTCATGATCATATATTGATAAATTCAGAGGATATTGAAAATGGAAAACTGTTGCGACAGTAACCTTTGATATCTTAATAACAGTGAGAATTGTTATTCTTCCATAATTTAGTATTGGTAACATTTTAAAATAAATATGATCAGCCACAACATGACATGCTTCTCTCCTAGTCTCCTCTTGCCTGTCACATGCTTCTTTTTGCCTCCCATTCACTACCTCAGGGCTGTGCATGTGCAGGGGTGCTAGAATGACTTCTTTGAAAATCTCTTATCTATTCTGATGTTCTTCTTCATATAGCTTAGAAAACAACAAAGACAAGTAGTAAAAATATTGAAATCAAACCAAAAATATTTTAGGTTGTCAAATTCAACATTTTAAATGATCCCTTAAGTAAACTAGATGCATTTACTTCAAAGTATCTAAATTGCTTATTTTTGTTTCATTTCAGTTGCAAGACCTTCAATTTGTTAATGCTCTTCTTACTTTTAGTTTGTTTTCATTTTAATTAAATGCAGCTACACATCGCATCTATTTATCAAATTAATGTGGATATCAATTAATGTGAATATTTATTCATATAAAATGTTCATAATATGAATGAAATATTATTCATAATATGAATTAATATTCAATGAATATTGTAATGCATCTTTTCTGTATAAATCATTCCTATGACTTTTATTTGGCTTTCATAGCATAAAATGAACCTTGTGGTAGAAAATATACCTCTGGTATGTAAACTCTTTTGAGATTATTTTTTACCTGTTTTCCATATTTGAAGACTCAGCACATTTTCAATTATTTATATATAATAATTATATATTGAATCCATTCACTCTTTTCTCTGATTTACTTATGTGATGGGTATCCTAATTAGGATAGTATTGTGTTATGTTACTGAACAAGTAATTGTGTAATGTCAGTGAGTAGTATTTATGATTTTCGTTGTTGTGAGGAATTCCTTTTTCATTCCTTGGTCATCAGTAGTTCATTTAATGCAATGCAGTCATTGGTAGTCTATTCTTTTCAGATAAAAATTTTAACACTAAAACAACTTTAACTTACAGCAGCATTTACTTCTTCCTCCAATTGAGCGGACATCTGAGATTGACTAGAAAATAAAATTACTTTTAGAGGACTTTTTATCCCTAATAAGTGAGATTCACCAATAAAATAACCTTTCTTGATGAATCATGATCATGATTTTTAAACTATTTAATGATTTCAGCAATCCCTCATAAACAAATATCAGTTCTTCTGCTGTGGTTCTTTGTCTGTTATGCCTAAATGAGCAATGTATAAATTTCCTTCATATTATCTACTTGTAAATATTAACATCTTTGGTGAATTAAACATCTATTAAAGTGACATTGAAGAGAGTGTGGTTAGTTGCTTTAATAATTATGCCAAGTATTTGCTGTCTCTTTAAAAGATCTTGTTTAATGTTGTTCACTTAATAAAAATGTCTACTTTTTGTCTTTTAATGTGTAATTAATTTCCTCAAAACATTTTTATGTATGAAGCTCTTGTCTTGTCAAGAAGGGTTCAAGGATGTATCACAAATGTTATGTAGTATTGTGCCCTTCAGTTACATACATTCTATATAGAATTTTACAGTTAATGTCTGATTTTTATAATAAAATTACATGTCAAACATTCTTTTAAATAGAAGTAATAATTTCAAAGCTAATTACAGAATTCCAATATTGATGAGGTGTAAAGAATCAAATCTTTTATCAGTAAGTGCTGATAAAAAGATTTGAACCAGACTTTTTCTTATGTCTATCAACAGACTGTAACATTTGAGTTAACTAGAACTTGAATTACTTTTGGCAAGACCTTTTTGCGATACATATGAAGGCATGTTCAAATTTTGGTGAGAACTTGTTGCAATGTCAGTAATAAATCTATCTGAAAGCATTCTTTAACAGATTAATTAACTTATGTGAGTGTAACTTAAGATTTTAGAGTAATGGAAGCTGTATAGTTTATTTTATGAATTTGATTATAGTGTATAGACTGGGTTACTTCATATTATGTTTTAACTATTGTATGATGAATTGTTTATCATAATTTTCAAAATAAGAAATTATTTTAATAAAACATGTGAGNATTGAGCAAATAAGCAAGGTGTGGGCTTCAAATTAATAATTAATTACAATTCATGTTCACCTGTAATCATGTCCATACCTTGGGAGCTCTTACAAAGTAAATGGAAGATTTATAGCAACAAGATTCTGTGGAATAATCGAATTACATAGACCCCTTTTCCATACTTCTATTTAATTTGAATAATTCTAAATCCTAGTCTACATTACTAAATTGATAAACTTAACTAAACTTGATTGGTACATCTCCATCTGGCTGGATTTTGCCTAAAATTATCCCTTTAGTCATATATTTGTGAAAGTGGCCTTATCACTGCCATCGTCATCCTATTCTTTTGTTCTTTAGGTCAAGAGTTTGTGGAGGCATTAAATAAAGAGAACTGATTAAATAAGAGAACTTTACCCAGTTCCATATAAAATGAAAATTAAAATGCTGTAAATTTGGTAATGTTGACTGTCTCTTATTAAATTTCATCTTTTAATTGTTAACTTTAATCTCAAACTTTATTCAGTTACTTTCTGTTCTATCGACATAAAGCTGAGATTTGTTGCATTAATTTGTATTCCTCATAAAAATGAGTTCATACACATTTCATTTACTAAATCTGGAATGGGATTGGAGTTACGAACAATTCATTTATATTACAATGATTAAGCCTTTTCAATAATAAAATATCTGTCAAAAAGTATAGCTTTCAATGATTTTGGAATTACATGTATCTCTTCTATCCTTCAGAAGAAGGCCAGTATGAAGCGTAAAGAAGGTGAAAAGCCTGTAACATCTACAAATATTTCTTCCCTTCTCAGAAGAAAATGTCATTTTATGGGAGGAGGATTCAATACATCTATTCCCATCAAAAGCTAGTTCTGTAGAAATGTAGCTAATGTAAGGTCATTTCCATTCTCTGCTCAAATTTCGGTTTATCTTTAAATGAAAAATTTCACTGATTGGCACTGATTTCACAGGTTCCAATTTAGCAATCACACAGCAGAGATGATTCAAGATGGCTAGTTGGTGTTGAATGTGGGAGTATTCCGAATTTCTCAATCTCAANTTTTCAATAATAAAATATCTGTCAAAAAGTATAGCTTTCAATGATTTTGGAATTACATGTATCTCTTCTATCCTTCAGAAGAAGGCCAGTATGAAGCGTAAAGAAGGTGAAAAGCCTGTAACATCTACAAATATTTCTTCCCTTCTCAGAAGAAAATGTCATTTTATGGGAGGAGGATTCAATACATCTATTCCCATCAAAAGCTAGTTCTGTAGAAATGTAGCTAATGTAAGGTCATTTCCATTCTCTGCTCAAATTTCGGTTTATCTTTAAATGAAAAATTTCACTGATTGGCACTGATTTCACAGGTTCCAATTTAGCAATCACACAGCAGAGATGATTCAAGATGGCTAGTTGGTGTTGAATGTGGGAGTATTCCGAATTTCTCAATCTCAACAAAATCTATAATTTTGCATGGAGATTCAGAGGCTTATGGAAAAGAAATGTTGCTTGCAATATCTCTTGAGATTAAATTTGGTTTTTGTATGACCTTTTAAACATTCATTTGAATGTTGACTTCCTGGCATTTAAACATGAGACTTTGAAAAGTCTCTCGTTGAATTGAATAATTTTTGGACGCCTGATGTTTTGAACAGTGAGAATGAATCACATTGAAGTATTGGAGAATGGATAGATAGAGAGAAAAAGTATTTTTATTTATCTGGAGGTTACTCTCCGGTTTTAATGAGTCCTTGTGATACACAATGAATCATTCACTTAAAAACAAAGATCAAAAGATATATGTACTTACGTGTCTCTCATTTTGCCATTGTCAATGATAATGTTACTACTTTTTTATAAATATTGATTTTCATTGTCTTTTATATGGGTATTGTTTTCTATGTAATTAGGATAAGCAGATGATTGATATTTTTATTAAATAAAAGTTGCACAGTAAATCTCTCATTTTTGTGTTCTTTTTATTTTTAAGTATTTTGCAACAAATACTGCAGCTCTTTCATCCAAATCTATTGTCATTATTAACAGATTTTTCACTCTCATAACTTAAATGAGATGTGAAGGAAATAAGATTACAATTTTCAGTGTATCTAGCCATAAACAACCAATGGTAAAATATGTTAAGCATTCCATCTGAACATTCCAAGATTCCAAATTTACACATATTCCAAGATTCAAAAACTGAGAAAATGTTTCTCGTCGTGGCAGATTTCATTAAATTCACCATTAAATTTAGAGGTGATAAGGAAGACAAGGGAATGCTTTATATATAGAGATATTGTACTTCACAAAGTTTTTGCTCACAATTTTGTCAGTGTAGGGTGTACTTTACTGTTTAATTCTGTTGTATTTTTATTCAATTGAGCTACTTCCTGTCTTTTAAATGTTGCATTCATGAAATATTTCACAATATAGGGAAAGATCTAAACTTTATATGGCGACAGACTGTCCTTTCCTAGGCCACCCATGCAACAATGACTATTTTTTATGATTTCTCCTTGCTCTAAATGATGTCCTTCCTTGAAGTTATCTATTGATTTTTGTGCACATATACCTTCATTTATATTAGTGTTTCTTGACATGTATCCTGTGTGGTAACATTAAAAAGATATCGACATAACATGTCACACTGTATAAACATAAACTACATAGCTCATGTGGGTTATGTGGTATAATTCTTTGCATATTTATAAAATTTAAATCTTTGCATATTTATTTCTTGCATTTTCAGTATCTTATAAGTGTTAAGAGTATACTCTAAAAGTTTCACATCAATATCTGTAAAATTGACAAAATCCGACCATTTTCCCTCTCTCTACTGATGTGCCACTGCACCATGCAGCAAAGTACCATAAGAGTATTTCAGATTTTTGCTTTCCCTTCCATCTTTTGTCTGTGCTTTACTGAGAGCCATATGTGTCCTTTTTTGGTTTTCTTTGGCTTAGAACTGTAAAAAGTTATTCTGAGAGTGGTTGAGCTTGTTACTGGATGTTCTTGCAGAGTTTCAGTATATCCTTCTCGGTTTGCATATTTTTTTAACAATAACAATAACAGTTTATTTTACGGGCATAGGGACTGCCCTTTAGAAAAGTACACACATATGCATATAAGCCAAAGATAAGAACATACATGTGGAATAGTACTACAACTAAGATAATAATAATTTTGAAGCAACTACTTATGTAAAATGGTGGAAATAGCATTGAAACAGAAAATTACCTGAGATACCAAAAGTCTACTTCACCTCGACGGAATAGACCCAAGAAAAAGAGACAATCATTGAACCCATTCAGAAGAAAAAAGAAAGAAGCAAACACAAGTGAGTCCACAAAAAAAATTAGAGGGATTAAAGTATCACAATGTTCTGATACATTCTTTGAGAGACTTGGTTCTGAATTTTCTTAATTGTGTTTTCAGCTCTAAGTACCTGTTTGAAATATAAGCAGTGTGGAAATGATGCGACATTCAATTGAGCAAATAAGCAAGGTGTGGGCTTCAAATTAATAATTAATTACAATTCATGTTCACCTGTAATCATGTCCATACCTTGGGAGCTCTTACAAAGTAAATGGAAGATTTATAGCAACAAGATTCTGTGGAATAATCGAATTACATAGACCCCTTTTCCATACTACCTTCTATTAGATTGCGAATAGTATAGAAAGTGCTTCAGATGCTCATTGATGTTGGGAGGACGATGTCGCTATACGCCTGACTAAAGGGTGACGCACACCCCCGTAGAGACTATTGGGTCCTCATCCTGCCCAACCGTAAGTCAAACTTTGAACCCCGTTTTCATATAAAAACCCAAATTTCTACGCCCCCGATGCTCTTCAAGCCCAACGCTCCTGCTTTCTGCCAACGGCCCCCGAGCCCTCCCGTGTCCGCGCCTTCGCGGTACGAGGCCATCTGTAGCCCCCAGTCAACCATACACCAACGCCGGGCCAAGCCACTGGTCGCCAGCGAGCAGCCGTGCAGATACGTATTTCTCATACGTGCAATAAATTCGTTGTATTCTAAATTAGTGCCAACCGGACATTCTTTATGTCCTCGCGACATTGAATTTCATTTAAGGAAATAGAAAGTTCACAGAAGCTCTATACATTTAGAATCTTCTCGATTCTTCCAAATTCCCTACTTTTGGCTTTCGCCAAAACTCTTACCCGGCTGGAGACCCGAGAACGATTCTTTCAGCAACTACGCCGGGAAAACAACAGATCTTTTCTAACCTTTCCCTCCTTCATAGCTACCCACCAAACACCTTCTGCTTATCTAAATCAGACTCTCTCATACTCCTCCTACTCCAAACTTATCCATAACCTGATGAATTTATTCCCTTCTTTTTCAAGGAATACAACAAAGTCAACTATCTCAACATACTCACTAAGTTACTCACAGTTACCGGTATTATCAACAAACAGGGCGGTAGTTTTGAACATAAGACAAGTGTATTTCAACAAAGCTATTATTTCTTGATTTCCCGTGCATTCCTCATTCACTATCCCAGTTTCTTATTACTTCTCTAAGGGAAGGAAGAAGTTACAAGACACGGATTAAATGAAACTCTCTTTGAGGTTTAATCTCTCAGGGAATCTACTGAATCTATGTAAGTGAGACACTGATGAAATGAATAAATATGCGCGCTGGTCCCTTGAACTCTCGATTATCGGTCACAGAAGAATGAGAGCTTCGTTATTTTGCAATGAATTCTCGTTAACCGTAGTTTTCGAGTTGAGAAGAATCCAGCCACTTCGTAACCAGATACCGGAGGTACTGATGGAATGAATGAAGAATTAATGCGACTTACGAAAGAAAAATCGATGGCTATAGCGAGTATTCGTAGTTGCCAGTTGTTAAACTAAATGAGTCACAGAGAAAGATCTGAGAGAAGATTAATGAATTTTCGTTAAACGAGAATTTCATTGACGACAGAGATAACTTAGGCTAATATAATTATATGGGTATCTATTTTGTCCAAGAGTCAACTATATCCTAAACCATTCTTTTAATAGCATATGAAGAATACACTTTTAAATTATTTTTGTCTCAGAAAAATTGATCCTATTTTTTTCCTTACCCGGAAGACAAGAAAACGTTTCACCGAAAGATGAAAAGATGTCATGAGAATTTGTTGTACATATTATAGATTAAAACAGGGATCGGGTACTTTTCCAATTCTCTACTTTATTTTCTGTTCTATTACTAGTTATACCTAATACAACTTTATCAAGAAGAAATATTTATCTTATACCTTCGAAATTGAGACAAAGGAATAAAGATAACAACAATTAAGGTCGATTTTTTCTTACAAATACGGTTGCAACCGTTACAACTCCTATTAAAATTGATAAATATTGCAAGGTCGAGATGATTTGAGAATCCAAAGCATCATCATGGAGTTTGTAAAGAAGATAGGTGCATTGGAGCTTGAATTAAAACAGAAGGACAATCAGTATGAAAATGTTTGTCGTGAGCGATATATGTTTCAGAGAAATCTTCAGGAAGCTAAAGTTAGTTCATGGATATCTTTCTTGGAACAATTATTCCTCAGATTAATTTATTTTCTGTATCTTATTCACCCAAAAGGTTATGGATAAGTACAGTAAATTCTCGGTTATACGTGTTCTAACTATTCGGTTTGCGGAGTATGCGTGCTATTCTCTCCTCCCTAGAATCAATGTTTTAATGACATTTTTCCAATCGTAAAGATAAATTCATGCTTTGAAATATTGATGTACGAAAAAAAATTGTAAATTCCACTACAATTTGTTTCTTAATAAGTTTGCATGAATTTAAAAGTCGAAAACGGTACTTAATGTTTCATCTTAAATATTTCAATATTTCCCATGCTTCACTGGCTTTTTTCGTGTCCATTAGTTCTGGCGATTCTACCCTGTATAGGACGAGCAATGTATAAAAGTATACAATTTAAAGAACTTCAGTTTTATAATGCAGAAAATACGATTAACTTGGTAATAATAAATCTATAAAATAAATAACCATTTAAATCGCATATATGTGTCCTTTTTTGGTTTTCTTTGGCTTAGAACTGTAAAAAGTTATTCTGAGAGTGGTTGAGCTTGTTACTGGATGTTCTTGCAGAGTTTCAGTATATCCTTCTCGGTTTGCATATTTTTTTAACAATAACAGTTTATTTTACGGGCATAGGGACTGCCCTTTAGAAAAGTACACACATATGCATATAAGCCAAAGATAAGAACATACATGTGGAATAGTACTACAACTAAGATAAGATACATAAAATACACTATAGTTCATACATATAATAAA
>KZ308976.1:186009-213433 GCA_000376725.2 Ladona fulva
CAGGAACCCTGAAAAATCTTGATGATAATTTAATGATATGTAATGGAGGTTAATGTTTCGTTTTCATTATTGTAATTTTTAATTCATTCCGTTATATAGCATATAGTTAATTATTGTATGGTGACATGACCTTAAATTTTAACTAAATCATTATTATGTTTAATTAATGTATATATAAACGCTGCCACCAGACTTCTGGCTAACTGCGGCGTAGCCTGTAAATAAATAAATAAATATCGTTAATAATTTTATCGTTTTCCAGAGCGCAAAAATTTGACCAAAATCCTACTTGTTTTCTTGAGTATGATGCATAGTAGCATAACGAAGGAATCTGAGGGCTGAATGTTAAGTTATGAAAAAAACGACTTTGATTCCTCGAAAAACGGCGCTCTTAAAAATTTCTCGGAAGCAATACACTTCTAATATATAATCTAGATTATAAATATAGATTTAATTCCAAAGACATTTCCCATTCATCGTAAAACGTGATGGCTTATTACAAATAAAATATAATCGGAATTATATTATAGATCATGAACTCTCAGCCTATGTTGAAATTATTTGAGGCTTAATAATCCAAAGAATCCGCGAATGAACGCTCGCTCTCCATAAGGCGTGTTCTGCTGAATGAACGGTTATCTTTCAGCTTCGGGAAGAAACTTTTTTTATGTGAAATCAGTGTATATAAATTGTCAGAATCGGCATAAAGATTCTCCCTTGGAAATAAGAGGAGATTCGATAGGAAAGTAACGGGTACCAGCTACTAAATGAGTTTACGCAAATGTCGATTTAATGATCAAATTATCGAATAAATAATAACACTTTTCAGCTGTTAAAGCATTTAACGCAGAACTCTTCAGAAATATATCCCTTTCCATTGTCTCTTATTTTGGATGAAGAAAAATAGCGGCACATCTGTATATCTTTCGATATACTTACGGAATAAGTCATGGTACTTTATCGATTTAGGATGGAGCAGTGATAAATAAATAAGGATATGTTAACAAGAATTTATCAGACGGCACTCTGAAGTATTCTGTGGCTTAGTATGAGCTTCGGAGGCTCCCATGGAAAAAATCACATGCTAAAACTCTTTTTCTTTCGGCCGCCTCCAATGTTATATATAGTACTTCCCCGTCTGATGCTTCCTCACAAATCATTTTTCATCGTCTTTATCGTCTCAAAAGCGCACACACATTTCCGACTCTGGCGTGCGCTTTACATTTTTAATCAAGAGACCGAACTCGTTTCTACCAAAACAACTCTATAAATTCACTTCATTTGATTGCTAAGGTAAGTGCCCAGCATGTTTTTCATGACATTTCAGTTACCTTAATTTTGACGGCTCTATCACTTGAAACCAGAAAGTTATTTTGAAATTTTCTCTTCCCCTATTTTTGCGATGAATGATGAAAATCTTACCGTAACCTTAGTTTTAGTCTTTATCGACGTAAACCCGTTCAAAAAACATTTACCATGCTGCTCTTAATTTTCATGCTGTTTTGCAATTAACATTTATGACATTTAACTGTGCATGGAGTAAGATCTCACTGTTGTAGTGTTTTTGAGTAAATAGAGTAATATCTTGTTTTGCAAATCATAATTTATACTACATAAAATAACCGTCGTAATTTTCCATTTCGAATCAGTTTGAAATATTCAGAAAGCAGTAACCCAGACCGCGGAAAACTTTATTGTCCCTCCAGTTTTCACCGTAAGATCTCCTGTGATAACAGAAAGCTTACTAATAATGCTGAATGATATGAAGATGGTTTCATCCATAGTATTATGTTTTAATATTCATAAATTATACGAATGCCGGCATTTTAAGTATGTTGAGTCAATTTGGCTACCGTTGAAAGGTGATGGTTTTGCTTCAGTTTTTTTGTTTTGTTCATAATAATAAATTCAGAATTTTTCTAACTTTATTTCAAATAAATGGCTGCTGTTGATGTCATGTGCCATTATTCTGGTTGGATAAGGCCTTTCAAGATGATCTATATTATACTAACTTTTTATTTTTTTCATAAATGCTGCTTAGTCAAAGCAATATGTTATTACTATACATACTTCAGTTTTTGCTCCTACTTCAACTTTCTTCTAATCCTAATTAACCAGTCCCGAATGCCTCAATACGTACATACCTCTCCAAGTAAATTGTCTAGGATAACGATTTCTTCCATCCGATTCTGTTAAAAAGAGGTTCTTTCTATTTACCTAACCAATAACAATCTTTATTCTTCTCTTCCAAGCTATCGCGGTTTCTTCCCATTTTGTGTTTTGTGGTTCGAGGCCTAGTCCATGACATTCAAAGCGAATGTTTTCGTAACATATAGGCTGCGTTTACTATCAACAGGTTCCTCCTTTCAAGAATATTCTATTCCTAATTTTTTTTCAAGAACATTCTATTAATATTTAAGCTAAAGTTTGTTTTACGTAAACATTGCTGATTTACCACAGCTCGTGCCTCCCAAGTAGCAAACTTCATCTTCTATTCTTCTGATAAGTTCTCATGGTCAAATTCGACGCCCGTTTAATTAAAGATGCTCTATAGTTTTACTACGACTTTATCTTCTTTAGTACCAATTTATTTATGTAGTAAATATTATTTACTATTAAATTATTATACTATCCAATGAAGTTGAATGCACTCAAAGGTTCAAAACGGAAACTCATTAGCATTAGAAATATTTCATTGCATAATTGCTGATCGTATCCAAAAAAACATTAGCAAATACCACTTTCTGTGGTACATTCCAAAGTTGTAACGATAATATCAAAGATAGAGATAAGCACGAGGATGTTTACCGAATTTGCATTCGTTGCTTTAACTGCCTCCTTTAGTTACCTCAAATTCTCGATCCTCAGAGCCCTTGTAAATACGGAGGAAATGACGCAACCTCGCATTTGAGCGCGAGATTCTTGTGGTCTTTTGAGCCGACAGATAACATTTGCCCCACAAAATCCATTTATTACTGTTATAGCTACTTATATCAGCTGATTCTATTCTCGGCTCTCTCCGACTATTGAAAAACATATCCAACTCTAGCGAATTTCCACTTCTGCAAAGATCGGCCTCCACATTACAGATTCTAAGAAGTAAAATATTCACAATTTATTTCACTGACTTTTGAAATGGGAATTTATTTCCAGTATGTCATGGCCTTTTTTTCTAATCCTTCAAAACAAGAGTTGAAAAGTTTCCTAAAATATTAATGAGATCGTAGATTACAAAATTATGTATCCTTCAAGGACTCAGTAGCAGATATTTCATCCTTTATGCAATCGATTTTCAATTTCATGCATTTCTTTGACTGCTATAAGCCAGATTATGAGTGTATTACTACGTAGTTAAACTATATGCAGCTCGATACAGACTCAGGGCTAACCTTGTGGTAATTATTAATATTAAACATATTAAAACGCTCCATTAGAGTGAACTTTTTACTATACCACACAAAAACAACCTACACACGACCATGGTTTCGTAGCATGGCTACATTATCAGGTCCATCCATCCATCAGGACCTAATAATGTAGCCATGCTACGAAACCATGGTCGTGTTTAGGTTGTTTTTGTGTGGTATAGTAAAAAGTTCGCTCTAATGGAGCGTTTTAATATGTTATATGCAGCTCCTTTCAAGCCGACAAAGAGGGCATAAGCCCCAGGAAAAACATCTCTGGGGACCCCTTATAACTGAGAACATCTATCGAATTGAAAAATAATTTTATTTTATTTGGTAATAAATTTTATTGTTGTAAATTACTGATCAACAATTCGAAGAATGAATATAAATTTTTAGAGCACCATTTACTGGTTTTCTGAAGAAATTTTTTCCAAGTTCAGAGTAAAAAGTTGCCAGGACCCCAGAAGTGTCCTTGACTTTTAACCAAAAATTCAATCTTGTGCTTAAACAGTCGATGGCCTTTCCAATACTCGGAACTATTCATAGTGGGTGATCTAACAATCAGTATTTTATCGCTGAGGAAAAAATTGCACACCATTTTTACTTGAAACTGGAAAGTTTTTTGAAGACATTAGCTCACTCGGGAAAAATAAAAAAAACCTGATCGTCCCAAAGGCAATCCCTTCTCTTATCTTTTATAGAAAAAATGAGGTGCAGCCTTGAAATCTCTTCCATGAATATCTTGAAAGTCAAAAAATCCTTCCGGACCTCAGGACTAACATTTATCTCAAAACATTTTTCATATGTTACATTTGACCTTTAAACTGCCTTTAAAATAGAAATTTAAAAACGTTAAACTAGAAAATACGTCAATTCATAGAAATAAAATCATTCTGTTGGATTATAGAATGTTTAAGAGATAAATTGTAAAGAATTGAATGTATGAAAGCAAGAAAACTCACCCAAATAGTTCGATACACAGATTTCCGAAAGGCACTACCTGTGTACAACCACATCAAGTGCGTTATGTGTGATATTTGGATACATGTGATTAAAAAATAGTTCATAGTATTAAGTAATGTTTTAAGAGATTTTGTTGGGTAATTACTCGTAATATCATTCGAGAATCATACCGTTTAAATTTTACCATTTATCAGCTTAAAAATTATTAATTCCTGTGTATATTTCGGAAATAATTTCTTCAACCACTAGAAAACGGAAAATTTTCCCCGATTCGAATCCGACATCTGTCGGATTCCACATCTTGTAGACCATAACCGTGAAAGTGCTGCAATCCGCTCAATACGACAAGATTAAAATCTCAATGTTGCTTCATGAAATAATTCTTTCTTTTCGAACTTAAGTTTTCGTACATACATTTTTAAGTATATTATTTTAAAAATGTATGTAAATACGTGATACAATACTCGTACGTATTACTGCAATGCATAGTTGCCTACTCCTAAAATATTTGAATCCCACCACCGGTTTTAATGACTTACTTGTCAACAACTGAAGTAAGGAATCATTTACTGTCGCTTCGTCATCGTGATTTTTTTATCTCTCTGAAGGTTTATGCTATCAGAAAATTCTTCTTTACTCATTCACAAATTGCCCTCCATTGCATAATCTAACTCTATTTTATTTGCCTTCCTCTATACCAGTTTTCTTATATAAGGCCAGAGTTGTGTAACGTTTCATAAATTGTTTATGAATAAATGGTAAGAATTCAATTATCCGATGTTTTGGGAGGTTATCGCGATTAATTGTCTTATTGAGAAATGTCGCATTCCAAGAAAGATTGCGCTAAACAATTTCACATCATTTTCTTTGGGATTGAATTGTCCGGAAACGTAATTTTTGGCCAAGATTTATTGAAGTAACTAGGAAAAGATGAGAATAAGAGCATGCTTTATTATATATATACACAATTGCTGTCGAAATATTACCGGGTCGAACTAAAAGCTCCCTGTGTAGAACGGAGCTGATTTAACTCATAAAAACGCCGAATTTAAAGTGATTTGTCCTTAAAAAGGATGAGAAAGAGAGGAGTGGCCAAAGCCTTAATGGCAATGAAACCGATGGTCAGGATCTCGGAAGAATCAGCCGAAACTTGAAGAAAATGAGTTGGAGAAAACTTAACTAATAGTGGTTTAATTATTCCGCATTTATTGCACTGTTATCTTTATGACAATGGATTAGGATATTACTGAATTCGTAGGTCTTTCTCAACTTCTCCCTCACTTATTCATCTGGTCGACAATATTCAAAGATAGCCGAATTAAATAAGCAATGAAAAATTCATGATTCTTATGCTTGATTCTAGAGAAAGAAATGAAGAAGTCTGGCTTAGCCGAGACTCGAATCCGGATCTCCAACATGTTGGGCGGTTTCCTATTTTAAAAATAACCGTTCCCTATTTTAAATAGTTTAGCCGTTCCCTATTTTAAAAACCCAAAATTTTTGTATTTCCTTACCAGAAGATGTCAAATCATTGACGAAACGCGTCGTAAAAATAAAAAATTGTGTGGAAGTTACCAAGAAGTCTTTTTCTTCGGAAATGTTGGGCGGTTTCTCGAACCATTTATCTGAAGTAGATAAATACAGCTGAATTAAAGCCAGTGAATAAGAAACTGGTTTCTTGTATATCAATGAAATTCCGATGTTAATCCCAAGATAGCTAATATATCGGATTAGCTCAAAGATTGATTTCTTTTTTGTTGAGGCTAAAATAAACTTCCAGAAATTTGTCAAAGAAGCGAGCGGGAAAAGACATCAATCTATCGGCATAAATATTTATTTATTTCACTCTTACGGCGAGGTTAGTCCCAATGGGCCTCTCTTACACCTAACCTCTGAGTCATAGATATAAAAAATTACTCAAATAAATTCAACTTANTAACACCCTGTTTGGCATTACTATTCCTGTGTTTATAATTAAGTGAATTCTTCATGTTATTTACCTTCTTGAAGATACAAACCTCCTCAAACCAAATACTCAGTACCCAAAGATTCCCCGCAATTAACGAAGTCTACGTATGTAGCTTAATCTTCCTCTGGTGGGTACCTAGTGCTTTAAACGTGTATTTCCTCCGAAAGTCCTAGAAATATATTGAACTGATTATGTGAACAACTTTAAAGTTTTACCAGTGAAAAGAGAGGAAAGAAAAGGGAAAGTATACGATTAAATTGATCTAACATATAAGATAATATATCCCACATGTATGTATGTGATATTAGAAAGGAGGCGTAATAATTAAAGTTAAAACAGAAATGAAGAGGATAAGGCAGAATATTGATAAGGAAAGTCTAAATTTGGTTATGAGTAGAGAATCTAGGATTGACGGGAATGACATGCAGTATTCGTGGAAGAAAAGAGGAGTAAGTTTTGGTAATGAGTAATGGTAAATTGTTATATCATCTTATTCCTGGAATAATGGAGAAATTCGAAAATTTCTTGCCTATAATCGTTTTCGTTAATGGGATTTAATTATAGTTGTAGTGTATTGATCCTGACATGGCGAGATTATCGTGTGCTTAATGTGGATGTTGCGATGAAGGAATGCACTGGTTTTCAGTATTGAAGGGATGTTTGGATACTTAGCGTTTGAAAGAGGATGGTGATATCTCGGTTAGGTTACTATGCGGAATTGTATTCCACAATCTATCACTGTGAATGAGGAAGGATTTGCTGCCCATAACGGTTCTGTGACATTGTATCGTTTGTTTGTTGTTGGAGTGTGTTGCTATATTGTGCGAAGAGTTTAAAGCGTGGAAATAGGATGGCAGGTAGAAAGGAGAATTACCTCTTAAGATTTTATGGACGAGAGTGAGGGTGTGAAGCTTGCGCCTTGCCTCGAGCCGCAGCCATGATAGTCGCTGCAATAAGGAAGTGATATGATCAGACCTTTTTGAATTGAAGATGAATATAACCGCTCGATTATGTGTGCGGTCTAACTTAAATATAACAATTTAGCCGGGTTAAGTGAAAAAGCTTTGGAGTTTTACCAATAAATGTCAGTCTTCCCTCCCGAGGCCCATACGTAATCGCCTTAGAGGAAAGTGGTTCTGGGTTCGTTTCCTAGTGAGGACCATGGTGCTTACCNCGGTCTAACTTAAATATAACAATTTAGCCGGGTTAAGTGAAAAAGCTTTGGAGTTTTACCAATAAATGTCAGTCTTCCCTCCCGAGGCCCATACGTAATCGCCTTAGAGGAAAGTGGTTCTGGGTTCGTTTCCTAGTGAGGACCATGGTGCTTACCCAGCATCATGAAAAGTAGAGAAGATATCAGAATCAACAGTTAGCGGGATCAAAAAAACCGAAATCGGCGGCGTGGTCGTTGATGCGTTGACCACGTGTCACCCACGGTGAATGCCGCCGTGCTAGACCATCTCCATCAAAGGGATGTGCAATGGACTTTACATTTTATTGCCGCCTGACTTATATATAAGAAATTACTTTCATTTTGCAGGTTAGTGCATCAAGATGACGATGATGACGGTTCTCTCGGTTGCTGTTTCAATCATCGTGGGATTAATAACCTTCGTGTATGCATTTTTTAAATGGCGGTTTGGATATTGGCGACGCCGCGGAATCTTTTACTGCAAGCCTTCCTTCCCTTTCGGAAACGTTGGCGAATCGTTTACAGCGAAACGACACATAGGATACGTGATGCAAGATATCTACAAGGAATTTGGGGGTAATTTCAATTTAATATGTAGCATACTTTTTTCATAAATACTAGGAATTGATAATTTGGAAGTGAAAATGTTGATCTAAAAGTCAAATTATCGGAAAATGCTAAGAAATCATAAGGTATGAAGACCATAGCAGAGCTTAGTGTAGTTTGATAATGTAATTTTATTGCAGCTTACTATGAGGCCATTTTCTACGTTTTGCGAGGTAAATTAAGACTTAATTAGTTATAAAGACTAAGTAACGTTAAATCTTCTTCGATGAATGTGTTGTCTAATTGAATCTGATTTTATTTTGAGTACGATTTCTGTAATCTCACTTCCTTTGGACCGAAAGTAGTTGATTTCTCTGTAATGAAGTTTCTGAAAAAACAACTGAACTGAAAGGTACATTATGGAAATATAGCGATTTTTTAGCGATATACAGGCCACCAAAAAGTAATGATTCCACTTCCGAGGCTCAGTAAGGGTACCGCTAGCATAAAATATTCCAAGATTCACGGTGCGGTTCACCGAGTCAAGTTTGTCCATTCCTGGCGTACTGTCTAACAAAAAATGAAAATCAATAAACTTGACTCTAAAGAACTGCACGCGCAAACTATACGAGATAATTATTTAACGATATTAAATTAATTATTTGAAATTTATTCTTTACGTGTATTTGTGTATGTATAAATATAATGTAATTCCTAGACTATAGCAAATATCATTCACAAAGTGCTGTCATGTGTACAAGATGTTATTTCTCCTCTTTGCGTTGTATTGAATATTTTATAAATCATAAATAACTTGGCCATGTCAAGTTATTTCTTATTTAAAAACATTTATTCTTTTTAAAGCTGATTGAAATCTGAAAAATATTGAATATTCTTGAAGAAAATATGGAGTCATTATTTGAAATCACTCAAATCTGTATTTCTATACTACCATATACCTTAATTTTGTACCTTCAATGTTTTAACTTTGGTTCGATGAAATTTTATCTCTGCATTATTCTTGCTGTTTTCTTACTATAGACAAGCCTTTCGGTGGAATATTCATCTGCTGTTCCCCTATCCTACTGATAAAGGATCCCGAAATCATACGTGATGTGATGGTGAAAGACTTTGGAACACACTTTCAGAACAGACTGGCTAGAGCTCACGAGACAATGGATCCTTTACTGTTCAAAAATCTCTTCATGGCGAGAGGTACGAGGTGGAGGAGTCTCAGAAATAATATAAGTCCAACTTTCACGAGCGGTAAGATGAAGATGATGTTTCCACTGATCCAAGAGAAAGGACATCAACTTTCGGAAGTACTAAACGAAAAGATTTTGGAGAAAGGTACGAAAATTTCAGTTACACGATTGTCAGCCCATCTTCCTGATAAATCTGAATATTGTAAATTGGTGTTCAAGTTCCATCAGAACGTAAACAATGGTGGTGATAATCAGGAAAATGGAACGTAAGTCCATCTACTGTTGCTATGTAGTGATCTTGCACACGGCACACGCAAAGTGAAGGTCTGAACGACCTAACCGGATGAAATCAAAGGAGAATCTTTCTCGAGTGCATATCAACATAATAACATGCCTCTATCATTCTTAGAAAGTTTCTAAGTTCAAGTAAACATTAACAAAGTACAACAAACACGATACTTTACCATAACGCGCGCATCGTTTCCTTGAAGTCACGCCATTTTATGCATACAATAATCAATACAATCTGTACGTTACATAAGACTAATGGGAAAGTAGGACAAGGACACTGAAGCACTGTGTCATCTGAATTACTTTATAAAAACAATAAGAATACAAAGAAATAATTAAAGTCACTACCTTTGAAAGAAAAGAAAGTTGGAACACGGCTATTAATGAAGTAGAGATTTAAAAACACTCCGTAATCCGTATTTCGGCAGGCGGAACTCGCGTTAAGAGATAAACGGGAAGCTCCGGATTACCGATTCCTGGGAAGTCCCAACGTACATTTCAGCGACAATGCCTCCATCTTCAGGGGGTCTCCACAAAGGAATTGAGAAACTCTCACTCCCCCCTGATGATGGAGGCATTGTTTTTGGAGCTTCCCGTTTATCTCTTAACCCGAGTTCCGCCTGACGAAATACGGATTACGGAATGTTTTTAAATCTCTACTTCACTAACGTTGCTTGAGTGAATTTATAGGGAAAAAAGCAATTACTCATATTTGACTCTAAAGAACTG
The DNA here is from genome assembly GCA_000376725.2 of Ladona fulva. Lineage (NCBI taxonomy): Eukaryota > Metazoa > Arthropoda > Insecta > Odonata > Libellulidae > Ladona > Ladona fulva. Next base: position 196,312 of record KZ308976.1, read on the forward strand.
TGTTCAACCGAAAACATTGAATAGCATATCTCTTGAAATTAATTTGAGGTAATTGTTAGAGGAAATTCAAATCTAAGTTACCAAAACGCCAGCTTTGTATGTTTTCCCAAATCTGAATTCCACTCAACAATTTACTCAGTGGAAGAGAAGTGGTGATCTTTAAGGTGTATACCTCTCCGAAAAGTTGAATAAGAACTGAAAGGATTCTTCAATCACAAAAGATAATCTTTCGGCTTTGAATATCATGGATGAAGTAATGTTTTTACATATAAAGAGCAGAAAAACATGGTGAAGAACATCAGCATCATTTTGTCTCTAAATGTATATATGAATGCACCACTTTGCTCCTTTCTCTTTACAGTAATCTTGTCAAATTTCAACTACTCGTTTTCTCATTCTTAGCATCTTTTTCAACAAAAGCTATTTCAAGGAAAAGATAATTAAGAGCTTGACCTGCAAAAAGGCAATTAAAATTTTCTCTTCTCTACAATTACAAACCGAAATACATATGCTCGAATAAAATTACTGACAACTGGTATAATGGGTGTTACATGTCATTGCGTTCATTTTGTCTTCCCGTCAAAATGCAATTGGACTTTGGTTTCGAGCGTTCGTCACTGCTCTTGCGGATACAAACACTCACAATGAATTAAAATACTCGTAAAATGTCTGTACTGCTTTGTTAGAGAATCGTCGAAGATTCTCAGCGGCAGAAAACTGCTATGGAGTCAAAGCTCTGAAGTGTGTACTAATAAATACGCCTGGAATATCTTTTTCCGTTGTTCTTATCATGAAAAAACTTTTATTTTTTTTTCGTGTAACTTTTACAGGGAGGTATACTGTGGATTTCAAGGAGTTGCTCGCAGAATATACGACGGATGTGATCAGCAGCTGTGCTTTTGGAATTGAGACAAATTCTCTCGACAATCCCAATCACCACTTCCGAGAAATGGGCCGACGTATATTCCATCAGTCATTCAGCCACCTCATCAACACTTTGATTATTTCAATTTTTCCGTCGCTTGTTAACGTAAGAAACCTTTGACTTGACTTTATTTTTACTGGACCTGATGAAGCCGAGTTGCCTCCTCATCCCCACTCTTTCTACTTGCCAAGTACATATATACAATTTATACAAATAAATATATGCAATGATAAATATATACATAGGTAAATATATACATGGATAGATCAATAAACAGATGTATAGATGCATAAATAAAAACAACAAAGTTCGATGTATATATAGATAAATAACTGAATATACACATAGATGAGTTTATACATGAATAAATAAATAACCGAATAAAAAATAAATATACAACACGCACAAATTAACATTTCTTACACACACATTCCACACTTTTCACTTAATAGTTGTTAATGAAATGTATCAGTAGTTTTGTTCTTGTGGGAGTTGCAAGAAGAGTGATAGAACAAGTTTCGTCTTATCAATGGGAAGGTTTTCATTCACTTAAATTTGCTAAGGTGCCAGGGGAATGCCTTCTTGCTTTGAATGGAATAAAATATAAACAGATAATACTCAGAAAGGCGAACATTATTTCTGCACAGCAACAGTTGCAATATAAATGTACCGTCACCAATACAATATAAGAAATGAAAATTTTTTATCCTCGCAGATCTTTCGACCTGTTTTCATCAAGCCCGAAATTTGCGAGTTTTTCCGAAAAGTGGTCTGGGATGTTGTGGAAGAAAGAGAGAAGAAGAAAATGTTCAGAGGTGACTTCATGGATCTCCTCATACAGCTGAAGAATACGGGGAAGATAGAGGAGACGGATTCAGTGGAGGAACAGGCAGAAACAAATTCTCTGACTTACAAGAAATCGATGGATCCCGTTTTAAAGAGTTAGTATGGAAAAATACCAGACATTCTTAGTAGTATCACTTGATCGTTATAGCTGCTGTATTTCAATGAATGGAATAATTTTTATTTGCAATACGAGAATATCGAAGCTCCTCACCTATTATTGATGCTGCGCACTGACTTTCATTCATATTAGTCTCTACTTATAGGACACCATGAAATATGTTAATCCGTTGTGCTGTACTTAAGTGGATGTTTTCCTTTCAAGACATTCTAGCTCAGAGAGGAAATCAAAGGCAACCTCACTTAAATAATACCACACTCCTCATCTAGCAAGTAAGCAGGGCATAAAACTAGAACTGAACCGAAAACAGAAACCAAAATTTTGCTGGAGTGGAAACCGATCCCGAACAATAAGAATTGACTGTTTATTCTATTACAAATTTTGTTTCCCAATAATGAACATTTTACTTAAGTTTAATTAGAGGAAGGTCTAAACATGTGAAGCTTCTACTTGCGACTCATTACTACTAAGTTTTACTCACAAATTCAGTGTAATGTAGTGTATATAAAAATAGCTAAAATAGTAAAACAAACTTTCAGAGGGATATGATATTACAATTGACGGAACGAAAATAACCGGTTCGAACCGGTTTGACGTTGACAGAAGGGACGAAACTGGAACTGAACCGTTATCTGTTTTTTCTTTTAGTTTAACGGAAGCGAAAACCGGAACGAAATACATAACGGTTCGATGCCCTGATAGAGTTTCATGCTCTCTTCATCTCTCTCTTCGTCATGTGGATAATAGCGGAAGGTTATAGGTTCATACCGGACTCCACGCTAAATACTTTACAGAAAATGTCTCAAACGCTTCTTCCCTCGTAAGAAACCATTTAAATGAAATCTTCTTAACATGAATGATAGCATTTGTGATTAATGTATCGACTCATTGATAATCAACTATCAGGCATTATTTATTTGTACTGTCGATTAAGGTGGAGGGATCAAGCTCAAAACGGCCTCCGGTCTAATTATTTAATAGATATTTCTTATTCATGAACAATCTAACATTTACTTTCTATGAAAAAAAAGAGAAAATTTGTGAAACATCATTTCTTTCGAGGTTTTTTCTTATAAAATAAGTTTTAAGTTCTCGATTCCGTGATATATGTTTTATTCAAAGTAACTTTTGCGGATCGCCTCTGTCCTGAGAGCTCTGAGAGAAAAAGAAGCGACCGTGAGATATTTCTTGACATTCATTAATGTTCGTAAAACACTTTTACATAAATTATGTAAAAGTGGTTAAAAATCGAATCGGTTATCGGGCCTTTACGTACACATCTTTTGCCAAATAAAAGAAAATAATTGGAATCATAACATGAAAACTATTTTCCTTTTCTTTTTTAAAAAATTATATGGAATATAAACTGAGTGAATGATTTTCATATTTATGTCGCTTTTGGAAACCCGCCAATCGAGCAACTATCTCCTACCATTCTTCTCAAAGACTTACTAAATTTAAAATTGTTTCCAATCACGTGATACGCTTGCATTCGTCAATACTTGCTAATTATTTCTAATCATTTACGTTAAATTTCAGATTTTCAAGGCGATGACTTCGTTGCGCAAATCGTCCTCTTTTTTGGAGCTGGTTTCGAGACATCGTCCACAACTGCCAGTTTCGCTTTATTCGAGTTAGCCGCTAATCCTGAAATTCAAAATAAACTAATTAAAGAAGTGGATTCGACGCTTGTGGCAACTGAAGGGAAAATAACATACGAAGCCGTGCAAAATATGACGTATCTGGACATGGTTATCAATGGTAAGTTGGACGCGGGAAACACCTGTCAATAATTTTCTAACTGTCGTTTCAGCTTTTTAGTAGTCACTACTAAAATAAACGAAGGGTCATTTGGAGGACAGGAGATAAGAACATTGACCAAGGGTGTCATTTAGAAAGATCGATCATGAGAAAATTGTACCATCAAATACAGCGTATGGAATGTTACCATTATTTATGCCAGCTATTTTTGACTTAAGACTGAAAGGATGCAGGTGTTCAACAAAGCATGCTCAAGGCTATTCCCGGACTGCAATGAAAATTCTATCGATCATTTCAGATAAGACTGTTTTATTTATATCATACTGAGTTAGCTTTTCGGCCCGAAGAGAGAATCATAGCCGGGATTGCTTTTAACCATCTTTAAAAAGAGGTACCTACTTGGCTATCTAAATACCCTATCTTTATCATCTATCAATGTACTAACTCATTTGATGACAACCATTTAAAAATGTTAATTTTGCGAGTGTTTTAGTACGTGTACTCGTAAAAAATTTCATCACTGCCGTTGGATATCTGTGACTCGACAGTAATGAGTCAATTGATGCTTTGTCGTTATCTCAATCGAAATTGTAGGTAGTTGTAAATAAGACTAATAAAAAACAAAGTTTAAAGCGAGACAACACCAGAACGTGTCATTCTCTTAGGGGGGGTCATTACTCTTTAGGGCTGTATTTATATTACTGTACCTGTACTGTAACTGTATTTGCTTTACTCTTTCCCAACGCGCATGCTGAGGTTCTGATATGCAAATCGTTTGGACGAACATGTGCTACATCGATAGCAATGGAAGTCCTAAAACCCACGAAATAGTCTGGCGCATCACTCAATCCATTTAAAACTTTACTATGGAAGGAAAAAATGAAATGACAATACTGATGAAAGTAAGCCGTGGGAGTAGCAAGGATAGAAATAAATAAACACATTAACATATTTCCATACTTAACATTATCACACAACAATTCTCTTTCGGGGTGAGCATGTCATATGCGTCATTAATTCACAATACATTTCTGCACTTTTTTATCCTCGCATACACATTTCCCTTCAAATAATTCTACACACTTTTTTATTAATTTTCTGCTGTACTTTAAGCTACTTCCATTCTCTTCTGCGTTTCATTTATTACAATCAACCAGCTTTCCCTCGGGCCTCCTCTTCCTTCAGAACCATTCAAAAATTTTTCAAACATTTTAGCCATTCCGCTCCCATTCATCCTTCCCATTTGAGTAAAATATGCAAGAAATCCCTTTCAAAACTGATAAAGCTGCCTTTCTTTTATTCCACATTCATTGCTTTATTAATTGCATTATTCCACTGCTGCTACTAAGTACCAGGACAGCTATTATAGAGCTGTTATCATTCAAGATAGCGTAACGAAGCAGATTTTTTAAATAGATGAAAACTCTTTAAAGCAGCTTTTAAAAACTAATCAATGAGTGCCATCTTGTGTAGGACGTAGACAAAGTCGCAATGAAAAATTGGAGTTCAGAAAAAGAGTGGAGAGGTGGAAATATAAGAAAACGCAATAATTAAGAGAACAAAACATTTAACAAGCGAGAGAATATCAGAAAGGAGATAGAGCAGATAAATACCGATGACCTAACCGGTTATCTCTTGAGAAATAAGATACTCGATAAAGGATGTTGGTGATAGTAAATTAAAGTGTTAAAGAACAAGGGTAAGCAAAAGACTCAAGTCAATGATTAAAAATATTTATCTGGACCATGCGATAAAAAACCGCGAAGCCAATGAAAATGATTAATTTAGCAACATTCTATTTAAATATCCAGAAAATTATAAGACGCGTTTTGGCTATCCATAGAAATATACAAGAGGAATACATTTATCAGTTTATTTGGTCATAAAAAATTAGGGTAAACCTTTACAGCATACGCTAAGTTAAGATAATCTGCAGGATGTACTTATTACAGTTAGTTAGATGAAGCCTAAGAGTCACCTATTCCAAATACTTAGGAAAAGTTTGATCCACTGCTTGAAATCTGTGAGAAAAACTTAATTTTATACTTCGGAAACGGCGACGACTTAATAACATGAGAGAAAATCAGTAATGACTAGGAATGGATGGCTAGATGGGTGTGTAGTAAAACAAAGGTGGCGTGACCAGCATGAAAGGTTTTATCAAAGCGAAATTCTAAGTAATATAATGTGATATATGTATCTATAATGTTACATACCCTGAACAAACATTCCCTGAACTAACGAGATCTCCAGGTTGTAGTTTAGGGAGCCGTAAATTTTATACATGAATTGTACATCTCTAATAGTATGTATAGGAAATAAGGAATAAAAGCCATTATTCAACAAAATTAAATCAAAAATATTGGTTTTAGTTTGAAAGTTCTTTACCTCTAACTTTTTAGATACAATTTTACTTTATTTTAAAATTCCCTTACCTCCCAACAACTCTCGATTCCCTTTTTGTTATGTGTATATTCGATGGGTTCAACAAATTATTTTTCTTTCCATTAGAGACCCTACGTAAGTATCCTCCTTTGGCCACTTTGGATAGGGAATGTATGAAGGAATACCGAAATGAAAAGCACAACTTGGTGATTGAGAAAGGAATTCCGATCATGCTCTCCCTCTTCGGACAACATAGAGACCCTAAGTACTTCCCGGATCCAGAATCTTTCATCCCCGAGAGATTCTCAGAGGAGAACGTGAAGAAAATACCACGATATGTTTACATGCCATTTGGAGAAGGGCCCAGGAACTGTATCGGTTAGTAACCAATCTATGAATCTTACATTACAGATACTTTTTTTATCTTTTATTCAATAATGGAAGGGGGTATAGCTTTATTGGAAATTGGAAGTAATCATAAATATAACCACCTGGTTAAATTTGTCGAATTTTATGTTTATTAAAATGAGTATAATTAGGATTAGCTTCCTGTATCCATTATAGAAGTTATAATTATAATTATTATTACACGCCGTTATTATAACAGCTTTGGTAGATTCTGTTTTAATCACGGTTAATGCTCAGATGTTCTGCTTAACTCATCTAGAGTAGCTATAAAACGATATTTTCTACCACTGACATTATTAAATTTGGTAAGCGTTTTTAGATTTCCACTTTTAACTCTTCTCTACATTCGTAAAGATAATCTAAACCTTCTAACCCGCAGGTGCCCGATTCGGAGTGCTTCAATCGAAGGTGGCGATAGTGAATATTCTTTCCTGCTTAAGAGTATCCATTACGGACGAATATAAAGGAATGAAATCGCTACCTATTTACCCCAAGTTAATTATCTTGAGCGTGAAAGGTGGCATTCCCTTGGTGGTAACGAAACGCGCTTCACCGTTCCAAATGAAACCTATCGAGCAGAAGGTAAGTGGTGCTGTTTCGAGTTCATTTGTGTAATTTAGTATCTATGCGAAAATTAATGGCTAGCTGAATTAACAAAGTTTATTCATTAGCTTCTCAACTTTGTTTTGTTCTGTGCTATCTTCGAGTAGCATGTTTTTCTTTTACTTTCTCAATGAAATGTATCTGAAAAGCCACAAATATTCCTAATGTATACCTGCTGAAAGCCAGAGGTTGAACTGAAATCTCTTATAACCGATACTCAGCAATAAAAACTTTCATCGACCTTCTCAATCGGAAAAGTGGTAAATAGCGGTGTTTATAACAATCGCTGGTTTAATATGTAAAGTTTTTTTCTTTTGCATGCATAATTAACTTCTTTGCTGAAGGTTTTCGGAAAAACCTTCAGCATGGATTCTTCGTGCAGCGAAAGCCTTCATTCCAGAATAATTAACTTCTATTAACCGAATGTCTAAATTTTTGGTAGTTTGTTAAGGTGGAATTGCAAACGTAAAAAACGAATTATTCAAACCCCTGATTCAGTTTCTTATACATAAAAGGGTTTAAGGTAATTCAAGGGTAATAATTGTTTTGAGTCATAGCCATTTTTTATGGACTCGAAACGGGGTTAGGTATGTTTCCTGATGACCAGTGCATGGAAATATTTGATAATTGATCAGTTTGAAATATTGTATCCTTGATGTATTTTCAATCAATTGACAGGAAAACTCATTGAATGGCACTTTCCCTTTCGCTGTGTAAAAGACACTGCGACTCCACTTAAGATTAATGAAAGTTACTCTTCTTAAGAGGGGTAACACCCTGTTTGGCATTACTATTCCTGTGTTTATAATTAAGTGAATTCTTCATGTTATTTACCTTCTTGAAGATACAAACCTCCTCAAACCAAATACTCAGTACCCAAAGATTCCCCGCAATTAACGAAGTCTACGTATGTAGCTTAATCTTCCTCTGGTGGGTACCTAGTGCTTTAAACGTGTATTTCCTCCGAAAGTCCTAGAAATATATTGAACTGATTATGTGAACAACTTTAAAGTTTTACCAGTGAAAAGAGAGGAAAAGAAGCGATAGCTATAAACTAAGAGAGTTCATTATTAATTTAATTTATAAATAAGAGACGTATATTAATAAAATATTTGGAGTAGCATAAAGATTAATTTATGATGAACGGAAAAGAACTTAGGCGATTCCCGAGCATTTCAGCCAAAGCGTTACGCCTAAGGGACGTTCCACACAAAAGAGAGTTCGCACTGGAACGGTTCACCTCGCGGACGTTCACCCAGGGACATTTCGCCAGAGAATTTTCACCCAAGAGTCACGAAAAGGTCACCCAATTCCTATCCGCCTGTAACGTTACGAGCCTCACTCTTGAAATAGACACAATCATCACAATCTTCTACGCCAACATTAATACCCTGCAATCCGCTTTCAGGCGTTTGGCATGGGGAGAATCTTACCAAGCATCATTACATAATTGGAATGACAGGCATTTTATTTATCTTGAACTACAGCAATGGAGAGATTATCTCTTATCTGAAGATATAACTGGTTTATCTTACCCAGTAATTGATTCAGTTTTAACCAGCAAAATGTGGTAACATTTTTTCGAATAAACCCTCCTATCAGATTCAGTTCTTCAATTTTCCGGAAAAAAACAACCATCGATAATTTTACTTTTAATCGATTCAATTTAGGGGCAAATATAACCGGAAATATTTTTGCAGGATTTTAGAAATTGCTCTAACTTTCTTAGAATATAATCAATATGCGAAGGCGTTGCCTCGAGGAAGGACATATTAATGGAAATAAAATCTCTCGTACACTCCCACAGCAGATTTAGCAGTTTGAGGAGATTGCCGTTCCTTGGAAAGGTTTCTTACCCATTACGGAATGCAATACTGCTGGAAAACTTCAAAGAAACGTGTCGCCATATTAAATCTGTTGTGGAAATGTACGAGAAGTTTTATCTCCATCATTTCTTAAAATAGTTCTCACCGCCAAAACTTATCGAATCACAGAAATATTCCAACATATGTGCTACATTCAGCTTTTTACATCTCGTTTAATTCCAAATAAAGAATTTAATTTTTAGGAGGAATACATTCCGTGGATATAATTCTTCTTTTCTACTGTTATATGCTCTAGTAAAGTTGTTTTGGTTAAATTTCGAACGTTTAATCTACCTGAAACCTTTTGATTATCTTTATTGGTTGATTATATTTTTTTCAGCAACCCTATTTACAGATAGAGTTAAAGGAAAAGGTTTATATTTTCATTTTCTCTTATTATTCTCAAAAATACTAAGAATACCACGCTTTTCAGTTCCAAGCCAAAAAGTCGCGCCCATAACAACAATGCACAGAAGCGTTATTGTAAATTGTCCATTACTGTTTCATTTAATGACGTCTTTCCCCGAGTCCACGTCTTCCAGTATCGATTTAATTGTCTATTACGGCTTTACTTCTCAGAAATCTAGCTTTGGGTTTCCTGCATATCTGGTGGATTAGTAGCTAATCTGTTTCCCATTTCTTAATTTCATTGATATACGTAAAATTTTAAGGTTTTGATATTTCCCCTACGCTGGACTATTATCAGATGGCTTGATTACCCACAAAGAAACAGATAATTAGCTTACCGGGCCTAATCCATTCCTTAAAAGTATGCTTAAGTTATGAGTTCGAATACTAGTAAGCCTGTGTTTCTTCCATTGTTTCCATTGTGTTTCGACCATTAATTTGTTAAGCTTTCTCGGTAACTTTCAATCATTGCTGTGCGAAAAAAATATCCATTTTTCTTAATTTTCTGTTTCCTTACTTGAGTCAATGGTAAATTCAATGGAGGAGGGGTCCTTTTCCGTTGCGATTTCCTACGCCCAATATTATTAAGCCCACACTAACAGCAAGGCGTTTATACAATTATTTAATATCTATTGGCTTTTTCATGCCAATATGATATTTAGCAGTTAATTGGGGAGAATTAAAGAATTAATATGTTTGTTACTTTACTATAGATAAAAACACTAAAATTCTTCTCACTATTGCATTCTAATTTTCCTTGCTATTATTCTTGCGCTAATATTCTTGTTACTTTACTATATGTATAAAAGCCTCCTAGGCAAGTGTACAGAATCTCCTGTGGCTTGAGAGTTTTCAAATCGGTGAAATTCATCCTTATAGAAGTAATATTAAAGTTTTGTATTTCCATTTCGATTTTATCAATCTTATTTGAGATGCTCTTCCTTTTCAAAGGGAGGAAATAAAAGATGAGCTGATTTAACAGATAAAGTGATAAAAGATAGATAAAAGATAGATAAAAGAAGGGTTGATAGAAAATCAATCAAAGAACTCCTGGAGACGATAGAAGAAAAGAGGACATCGATTAAAATAATGGAGACACGGCAGAGGAAACTGCTGTGTCATGTATTAAGAGGAGAGAGATTTAAAAACTAAGCAAACGAAGGAAGGATTTAAAGGAAAAGACCAAGGTAAAGATAAAAGATGCTAGTTGACGTGAAGGGTGGGATAAGTTATCCAGAAATCAAAGGAAGGGCATCGATTCGGAAATGAGCCTACTGAAAGACAGAGCACTTGTGATGGCAACCATTCAAACGGAACCATTTCTCCCTCTGTTCTTATTCATTTTTTAAACTACCTATTACTCTGATTATATTCTGAATGAATCAACGGTTAAATTGATATTGTTATTTCCGTATTGAAAGTAAAAATTACTTCTAATACAAAATCTGTCCCAGTTAGGGGCTGATCTATAATCTCTTTAGGATGGAGGAATCGATTTAGGATAATTTCCTTATAAACTCATCTTGTAGGGAGAATTCTTGGTATCATAATGCTCTTCCATTAAAGTATCACTTTGTCGTGATTAGTTAAGGCAAGGCGTCTCAACCGGCGGTACGCGTACCACTGATGGTATATACATACTTTGAGAAGGATTAAGGGCTGCTTTAGGCGATCTTGGGTTCAATACCTTTCGATATGTAGCGGTGTCTTGGTTTTTAAAAATTCGTAAAGGTCCACTTTCATTATATTTACATGTATATTCCTGTCGAGAATAACGGAACTTAATTCAGCTCTTGTAAAATATTTGCTGCTGTATGCATTTGATCCTCCTTAGATAATTGGCTTGAAATTTATGTCTATAATAATTTAATAAATTTCTCATTTACTCGTATACTATAAATGGTATATTAATATATTGTTCGCTAGATAATGCGATTCTCACCGGATAAATTTCGAAAAAATTGCTATTAATTAGAGAATATCAAGGAGTATTTTATCAATTGTAGTTATGAAATCAACATTCACAAAAAGTTTGTATTTTATAATGTTAGCAGTGATATTAGTGAAGAAGAAAACATCATCAACTATTACCATCGATTCTGCCTGGGTTTAAGTAACCCTCGTATTCCTACAGGGTAATAACATGAGCTCGTAATCGTGTTTTGTAAACATCCCAGTCAAGAACGATGGAAATTGATTAAAATTGAATCATATGTCTATATTAATGATATACTCAACTTAGACCATAAATATTTATAAATATCGATCATGACAGACTATAAAGATAGGAATATTAGTGGAATGCCTAATGACTTGCAAGAATGTCATTAAAGATTCAATACATTATAAAATAAAATTTTTATTACAATTAATTCAGTGCGAACCAGAAATTTTAGCGGAAAAGGTTGTTGAGTTCTGATGCAACAATCATGTTTATAGTCAGAGTTGGTTGAAATCACGCAGAATTTCTTTTGGCCCTTTTATCTATTTTGTGGAATCGTTATTTCTGATAGTTTTTAAAAATAATTCATCAAAATTACTTTTGTAATTAATTGTTAGAAATCTGAGGAGAAAGTGTCATCATAATAATATGATCCATCAGTAGCATTACAATAATTTTGTAAGTTTACGAATACCGTGCAATTCACCGTTCAGGTGGAGGCAGAGAGTATAAATCATTTAGTTTACCTTGAATGCGACGCCTATGTTATCTCTGATAATATCATTCCCTTATACCGGAAAGAACATAGAAACCTCTAGACCTGCAGTCTGTAAGAGGCTTTTCCAACATTTTTGATTCCCGTAACAGTATGGGAAACGAGTACGGATTTATTAGTTAGGTTTCGGTTTCATTAGTTAGCAATGACGGTTTACTAAGAAGTCAAATCCTATGCAACATTGGGGCTCCCGGATAGCCAAGTGGGCAACGCATTCGACTTCGGAGAAAGCGATCCCGGGATCGATTCCTGGTGGGGGATCATGTGCGAAAGGACCTTAGCTGTCGAAGCACTTTTAACAATACTACTACTACTATGCATAATTTCTATTTCAGCAAAAACATCTTCATTAAAGATTGCCTTTATGTGAAATTCCAGGATTGGACTGATAAAATTAGAAATCACAGTTTAAATTTGAAGACTTTAACCAGTGTTTTCACCTGCTAGACTGGCCATAAAAATGAAGCGCAGTATACAAGCATATAGACTGTCTGGATAATGCCTGGATTTGCGGCTAACGCAACGCATTTTGGAACATATTTATAGCATATTATACAATCCACCGTGAACGTTGGCAACCTTCCTGTATCTCTAAGTTATATACTAGATTGGGAACCCCTGGTTTATAACCTTCATTATACAAGACAGAGATTAGCTCTGTCTTGTATAACTCCTGCAGAAAGTGGTTGAAGGTTCAATTTCCCCTAGAACAGAAAAGCTGGAAAATCTTCCCGATTTTCTTTTCTCTTTCAATCAGGTTTTCAAAGGTTATGATGTACTACATTTTATTTCTGTATCGTTATAAATGCATGGAATTAAATATTTTGTCCGTTTACATAAATTATTCCTGCTTTCAATGATACTTGATCTTTTTTCAGGGACTGACTCCTTTTTTCCGGCGAGTTTCATTCATACTCGAAAAAAGCACCGTTTAATTTGTGTTCCTCGTACGATTCTTCATTCAATTTTCACATTCTCATTTCGATAAGGAACAGAGTTATAGTCTCTTTTATTTATAAAAAGAAGATACATAAATTGTTATTTTGTGAAATATTCATGTATGAAATTATCGAATAAAAGTTTGAATACGAAAATCATTCTATCATTATCAATAGCAGCAGTAGTGATATTCTGTGTACAACCCGTACCAATAAAAAGTCTCTTATTTGTCAATTCTTCAAGAAAAATTATTGGAATAAAGTAAGAATGTCGGAAATTTTTAACGGAAAGGAATTTAGTTGAAGAGGCTAAAGCAAAAACTGAGAAGCCCTGATATTTCCATTCGTGGGAGTTTGAAATTAAGAAAATAAGAAGAGAAGAAATTTTCACCGATAAATCGTAATTTCTGATTAGTTTTTTTTAATTGCTCTGCTACCATATATCTGCTTCGAGAAAAACAACCGTGGCCTTACGTTAATTGAGGGAGCCTCTTTAAGCTCCCGCTTAATCTTATATGTTTACGTCCACTAAACTCCACGTCAAAGGCCTTTCAGGCGAAAGGCAGAGTGTTTTAGACAAATTCGTTCGCCCTCTCTAATCGCACCTTGAGCTATGGTATGCTATTTGCAAGATTAGCTCTTACCTCAGTGAAAGTTAAAAATTAATAAAAATTCGGGTTAATAATTCCTTGATGATTTTAAAAGTAGTTCGCAATGTTTAGGTTTTGTTGAAGATGTGAATGCACGTTAAGTCCAATAAAATTGGCCATAAAGGAGTAAAGAATAACTTTGTGATTTCCATTATATTTTTAAATTTTGAATTTATTCAAAATAGTAAATTAATATAAGAAAAAATAATAATATGAAATTAGTGTGTTCTTCACTCCATAGTATCATTCCACGACGTCTAGCCTAAAATGATAGACTAAATCATGTGCCATTTATTAGAAATATAAGAAGATGAACATTCGCTATTCCAATACCTTAAAAAATTAGAACCAATCTAAACAGAGAAATGAGAGGGTAGCTACACCAAAGTTATAACATGTTCATTCTGCAAAACAAGAGTGAAATAAAATGAGCCATGGCTTCCATGGAGCATTCAGTAATTCTCCGACTTTCCATCGCGGTAACTCAGAATATCCTCAAAAAGAGATAAATTTTTTCAAATCAGCAGAACAATATTGGTTTAGATTCAACATTATTGAAATCTGATGGACTAAAATGAAATTGGGATTTTTGAAAAGATGCGAAAGTAAGTTTTCGTTACGGGCAGTGCAATTTGATCTAACTACACAAACAACTTTCTAATTAGGGCCGAACGCAGTGGTGGATGCACAGAATATGCCACACGATGTGCTACAAAACCACCCCTACATGCCAAATAGTCGTTTTCTTCCAAGAACTGACGTACTCAGTGGCACGTCCCCATCCACTTGTCACGAGTCTCCTTCCATAGGCTTTATCGTCTCCGGAGCGCACAAACATTTTAGACGGTGACTTGCAACAGCACGATTCAGTTGGGAGGGTCGCTGCAATTCTGCCATTCGCATCCATCCATCGTACAGCATCGCATCTTTTCGTGCACATCTCTGAAAAGGTAAGCGGTGCGACCTCCGTTCCAAATGTTGATAATTTCCCTTTAATTTGGCGCCCCTTTGTGAAATTTAAGAAAATTTCTAAAAAAATATTGTGTAAATCGTACATCTGTTAGTATTGTTCATAAGTACAACATGCACTTGTAAGTATGAAGCCCGAAGGCCAGTTTGAGCTTCATCTCCTCCACAATTATCCACCGAAAGATTTAGATAGGAATTGATTTAACTAATCTAGATGAGGATTGAGGTTTTTGCAGTGAGTGAAGTAGTTTTACAGTGAAATGATTGATCCGCCACCAGAAATGAGTGACACTCTTATTATGACAATTATTAGATATTCTTTGTATTGTAACTGGTTAGAATATTTTGGTGTGACAGTAATATATCGCAAATTTAAAATGAACCTAACTTCTTGTTCACGAGAAAAAAAAATCGGAAAAGTTGTAACGGGTCCCATCACCTCACAAATTAATGCTTTAGATTTTTAGTGAAATTTTCAATAATTTTGCGTTTAACAAGATAGAGAACAGTTCTCTTAAGATTTCCAATAAAGTTGAATAAGTAGTTGATTTAGGGTCACTCATAAATGATATTTGAAAGTTTTATTTTAAGGGGTTCCTCATCAGTTAATATATGAATAGTATATTTGACGTTTCAGAGGAGAAATTTAAGATTTATTTCAGAAGCATCAAAGCTAGTTAAGTAAGCATCATTACGTTCAATAAATTAATGTCAACTCGTAAATAAATATTTAGCGCTGTCCTTGATTTAGTCATGCCTGAATTCCATGTAGCAAAGTGTACAAAAATTGAAATTAATTTTAATAATTAATTAGATAATTTCGACCTTAAAGGTGCCTTAATGCTGCCGAAGTCCATCAAAACACAAATAGAAAGATTAGTTAAATTTGTTACTTACCAGTGGTTTCAATGAATGGTACATTCGCTGAGTTATCATTAATCTATTTATGGATCTGAAACTTCATATCTAATCACGTAAATGAACGAAGTGCATGTTATATTCACCCTTCTTTCGTTTATCATGATGATGCTATCTCTAAACCCAATTTTTTAAATTTGATTACCTATCTTTTCATCAAACTTTTAATGTTTAACAGTCGATTTGAAAAAAAATTAATACACAAAGTATCCTAGATTTTTATTTAAAAATCACATTTATTTGCACTCCGTAAGGAGCTATTACTTCGGAAATCATTGGTAGACGTCACTTAAACGGGAAGTCTGCTTCAATCAACAGTAGTGATACGGCGCAAAGGATAAAAATGACGTAGAATATAGAACAAAATTCAGCAATTATGTTTAAAGGAATATATAAAAGTAAAGCTGAAGAGTACTTCTCAGCCTTACCACGAAAGCGTGCTCGGTTCAACTTTCCTAAAACCACCGTAAATATGCTCATGGTGAAGACTTATTTTTTCAGAAATTTTGACGTTTATCTACATACTACTGTAAAATATATGAAGAAGTGAAGGAGATAGTTTGAAAATGTTATTGGTTATTATTTAATTAGGTACAACTAATTAATTCATTTACATATGCGGAACAGGCATATTTAAAATTGACGTAGAATATCATACACAATCTTATTTTTAATTGCACTTACGGCGATCACCTTTCTTAAACATCTTCGTGAAATTTCTATACGCCTATATATTAAGATAGCATAAAGGATAAAAGTCTGAAATGCAATGCATGAACGAAACCTTCCTTGAAACTAACAAGTCTTTCGGAAACAATAATTTCTTCTATGGCGATTTTATCGATTAATATTTAGGAATCTATTCTTACTCTGATTTTAATCAGTTTTATTAAATAGACACGCGGTATCTCTGCAAAAGTTCTGAACACCGAGTTTTGAAAATAATGTAAAAGTTTTCTAAGATCAAGTTTGAGATGCACGATCCGAGCGAAAATTTCCTTAGAAAAGTAAACTATAGAGTTCGATATATTTCAGTTAACCTTGATTTATCAATTCCAAGATAAATGTCTCTTAAATATTTCCGTATAGCAGTTAAATTTGAGTTGTCTAACCATAATATGGAGATGCAGAAGTATTCAGGTAATGTCGCCTATATAATTTCAAAAACTTAAGTGATTTTTCGACCCTTCTTAGATTTCAACCTGCTAGGGCTGAATTTTTGTAAAAATGTTTACGGAAACTACGCACGCGACGCTTGCTCATACTTCTATTCGAAAAAGAATTCCATCTCCCCTGATTTATTTGTTCAAATGGACGTCCAATTTGGAGCAACCTTCATGATTGGAATCCGTGAATAAAATTTGACAACAATATATGAATGCTGCAGAATAAATTCATCAAACCTGTGATAATTAAATTTATGAATACCGAGATACTTAGTGCAGCTCTTAACAAGATTCAGGATTCAGTCATAAGTCAATTTTAACTTGAAGCTAGCTTACGCAAACAATCCTTATCTATGAGCGAAGGTGAAGGCTAAACTATGCTTTTGTGTGCGAATGGTGGAAAACAAGTTTAAGGTGAAGGGATGTCAACAAGTCGTTACAGCTA
>KZ308976.1:215449-234312 GCA_000376725.2 Ladona fulva
ATTTCGGCAGCAGTGAGTTCTTATCTAGTCGGGAGCTTGGGTACGTCGTATTCACACATTTCACTCGGTGGAAGGCCCAAGAAAGGAGGTGTATTCGAACCGGCGCGCCGGGGAGAAACCTTTTAAACGGAAAACAGTAAGGTTCGAATTTGATTCTACACCATGCTAAACGTTTCTCGATATATCATCACAATTCCACCGAAGAATTTCTCTTCATAATAAGAATGGGAAATTTACGAAGGATTTGTTTGGGTTTATTGCCCGCAGTTCATTGCCGTCTTAGGACTCAAATTCCTTACCCTCCCATACCTCTGCCCTTCCCTCATCCCCTCTGTTTGGAAGACTCGACAGCGGCATGCCTTCGAACTAAATTCGGAAGGCGCGAAATACGACCAGTTTAAACTCTATCCAATCCCCTTAAGGGCAGCCACTTTAAACGCTTAGCCTACTGTTGGCAGTCAAAACGGTTACAGGTGTTTAACTGTGATCGGCAATTTTTGACTTGCGGCAGAAATGGAACAAAAACTTTGCATTAAATTCTGCGTTAGAAATGGAATAAAGTGCTGCGCCACTTTGGAAATGTTAAATGTTGCTTTTGGCGAATGTTAAATGAATAAAACGAGTGTTTACGATTGGTACAAACGTTTTCAAGAGGGTCGTGAAGACACTGAAGATGAGGTGCGTCCTCGAGGTTCCAGCACATCGACAACCGATGATAACGTCGAAAAGGCAAAGAAAATGATTATGAACGATCGCCGAATCACTATCAGAGAGGCTGCTGATGACGTTGGCATATCATTTGGCTCATGCCAAGCAATTTTCATGGATGTTTTGGGCATGAAATGGGTGGCAGCAAAATTTTTCCCAAAATTGTTGAATTTTGACCAAAAGCAGCACCGAATGAACATTGCTCAAGAGTTGATGAATGAAGTCAATGACGATCCAGAAATTATTAAACGGGTCATAACTGATGACGAAACATGGGTGTACTGGTAAGACGTCGAAACTAAGTCCCAGTCGTCCCAATGGAAACTTCCTGAAGAACCATGACCGAAAAAAGCACGTCAAGTTCGATCGAATGTGAAGGTTCTGCTTACGGTTTTTTTCGTTTTCAATAGTGTAATGCATCATGAGTTCTTGCCACCAGATCGTACGGTTAATAAGGAATATTACCAGGAAGTTCTACGCCGTTTGCGTGAAGT
Organism: Ladona fulva; assembly: GCA_000376725.2. NCBI lineage: Eukaryota > Metazoa > Arthropoda > Insecta > Odonata > Libellulidae > Ladona > Ladona fulva. Next base: position 216,652 of record KZ308976.1, read on the forward strand.
AATCCGAAGAAAACGATCGGACTTATGGCGAAACAATTCGTGGTAATTGCACCACGATAACGCACCAGCACACACCTCACTGCTTGCTCATGAATTTTTGGCAAAAACCAACGCCATTATGATGCCTCCACCACCATATTCACCGGAGATGGCCTCCTGTGATTTCTTCTTATGCCCAAAACTGAAAAACACCTTGAAATGACGACGTTTTGGCAACATGGAGTAGATCAAGACAGAATCGCTGAAGGAGCTGACCGCTGTACCAAGAATTGAGTTCCAGAAGTGCTTCGAGGATTGAAAAAAGCGCTGGTGCAAATGTATTATATTTGAAGGGGACTACATTGATATCAAAGAATAAATAAAGGTTTTTTTGAGAAAACCAAAAATTCCGCGTATTTTTTATCACACCACGTACAAATTCTGTACGAATGAAAAGTCATATCATTTCAAAAGTGTTTCAAGTCAGTGAGTTAAGATGCCATGGGACAGAGCGAAAAAAGATAATAATTTATAAAAGTTATGAAAGAATAGTTTGACTCTGTAGATATTGGCAGTTTCCAAGAGAGCAGTGATTCCGATTATCATTTAAGTATGAATTTTCGGCTTTTTAAATTTACTTTTTCTGTGATATTTGCGACAGAAAAATTTGCGACCCTTTCCCTGTTCCTAAACATGCATACCCCTTCCCTTCTTCTGCTCGACAGTGTTCTCAGCGTAACCCTAAATGCCTTTTTTTAATTAGTTTCATTTCTGGCCACTCATCAGCGTCACTCAGTGTTACGCTAATTTTGGTTGTCACTGCACATACGTAGTCATAAATTTTATGTAGAGAGGCCTATTCTCCCCGCAATGAAGAATTCATTCATGTGAAGCACATATACCCCGTATATTTGTATTAACACTTCGCATTAAGTTAGAGGTCGATCGTAAAATTAAAATTCTTGAAATTCGGATTTCCGTAGAGATGTATATGCTATATTTTAGCGCTGCGATGCAGATGAATAACGTCATTTGCGAATTCCATCATTTACGCACTTTATGAATTTTGCCAATATTAATAAATATAAAAAGGGAAAACCTACGAATTTTACACCCTGAGTTAATTNACAATATTGGTTTAGATTCAACATTATTGAAATCTGATGGACTAAAATGAAATTGGGATTTTTGAAAAGATGCGAAAGTAAGTTTTCGTTACGGGCAGTGCAATTTGATCTAACTACACAAACAACTTTCTAATTAGGGCCGAACGCAGTGGTGGATGCACAGAATATGCCACACGATGTGCTACAAAACCACCCCTACATGCCAAATAGTCGTTTTCTTCCAAGAACTGACGTACTCAGTGGCACGTCCCCATCCACTTGTCACGAGTCTCCTTCCATAGGCTTTATCGTCTCCGGAGCGCACAAACATTTTAGACGGTGACTTGCAACAGCACGATTCAGTTGGGAGGGTCGCTGCAATTCTGCCATTCGCATCCATCCATCGTACAGCATCGCATCTTTTCGTGCACATCTCTGAAAAGGTAAGCGGTGCGACCTCCGTTCCAAATGTTGATAATTTCCCTTTAATTTGGCGCCCCTTTGTGAAATTTAAGAAAATTTCTAAAAAAATATTGTGTAAATCGTACATCTGTTAGTATTGTTCATAAGTACAACATGCACTTGTAAGTATGAAGCCCGAAGGCCAGTTTGAGCTTCATCTCCTCCACAATTATCCACCGAAAGATTTAGATAGGAATTGATTTAACTAATCTAGATGAGGATTGAGGTTTTTGCAGTGAGTGAAGTAGTTTTACAGTGAAATGATTGATCCGCCACCAGAAATGAGTGACACTCTTATTATGACAATTATTAGATATTCTTTGTATTGTAACTGGTTAGAATATTTTGGTGTGACAGTAATATATCGCAAATTTAAAATGAACCTAACTTCTTGTTCACGAGAAAAAAAAATCGGAAAAGTTGTAACGGGTCCCATCACCTCACAAATTAATGCTTTAGATTTTTAGTGAAATTTTCAATAATTTTGCGTTTAACAAGATAGAGAACACATCAGTTAATATATGAATAGTATATTTGACGTTTCAGAGGAGAAATTTAAGATTTATTTCAGAAGCATCAAAGCTAGTTAAGTAAGCATCATTACGTTCAATAAATTAATGTCAACTCGTAAATAAATATTTAGCGCTGTCCTTGATTTAGTCATGCCTGAATTCCATGTAGCAAAGTGTACAAAAATTGAAATTAATTTTAATAATTAATTAGATAATTTCGACCTTAAAGGTGCCTTAATGCTGCCGAAGTCCATCAAAACACAAATAGAAAGATTAGTTAAATTTGTTACTTACCAGTGGTTTCAATGAATGGTACATTCGCTGAGTTATCATTAATCTATTTATGGATCTGAAACTTCATATCTAATCACGTAAATGAACGAAGTGCATGTTATATTCACCCTTCTTTCGTTTATCATGATGATGCTATCTCTAAACCCAATTTTTTAAATTTGATTACCTATCTTTTCATCAAACTTTTAATGTTTAACAGTCGATTTGAAAAAAAATTAATACACAAAGTATCCTAGATTTTTATTTAAAAATCACATTTATTTGCACTCCGTAAGGAGCTATTACTTCGGAAATCATTGGTAGACGTCACTTAAACGGGAAGTCTGCTTCAATCAACAGTAGTGATACGGCGCAAAGGATAAAAATGACGTAGAATATAGAACAAAATTCAGCAATTATGTTTAAAGGAATATATAAAAGTAAAGCTGAAGAGTACTTCTCAGCCTTACCACGAAAGCGTGCTCGGTTCAACTTTCCTAAAACCACCGTAAATATGCTCATGGTGAAGACTTATTTTTTCAGAAATTTTGACGTTTATCTACATACTACTGTAAAATATATGAAGAAGTGAAGGAGATAGTTTGAAAATGTTATTGGTTATTATTTAATTAGGTACAACTAATTAATTCATTTACATATGCGGAACAGGCATATTTAAAATTGACGTAGAATATCATACACAATCTTATTTTTAATTGCACTTACGGCGATCACCTTTCTTAAACATCTTCGTGAAATTTCTATACGCCTATATATTAAGATAGCATAAAGGATAAAAGTCTGAAATGCAATGCATGAACGAAACCTTCCTTGAAACTAACAAGTCTTTCGGAAACAATAATTTCTTCTATGGCGATTTTATCGATTAATATTTAGGAATCTATTCTTACTCTGATTTTAATCAGTTTTATTAAATAGACACGCGGTATCTCTGCAAAAGTTCTGAACACCGAGTTTTGAAAATAATGTAAAAGTTTTCTAAGATCAAGTTTGAGATGCACGATCCGAGCGAAAATTTCCTTAGAAAAGTAAACTATAGAGTTCGATATATTTCAGTTAACCTTGATTTATCAATTCCAAGATAAATGTCTCTTAAATATTTCCGTATAGCAGTTAAATTTGAGTTGTCTAACCATAATATGGAGATGCAGAAGTATTCAGGTAATGTCGCCTATATAATTTCAAAAACTTAAGTGATTTTTCGACCCTTCTTAGATTTCAACCTGCTAGGGCTGAATTTTTGTAAAAATGTTTACGGAAACTACGCACGCGACGCTTGCTCATACTTCTATTCGAAAAAGAATTCCATCTCCCCTGATTTATTTGTTCAAATGGACGTCCAATTTGGAGCAACCTTCATGATTGGAATCCGTGAATAAAATTTGACAACAATATATGAATGCTGCAGAATAAATTCATCAAACCTGTGATAATTAAATTTATGAATACCGAGATACTTAGTGCAGCTCTTAACAAGATTCAGGATTCAGTCATAAGTCAATTTTAACTTGAAGCTAGCTTACGCAAACAATCCTTATCTATGAGCGAAGGTGAAGGCTAAACTATGCTTTTGTGTGCGAATGGTGGAAAACAAGTTTAAGGTGAAGGGATGTCAACAAGTCGTTACAGCTAGATAAAGGAATTTTTAGCTGCATTTTCATCAGGTTTTAGAGAATTTTTTGGAATTCTTCACCGTTCAGTCGCAAATTTTCAAGAATATTTATTAACTAATCTCATTCCCGCTCCTCGACATCATCCAAATAGAAGACGGCAATCCCATCGAGTAATTTTCATTTACAAAATATATTTAGAACATATTATTGTAGTGCAAATCACAAAAAATTACACAAATATTTTGTCATATTTTGATAGTATTCATTAAAGTCTAAAGGTGTGATCAAAAACAGAGCGGAATTTTCAAATTTCCTGGGCTGCATAATTCCAATTGTCAATTTTTTTTCTATGCATTGGTACACATGCCCCTGACGTACATTGTTAAGGCCATTGGATACAAGGCCTGAATATCCGTTTGCAGGCTGTTGGCAATAACATCGCCATAATTGCATGCATATAGATAAAATATTTCTGTTTTCGGCATTCTATGCTTAAAAAATGTTGCTATGCTTGCACACATACTTTGTTAGGTTCATGCAAACCATAATGGAGAAATATATTAGAGAACATGCATAAAAATGTATCCCTTTTGTTGTAGTGGTACTCGGCAAATAGAAGTGATACGAAAATCTCCTAGGACATTTTCTTAGTTTAATCCTTTATCTTCAAATCCAGGCACTTTTCAAGTACGTAAGTATCACATAATTTCCGTAATCGTGTAATTTGAGCAACATGTCCGGCGCATTGTGGACCAATTAGATCGAAAGAGCTTCGGCGCTAGTGTACGTCGCCCCTCCGCCTCCCATCCCCCATTCTTGGTGGAGCACTCTTCCCCTTCTCACAACATGACCTTCATAGAGGAAGAAAAGGATTAAGACGAAAGGATATTTTCTGAGGCTCTGAGAGCCTTCTTCGGAAGAAGAAAGCATAGGCGGTCTTTGGAATATCGGCAGCTCATTCTTCCGTATACCGGCACGCCTCCATATCCCGATTAAAGATCACGAAATACCATTTGCTGTTTTTGATAATTACGCTGGAAAAGATTGATTGCGTTATACCATCACAGAATACCTACTTGCATGCTCATTCAAACAAGCGTAGAAACATCATCGGATGCAAATAAAGGGAAATTAAACAAATGGGGACAAACATAAATAGAGAAAATATGACTATACAGTGGAACAGTGAAATATCTGCTAGAGAACATCTTCCAAAAGTGTTTTTACGGGAAAATTCATGAACTCGAATTCAACAATTGCTTTCGTCGTACCCCTGTATAACCATATCAGTTTTTCAAATTCCGTTTCTTTAATCATGTACTTCGCATTTTGAATAGAAACTACATTTTAATAAATGTAAATGTAGTGGCCAATTTTAGCACTGAGTGGGACATTCCCCATCGGTCTCTTCTCAGCGAGAGTAGCTTGACGGTGTCCTTTATAAACAAACTCACGTTACAAAACATATCAAATTAACCAGAGTTGCAATGACGTGTTTTGTTGGATTTTGAGCAGTCTTAGATAGATCGTACATTTTGATGAATTCCAACCTTTTTCGTTTAACGATTTGTTATTGATCAATTATGGTTAATCTAAAATATTTCTACATTGTTTAATTAAAATGACGAAAATAAACAAATAAAAGAGGGCAATGTCTTTGCTCCAAAAGTTGATCGTATTCAAGCTATGACTGCAAAAATACGACGAGAATACAGTAATCAATCATTCAACAAACTTAGCAAGAATCACACCGATGTAAAACAGCAATAGTTCACGTGCTCTTTAACTATCCCGTCTTCAGCTGTAGCGAAATTAAGTAAAAAGAAAGAAGAATCTTACTAAAGAAGATCTATTCTCATTTTAAGGTTAAAGGAACGTTTTTGTATATTAATGATCCATGAAAACGTTCCCTACTCTTTTTCGACGGGCAAGCAATAACAAGTTTTACATCCCGCTTAAAACACTATTGGGTTATATCGCGAATCAGCCCTCTGAAAAGCGGTTTTACTGCTTGCACACGACGTTGATTGTTATAGTACATATATTCGTTAATTTTATCGTCGTATGTGTAACATGGGTTTATTTGAGGAGGGAAAATACGAGAATTCTTTTCCCAGGGTTTGAATTGGTTTTAATTCCGTATATCAACCCGTGGTAGCACGCGCACACAGGGAACCTCTATCCGTCAATATTATTGTTTCTGTGTTACATACATATATTTCTCTTCAGCATTGATGAATGAAATACATTTCCCAAAAATAAGCGTAGACTGCTATTTGCATTTCTAAAATTGCTTCGACAGGTGAAGCTTTTCCGCGTAAATATGTCACCGTTGGGCATCGAACCCGAGGCAGCTTTCAACAAAGGCGAGTGCGGTACCCCTTTTTGCTATGTGGTAGCTCAAGGGCGGTTTATTGAACGTAGGGGAAAAACCCGAAATCGCGCGTAGGAAAAGAGAGAGAATGGTTTATAGTTAAAAGAATGGTCAGGGAGTTGTATAGAGATATTGAGTGATAAAGGAAAATCCCCGCGACCCGTGGACACAGAGAGATTTGAGTAGCGGTTGAAAGGGGTGAATAGGAAGAAAGAATCAAGGTAAGGTTAACAGGCTCTAAGGAGAGGTGGAGTAAAACAGCGAGGGTCGGGTAAAAGAGATGCGACAGATACCAACTGTGCCGGTGGATTTCAAGTCGCAGTGTTTCCTAGTGGCGGTCAATGAATATGCATTCTCAAGGCCCCTCTCCCACGAGCATCTGGGGTTTTCCATGCATGCCATTCATTTAGTTTATCCAAACCAAAAGTATTTCGGCAGCAGTGAGTTCTTATCTAGTCGGGAGCTTGGGTACGTCGTATTCACACATTTCACTCGGTGGAAGGCCCAAGAAAGGAGGTGTATTCGAACCGGCGCGCCGGGGAGAAACCTTTTAAACGGAAAACAATAAGGTTCGAATTTGATTCTACACCATGCTAAACGTTTCTCGGTATATCATCACAATTCCACCGAAGAATTTCTCTTCATAATAAGAATGGGAAATTTACGAAGGATTTGTTTGGGTTTATTGCCCGCAGTTCATTGCCGTCTTAGGACTCAAATTCCTTACCCTCCCATACCTCTGCCCTTCCCTCATCCCCTCTGTTTGGAAGACTCGACAGCGGCATGCCTTCGAACTAAATTCGGAAGGCGCGAAATACGACCAGTTTAAACTCTATCCAATCCCCTTAAGGGCAGCCACTTTAAACGCTTAGCCTACTGTTGGCAGTCAAAACGGTTACAGGTGTTTAACTGTGATCGGCAATTTTTGACTTGCGGCAGAAATGGAACAAAAACTTTGCATTAAATTCTGCGTTAGAAATGGAATAAAGTGCTGCGCCACTTTGGAAATGTTAAATGTTGCTTTTGGCGAATGTTAAATGAATAAAACGAGTGTTTACGATTGGTACAAACGTTTTCAAGAGGGTCGTGAAGACACTGAAGATGAGGTGCGTCCTCGAGGTTCCAGCACATCGACAACCGATGATAACGTCGAAAAGGCAAAGAAAATGATTATGAACGATCGCCGAATCACTATCAGAGAGGCTGCTGATGACGTTGGCATATCATTTGGCTCATGCCAAGCAATTTTCATGGATGTTTTGGGCATGAAATGGGTGGCAGCAAAATTTTTCCCAAAATTGTTGAATTTTGACCAAAAGCAGCACCGAATGAACATTGCTCAAGAGTTGATGAATGAAGTCAATGACGATCCAGAAATTATTAAACGGGTCATAACTGATGACGAAACATGGGTGTACTGGTAAGACGTCGAAACTAAGTCCCAGTCGTCCCAATGGAAACTTCCTGAAGAACCATGACCGAAAAAAGCACGTCAAGTTCGATCGAATGTGAAGGTTCTGCTTACGGTTTTTTTCGTTTTCAATAGTGTAATGCATCATGAGTTCTTGCCACCAGATCGTACGGTTAATAAGGAATATTACCAGGAAGTTCTACGCCGTTTGCGTGAAGTAATCCGAAGAAAACGATCGGACTTATGGCGAAACAATTCGTGGTAATTGCACCACGATAACGCACCAGCACACACCTCACTGCTTGCTCATGAATTTTTGGCAAAAACCAACGCCATTATGATGCCTCCACCACCATATTCACCGGAGATGGCCTCCTGTGATTTCTTCTTATGCCCAAAACTGAAAAACACCTTGAAATGACGACGTTTTGGCAACATGGAGTAGATCAAGACAGAATCGCTGAAGGAGCTGACCGCTGTACCAAGAATTGAGTTCCAGAAGTGCTTCGAGGATTGAAAAAAGCGCTGGTGCAAATGTATTATATTTGAAGGGGACTACATTGATATCAAAGAATAAATAAAGGTTTTTTTGAGAAAACCAAAAATTCCGCGTATTTTTTATCACATCACGTATATTAGTTCTCATGAAGTAATTAAATTAAGCAATGAACCTAAAACAAATAGAAGAATGGAAAATTACGATTAGGTGATTTTATGAATATAAAATATTACGAAGTTGCATTTATACTCTTCTAGATTCGTTAAAACCAAAGTTTTTATTTCGATTTAATTCGAGTGAAGCCTCTGACGCCCCCGGAAGCAAAGTCCCGGATATTAAGTCACACTTTGTGTGATTAGGAAAGATTTACTTATTTCAATAGTTAGGTTTGCTTATTTGAATAGCAAATCATAATTTGTTTACAAAGAGGTGTGGAAATCAACGAACCTCCAATGAGAAATAATCATATACAACACGGAAGATAGAGTACGAGGAGGATTTAAAAAAATGTTTATATGATATTTTTGACACCCTCATTTTAGCAGAGTGTATAAGCGTCAGGTCAGATATTGATAAATTCGAGAAAAAATTCCCAATTTTAGATTGCCCTTCTGCCAAGGAATCGCTCACCTGTAAATGTAAAATATCTTCTAATGATGCATCATGAAAACTATTGCTAATTTTTGTTGTTACGCATTTCATTAGCTACCTTGCTCCTAAATACGAAATCGTGGGATGAAACTTCATAAGAATGTTTGTATGAATGGAGTAATCATATTCTTAAGAGACCATTCTGAAATACTCAAAGGTTATGGATTATAGGTTTAACGTCAAAAACTGGCAAGAATCCTAAATCGATCATGTTCTGTTTTTCTTCTTGTAAACATTGCAATTTTCGTCACTAAAATGTTATTGAAATTAATATGTTTAAAATTTCAAAAGCAGTACGATTCTAGTATATTCTATCAATCAACTATGAGCAAATGTGACTAGCATTCCTGATATTATCCGTTAGAAGTTCTGATCTTTATAACTCAAGTAAAAGTTTGAGATTAGTTATCATTCCGAACTTTGAATTTTAGCCGTCTAAATATTTTTTATTTCCAAATAAAGCGAATTCTAATAATAGCTTTATGGTGTTTTTGTAGCTAAATTAATGTCTAAAATATGTCTTAATATTTCTTGGAAACAATTAAAATAAATAACAGTAATCAATAATTCATAGTTTAGCTGCCTACACCTTGAAAAATAAGCGCTTCCCCAAGGATTTCTTGCTAAAAAATTCATCCCTTTCGGATATTTTATTTTGTTTTGATTATGCATTTAGCAATGTTTTGTCGCAAACCTTGAATGAATGAATATTCCTAATGGAAAGATCAACTTTTTATAAAAATTGATGAGAAGACCATAAAAAATGATTCGGAAATACTTAGCTATAATCTTTTCCGTGAATTCTTAGGAAAGCAGTAACGTCGTCTGATATCGATCATAACGGCTAACTTATCGCTCGCTCTTAGTCCACTCTTACATTCTCTGAAACTTAGGAAGGGAAGGTCACATATAAAAATGGTAATAAAAATTTATAATCACAATATTCACCGTATCTTCAATGAGGCATGATGAAATCGCAGTTATAAGCGCTATGCTACACGGATAAACGGTATTTAATGTATTTATACATCATGTAATGAAATGTACTTTATAAATCATACATAATGTAATACACTTCATAAATCCTTGAAACCTTAGTCGATAAAAGTTTGTGTGCCTGTAAGAGTTTTCCTAAAATCAACAGAATTCTGCTGTAGATATTGAGCGACCAAAGTATTAAAAAGAGGTTAAGAATATTTTTCGTAATTAACTTTGAGCTACATTAAGTAAACCTAACAAAAGAAGCATTAAAGCCCAAAACCGCCCATATGAGATTTTCTCTTTAGAAAGTGATTGGCCCTCTTACAATTAGTTTGCAGTTGTTGAATAACATTCTTCAAATTAGGCCTTACAATTAGATTCTTCTAATATATCTCCTACCAGCATTCTAAAATATCTCCTACCAACATGTCACGATGTTGGTAAAAGCCAACACCACACGCCAAACTGTCTTTTCAAGTTCAAGATAAGGAAGTTCCTCTTGTGATTCCAATGATATATATAAAACAAAACAAACTTATCTGAGAGGTTACATAGATTTTAGAATCTCTGATTATTTCGGATTAATCCTCAAATTTCCGGTTGGAAAGATCGAAGATCACGATAATTTTTATCATCAATTTTAAGAAACCACCCATCATATCTTACAGGCGTGATACTTTGATTGCCTCGCGATTTTGCAACGAGAGCTATTTAGGGTGATAGAGAATCAAAATTAATTGATACTGTGTATTTTTATAAGGGTTTCTCTCCTGCCACTTATAGACTATATGAGATATTACTGTTTGCATACTTTTCTTCGTCTTACATCCATTTTCTTTTTCTATATATTTTCCTCGCCGCTCATAGATGACCGTGAGAACAAATCTTCCATACCTTTACTTAATATTTGATCAGATAACTTTATTTCAAACAAATACATATCGATGACGGAGTGCTTCCCTAAAAATATCATGGAAGACTGGAAACTTTGAAAATGGTTCCTCACCTAAGTGACTTCTCTGATTTTCATTGAATTTACTTAAATCGTTCATACTTCAAACCTTAGAATAGTATTTTAAAACCATTTTTGGTTATTAAGAAAGTAAAGTCAATCTTTGAAGCTGTTGCTAAATAAGGCGATTTCCCTTACGAACACACAGACTGTTTTGGCAAAGAAATTTAAGAGAAGAAAATATATAGAAAAAGAAAATACATGTAAGACGAAGAAAAACATACAAACACGGGGCAATCTCCATAGGAATTCAGCTGGAACTGTGTTGTGGTGCAGGATTGCTTGTACCCCGATTATCGATTTTCAATAATTTATTGAAGCGAAACTATTGTAACGCACCTTGTTACACTTTCTCATTGTTACACTTCCTCCGTAACTACAAAAATTTTTATCAAACCCGCATACAAATTAAGCGAAAGTGATTATAAATTAGCTTGACGGGAAAGTAATCAAAATCGACTTGACGACTTTTATCGTTTATCGAACATCATCGCATTGATCTTATGGTATGGTATGCGGTGTATGCGTGGATTTTGCCGGGAAAAGCGTACTTCCGCTTAATACGCGTACTCGTACTTAATTTATTTGTAATTATTAATAATAGAGTTATTATTTAGAGGTGCTTTACACCTAAGCACTAAGAGTTATTTAAAATTCCCTTACACTTGCCATCGGTGTCTTTCAGGGTCAATAATAAATATAAATCTAGTTGACAAGAGTGATTAGAATGTTGGAAATAGATTTGAAATAACCACGAAATTTTTCTTGCAGTAGTATCAAGTAATAAACATCATTAAAATTTGCTGGATTTCTGTTGCACCCTAAATAGTATGTACATGATAATCACCGCCCAATAGTACGTGATAATAATTGAGCCACTTTGACGTTTGCTGTGAGATAGTTCATAAGGTAACTTAATTATTCTTTAAGTAATGAAACCATTTAACTCTAAGAAATTATTTCTCTTTTACAGAATAATATTTAATAATGATTCTGACGGCTATATCGGTGGTTGTATCCATTCTCATCGGATTTATAACCATCGCATATGCATTCTGCAAATGGCGATATGGTTATTGGCGTCGGCGCGGCGTTCCGTATTGTGAGCCTTCTTTCCCTTTTGGAGACGTCAGTGAAGCTTTCTTGGGAAAGCGGCATCTCTGCTGCGTCATGCAAGACATCTACAGTAAATTTGGAGGTACTGAGTAAGAATTATCAATTAAGACTTAAATTGATAAATAATTGCTAAATTTTAAGAGCTTAAAATATAAGGGAGTGCAAGATGAAGCCACAGTAGTATAAGGGCTATCAATATTTGACGTATTTATGACGTCACCCTCTTCTGGTGAGGCTTATTACATTTTTCTTGACATGTCATCAGTGAGGAACCGCGAAGTTCATTCTATTTTCAAACTGTGCTAAGACACTTAATAATTTTTTATGTTGTTTGCAAAATGACATTTAAGAAAAAAATATAAATTTAGAACCACGATTTGAAGAGGAGTGGAAAAAACTCTCAAGTATTTTCGGACGATACTCTGTGCATATAGAGAGAGTTTACATTGTGTACAAGAAGACATAAGAATTGAAATAGACGAGAATAACAAATTTGAATATAAAAGGAACCAGAGGAGTTGCTTGAAAATGGTAGAAGGAAAGATTTTGACTGAACAAATGCTATGTGAACAGAGACAGTCATATACAGAAAATTTTTGAGAAATATTAGTGACGGGAAGATGCTTGGAAAATGTTGTTTGATAGCGTAGACGAATTGAATTGCATACTGTAACGCCAGCTGTTGAAAATGAGAGGATGGAGAAAGTGGCGATAAATAAGAGGTTTTTCGTTGAATTACCAAGATGTGGAATAACGCCAACGTAATTATCTTTTTCGAGAAACAGCATATCGATAATTGGTTTCTCTTTGCTGCATTGAAAACAAAGTATCATTCCACTATTATATTGAGCGATGCAGGCATCTTAATTTAAATATCTGTTTGAGAAGTTCCTCAAATTTTATTTTTATGCTTTTACAAAATTTGAATCTGTAAAGACTAATTTATTCATGAGCTAAGAAATGGCGAAGGATATTGTCCAACAGAAAATAATCTGGCAAAATTTTGGGTTTGTTTCTTAGCTTTATTCTTATAGATTTTTTAATCATTCGCTGAATAAACGCGTCAAAGATACACTACCATCTTCTCATTGAAGTTTTACATTTTAGTTTATCGGTAAAAATTAATATCAGTTAAATTTTATCTCTTTAAACAATTCTTTGACTCAACGTGGCTGAGTATACATTTAATTTGACGTGGAATATATGTTTTGATGGAATCTATGCGCGAATAGATCGTATTGGAATGAAAAATGATGATTATGTAGTAGGACATACGAGGAATTTGTGTGTGAAGAAATTCAAAGGCGCAAAAGTGGTGATAAGTGGAATTGATTTCTATCGAAGAACGAACCAAGTAAATGAAATTAGTAGACGTGTTAAATTAAAATAAGGAATGAAATAGGACGTTGATAAATAAAATATTACTCATTAAAATGGAACCTGTGTATAGTTAACTGGGAGTATGGATTGCGGTCCTCTACGGAGCAGAAAGATGAACTCCTAAAATAAGAAATATGGAGAAAGATAAGGGGACCAAGTTGACAATGATAGGTAACAAATCAAGAAGTAGCGGATATAGTTTCGGCCTTAACTTGGTGGTACTCCATAATCAATAAAACACAAATGGAGAGAATGAATTAATTTATACTGAACCAAACAAAATAGTTCTTGTGTGGTTTAGTATAAATTAATTCATTCTCTCCATTTGTGTTTTATTGAAATCAAGAAGTGCTGAGAAGAGATAATGAGGAAATGGGCAAGCTGGAAATGATGAAGTGCTGGAAGAGAATCTGGATTAACCCCAAGTTGAGGAAGCACTAGCTATAACCAGGGATGGAGGGATTTTCGCAAGGAAAGAAAGGAGACGGAAGAAGACACCAACTCTTTGATACGTACAGCATTAAAAGATGAAACTGCGTACCATGATTCCATAAGAAAATGTTGAAAATAGAGCGGTTGAAAGGAAAGGATGGAAAGATCTGCCACACGGCAACTGGAAATTTTAATTAAGATTATTCTTATTTACCGAATTAATATTTTTTTCTGAGTATTAATTATTATTTAAAATTAATTAATTATTATATTAATTATAAAATCGATTGTAAATTTCTAATATTTTAGATATTAATGACTCAACAAATGTTTTGCGTTAGATAAACCCTATGGTGGCGTGTACATCTGCTACTCTCCCGCTTTGCTTCTGAAGGACCCGGAAATTATAAAAGAGGTGTTGGTGAAAGATTTTGGATCCCATTTTCAAAACAGAGTGGCTAAAGGTCATGAGAAATTGGATCCAATCATGTGCAAGAATCTGTTCATGTTAAGAGGGACGAAATGGAGGAGTCTAAGGAATCACATGAGCCCTACTTTCACCAGCGGTAAGATGAAGATGATGTTCAATTTGGTCCAGGAAAAAGGACAACTGCTCGCGGATGTCATCAAAAGGAAGATACCAGAAGAGGGTAAGGGTTATTTTTCATGTCTTCTTTCCTGTTTTACCTACTTAGCTTTGATCAAATCGGTGGTCTTAGTGGTCAGTATCTTTATATCTTGATGTAAGATCTGAGTTGTATTCACTATTTGGCGCACTAGGCGCTAGCTGAGGACATCAACATTAAAAGGGCCCAGAAAGGACATTTTATCGTCATTAATATCTTGGTGAGGCACAAAAGTGATCCATGCGCTTAAGGCCTCCGATTGCCAAAATTCGCCTTTGGCTAGTATCGGTTGGTATCTTCATGCGCATATTTTCGATTAATGAAAATCCCTTTAAAGAAATCAGTTGCTTCTACCTGTATAGTTTCATCTCATATGATGTTTTTCCTACAGGCATCCAAACGGTGGATTTTAAGGAAATGCTTGCAGAGTACACAACGGATGTGATTAGCAGTTGTGCCTTCGGAATTGAAACGAATTCTCTGGATAACCCAAACCACGAATTCCGAGAAATGGGAAGGAAAATATTTCATCGGTCATTCAGGCATTTACTCAACACTTTGATAATATTCCAGTTTCCATCATTTGTCAATGTGAGGGAACTCTTGAAGCAGTGGACGCCAACCTTTTTCTTTACCTACCGCTCACCGTAGTATTCTTGCTAGCATAAAATTTCCCTACTGCCTCAATACATAGCGCTCATGCAAATAGTTTCAGTAAATTTATTCATAAAAATAATATTCATCGATACATTCATTTTACATAATACGACCATTTTTCACACTAATATCTGTCTTGATTTCTTCATTATCTAACATATAATTACCGTCCCCTGAATACTTCTAATCGCGTAAGCGGCAATGACCAGGTTGGTGACCACTGCTGTTAAGCAGATAAGTTAGATTATACACTAACATCATCTTCTAGATCATTAGAAGTATATGAAACCTATTCTCTACTGCTTCATTCTCGCCCTATCCTGGGATTATTATAGACATTTTTGTAGGCTTAACTCTCCATTTTAGCCTTACACAGGAAATAATTCTCTAATTAACAAGGAAAAAAAACATTAATTTCACTAAGATTGCCTCTTGTTCAGTACTCACATGTTAGTGAGCGAGGCCTTACAGTAGGTCGACCTTCAATGAATGGCGTCCCCTTCTGTTTATAAGCAAGTGAAAGAGATTATTAATTTCATATTGGTTTATTTAAAATGGTTTAAGTGATTTCTAATTTAAGTTCTAAATAAGATTATTGATGTTATGAATGATTTTTGATTGATATTTTGCAATGATTATAAGTGGAGGTTGATATTAACATTCCAAATAAGCTCCACTACATAAGACAAGATCTCGTTCAAATAGTTTGAATTTTACGCACTGCGCACTTACAAATTCTTTGGTATTTAATGTATGTTGAAATTTTGCCTTCGTTCCCTTTTTGAATGCATTCTAAAGGAAATCTAAATGCGATCGTCAAATAATTTATAGTTTCCAAAGGGAAAATAAAAGGGAAAGAACTTAACTACTAAGAGGAGGAAAAATACTGTATTTTCAGGTTTTCAGAGCCATTTTTATCCGACCGGAAGTAACAGAGTTCTTCCGAAAAGTGGTTTGGGACGTCGTGGAAGAAAGAGAAAAGAAGAAAATTTTCAGAGGTGACTTCATGGATCTCCTCATACAGCTGAAGAATACGGGGAAGATTGAGGAGACGGATTCGGTGGAGGAAAAGGTGGAAACATCTTCCCTCAGCTATAAGAAATCTATGGATCCCATTCTGAAAAGTCAGTACAATCAAATAATAAACTGACCATAAGCGTCATACCACTGATTTTATTGATGGCATAGTATAGCAAAGGAAAATAAAATATAAAGAAATAATAAGTTCTAAAAATTATAATTTTTTATAAATTTCACGGCAAATAAGTAAATTTGCCGATGATGGACTTTATACCCACAAATTACTGCTAGAGAGAAGTTTTTCACTTATTATTGAATTTCAAGCCAGTAATATTGCATTATTGTATACATTTTTCATTGAGTTTCTTACTTTATAAATCATAAACAAAATTTTTATTTTTTCTTCGATTATTTAAGTTATGCCTATATTGTGTTATAATTAATTAGATTATAATGGTTTATTATAAAAGCGTTACAATTGGACAACAGTCCGGTGGCAACGACAATAAAATTCCACAATTACACAAAGACAACACAGTTCCACAATTGTACAAACATCCACAACTCATCAGCCGCCACAGCAAAACAACCATCAGTCACTACCCCACAAGCCACATTCAGCAACTCCTACACTTCATTAAAAATAAATACCAACAGTCATCACATTATAAACAGTAATCAACTATGGATGAAGAGTTCTCGGGTTTCCAGCCGGGTGAGTATATCCATGATGGTCTACGTCTCCATAGAAGCCATCTTCAGTCCTGAAGATGGCTTCTATGGAGGAAGCCGAAACGTCGACCATCATGGATATACTCACCCGGCTGGAAACCCGAGAACTCTTCATCCATCTGATACGCCGGGAAAGCACCAGATAATTCAGTAATCAACTATCATTAATTTCCACCCAAAATAACAACAACAATCATTACATTATAAATGTAATCCAAAAATCCCAACATTTCGTCTAAATATACAGTCATCAATCATTACGTTCTAAATAATACCAAACAATAATTATATTTCATCTCAAATAATTTTAGACACGTCGTCAGCGTCTTTCACGCCACATCTTCCTCAACTTTGCCTTGAAGGTATGCACACGAGGAGGGAATGGCTCAAAGATATCCTCAGATAAGGTGTTCCACTGCTCAATAGTGCGATTATAAAAAGAGTATTTACCTACGTAAGTCCTCTGAGGCGGGGGTTCAATTTTAAACCTATGATCCCTTATGCCGTAGTACGATGGCTTTTTTTATCCTATCACTGATATCTGACCGTGCCGGCTTTCCGCAATACGCATTATACAGATTTCCTAGCCTACACAAATTCCTTCTCATTTCTAGCGTGTCCCACCCCAGTTCTTCCAGCATTTTTGAGACGCTCGCAGTCCTTCTAAAGTTCCTTTGAACATATCGCGCTGCCGTCCTCTGTACCATTTCGACTTCATTTATTTGTCCAACCTGCTGCGGATCCCATACTGTTGCACCGTATTCTAAGATGGGCCTGACTAATGTTTTATACGCTATTTCTTTG
>KZ308976.1:256022-278813 GCA_000376725.2 Ladona fulva
CTTGCGACACCACCGCCGAACAGACGACTCGTCCATTACATTGTCTCCATACACCTCCTTTAATTGGCGATGAATATCACATGGGCGAACGTTTCTTGCATTGAGGAATTTAATCACTGCCCTCACTTCACAACTGGCGGCGTTCTCAATTTTTTTAAACATTGTAAACAATCACAGAAACAACACAGGCAATGCTAGCGTCACGCAACTTGGCTCAGAGAAGGCAGACAAGCCACTGAAGCTATCTGACCTTGTCCAGCGGCTACTCGCGTCGTCAGCACTTCATGCGGCACTAACGGGTACTACTTTCCGGATGACCCTCGTATGATGTAACTATGAAACTAAATAGGCTGCTAATTTTCCTTGTCATATAGCTTAATTTCCACTTTTTGTAGGAGAAGGAAACAGCAAAGATTTTGCAGTGAGCACAGGAGACATGTTGCAAGGGGTAGGAGGGAAAGGTATTGGGGGAATGGGGGTGGGGGGAAAGGATGGAGGGAGAGAGGGAGGAGATAGGATGGGGAGGTAATTTGGGAGGGGGTGAAGCTGGTTTGAGTGTGCAAGTTTGTCATTTTGCATGTATTTGTCTGTTTCTTGCCATGCGTCTAATCTAAGTTTTATTTGTTTAAATTTTATACAGAATATTCTTGGAAAATTATATGCACATCAGTAACAAGTTAACATGAAATTTTATCATATATGACTGAAACAGGTTATCTGAAGTCCCTGAGATATACCTACATGTACATGATGGTACCCAACCCATATAGTTGACCATCACCCAACCCTTTAAATTTATAGGCATGGAAGGAAGTCTCTGATTTAAGCAATGATACTTATCTGCCAATGTTATCTTTTCTGGTATCAATCCTTCAAAGGAGTTAAGGCAAAATATTTATCACAAATAAATATATTATAAGTTTCATAGGATGAGACCTTAGATATGTAAAGAAATTTTGCATATTAATGAATGAGAAGGTCTTTGCTCATTCATTTTCTCAAGCAAAGTAATATTCATACAGAAAAATCAAACTAAATCAAGTGTATACCTTTTACAATTTCTCCAGTGTCCAGCTGTTGAGGACTTTTCCCCATGTCACAACTTTGGATATGTCTCACATATACAGTCACTTCAATGCAGAGCCACTGATGAGCATCACTCTCTGTCACTTCAACACTCTGTCAACCAAAACCTTCCTCCTACAAGAGCTTCAGGTGTTAGGAACTTGTATGTGTATTTCTTCAATTGTGCTTTTATTATTTATATATTTGGTGATGATGTTTCTGTTCATGATCTCTACCAATTTATATGTATTTTGTTTACAGATTAATTTCGGTATTGGGTCTCTTAGTGTTGGATCAGTACCTGACCATTTTGCTAGATTTGTTTCTAGTTCCTCTGTTAATGTTTTTGTTGTTGTTAATATTATTATTATTATTATTGATGGAGACATACATGGCGTTGGTACATACCAGCAAATAGGACCTAATTCTAAGAGAAGTTCGAGATTTAAATAGGTCAGTAGAATTTCTAAGTGGTTCTTACAATGATATACGGAAAAGCTTCAAAGCTAACTCTGATTTAGTTGTTGAACTAAAAGAAACAATTATGTTGCTTAAGAAAGAGTTGGAAAAGAAAGACAAAATCGTAGACAATCTAGAATCAAGAATCACCAAACTTGAACAGAATGAACTGGGCACAAGCGTGGAATTTATTGGATTGGTGTCTGAGAAATCATCCCCAGACATCCTGAAAAAGGAAGTGATTAGGCTAGGGAGGAGATTAAATATTGATAATATTAAAGAAAATGACATTGAAGATATTTATTCTTATGAAATGAAATCTGAGAAAGAACAAGTGAAAGTGGTCACTAAATTTAACAGTAGATTAATAAAACAAAAATGTATTGCTAGTAAATAATGCCTAAAAAGTAAAAAAATCAAAAATATGTACAAATGCAATATTTTTGTAAATGAGTTCCTCACACCATTTTTTAAAAACCTCCTCTGGAAATGCAAAAGTAGAGCCAGAGAATTCAATTACAAGTTTGTCTGGTTCAAGGAAGGAGTTATTTTTGCTAAGAAAGATGAAAATGCCCTCTTAATAAGAATTAAGGAAGAGAAAGATATTGTAGAAATTGCTTAAACTTTGTCCTTACAATCTTGTTGCATGACAATCTTTCTTATTTTAACTTAAATGGATTTTTGCCCTAAAGATAAAACACATTGCACAATATTTTTAAACTTGTTTGACTTGAAACAAAGTGTGCCACTCAATAGTGCACTATTTTTCTATCATCCTAATGTCAAAAGTTTAACAAATTGCTCACAGGTTAATCGGTAGATGCCGCTCCTCTGGGCTGGGTCTATCTCGTCTTTACCAATCTCAATCCTTACCAATCTCAAAAAAGAAGTTTCAATAATTAAGGACATAGCCACAGCCAACGGTTTCTCCGCAGAGATAATAGAACGACTCATATCCAAGGAGGACAAAAAGAGGTGCTGCGAACGCATATACAGCACGAAGGAGAAGGAGACTCCCCTGCGGCGATGTTCCATCCCATACCTCAGTAAGATGTCTACGCAAGTGGCGAGGAAATTCCCCAAGGACAGGCTGAGAGTCGCTTACAGACCCCCATAAGGCTTGGTGACCTCCTGAAGAATGGTAAGGACGAGATAGACCCAGCCCAGAGGAGCGGCATCTACTGATTAACCTGTGAGGGGTACCCAGGGGTCTACACAGGTCAGTGTGGGCGGCGATTCGCAAAGAGAAGGAAGGAGCACGAAGCAGCGTTCCGAAACAATCACCCGGATGCATCACAAATGGCCAAACACCTATTGGAACAAAACCACCCGTGCTCCTGGAAAATGGAATATCTACATTTCCAAAGGAAAGGCCTTAAGATGGATGCTTTTGAAAAATTGGAAATACTAAAATCCATTCATTGTCCCGAGGTCAGAACCATCAATGACCAACAATTCCTAACGCCTTCCCCGATCCTCTCCGCGACGGTTAAGACCCTCGCTTCCACTCCCACCTAACCCTCCTCCCTCCTCTCAACCCCGCCCCCCCCATATATATATATATTGCTCGGAACTGATGTATCTTTGCCCGAAGATGACTCGATGAGTCGAAACCATGGTCGCAAAATAAAAAATCTGTGGTAAAGCATATAAGTGTGTTAATTTATTCTTTATCAGAATGGAAGACTACCACACAGTTAAGGCCTCTTCATTGGAATCTATAAAATTGCTTGAATGAAATTTCATATATGCCATCTGAGTTTATTCATAAGACTCATAATACTTTTATATTGCTTACAGAAGTCAAAGTAAAAAAGGAGCAAACAGATGTTTTTAATATAACAGGCTTCAATAAGGTCCACAATCTAAGAGAAAATAAGAGAGGAGGATTAATACTTTTCTTTAATGGAAATTTCCTATATATTCAGAGACGCATAGACCTAAAAAGTGCTGAAATACTTGCATATGAGTTTACAGTAAACAAAATAGAATTATTATTCATTGGTATTTAAACCTCCATCATTCATAATAAAATACAATTTATTGAAGAATTGAATACAGTTCTAAGTCAATGCCATAATAAGCTGATATCAGGAGATGATTGTCAGGAGATATAAATATTAATATTAAAGAGAAAACTGAGATAAATACTATAAGGTATCTGAACCTACTCTCAGCTAATAGTTTCATCCAGTTAATAAATGCAAATACAAGAGAAGAGGTGGTGCAAAACAGAAATGTTAGATCATGTATAGATCACATGGCTTATAAGGGACCAACTAAAAATATCCCTTCATTTGTCCTCGAAACAAGGATCTCTGATCACTATGCAACTGGCTTTTTTAAAACTGCCAAACATGAATCCCTTCGTAATTATTACAATGCCTTTAATGAAAAGATAGTTAGGGAAGGTATAAATTCTATTATTTGGAACGACATTTATGATATCTCTGATGTCAACTCTATGTATGAAAAACTAAAAAGTAAATTAAACTGCATCGATGAAGAGAGCAGGGTTATTAAGTATAGATATAATTTTAAAAAGCATTGGATGACAAAACTTCTGGCATATGAATTAGCCAAAAGAGACAAGCTATACACAGCTTGGAGAAACAACCCATAAAACGATTCCCACAAGCAGAGTTACAAAAAACAAAGAAATTTGACTGTAAAACTAATTAAAAAAGCTAAACAAGACTTTTACCATAGGCACTAAAGGAGGATATGAAAAAGACTTGGCAAGAGCTAAACGCCCTACTTGGTTGCAATGGAAACAAAGATACTAGCACCATGATGAAGAAATATATGGGGGGGATCTATGAGGTACAGGAATTACCAAACATTTTTGCAGTACATTTTACTGAATCGCTTAAAAAACTAAAAGATAAATGCAATATAAAGTTAAGTACTTCAATGTCAGATTCTACTGGGAATTCCTTTTATTTCCCTGAGGTAACTGATAAAGAGGTAATGAGTGTTATTAATTCGTTAAACAAAAACAAAGCTCCAGGTATTGACAAAATCAGAATGAAAGATCTGTCCATCAACTATGATAATTCACCAATACTGAGTAAATTAACAAAAAATAGTATTTTTGGTGGGGTTTTGCCAGAAAACTTAAAGACTGCTCTTGTACAACCAATATACAAAGGGGGTCAAAACTGTGATCCAGCAAATTATAGGCCAATTGCTATTCTCCCAAGCATTGACAAACTAAATGAGATAATAGCTACCACTTGTTTATTAAATTATCTAAATAAATTCAATTTGATTCATAAATACCGCCATGGTTTGCAACAGAACAAAGGCACAAAGCTTCTTCTAGAAAATTTGTCTGAGGATATCAATTTCAAGTTAGACAAAAATAATCATATTATATTAATATTCATTGATTATAGTAAGGCATTTTACACAGTCTATCACCCAATATTAGTAGAAATACTGGAGAAAATGGGGATAAGAGGTTTTCCATTAAATTGGTTCAAGGATTATCTCTACAACAGAAAGATGGTTGTGAAAATTGATAATTATCTAAGTGATTTAAACTATATAAATTATGGTGTTCCACAAGGTTCAATCCTAGGGCCACTCTTATTCTTAATTTATGTAAATAGTATTTTTAAAACAATTAAATATTCAAGAATGTTACTTTATGCTGATGATATCATTCAGGTGACAGCACATCAAGACATTAAAATTGCAGTGCAAAACAGTCAAAAAGATTTTAATAACATTCAAAAATGGTCCCATGACCATGAACTAGTAATTAATGCTATATGCATCTCAGAAATCCTAAAGTGGATATAGAGTTGTTGAAAATTAAATTACATAGCCATGATTGTTTGCATTCAGAAAACTTACATTGTAGCCTATACAGCTGTTCATCCTTAGAACAAGTAAGTCAAATTAAATACCTAGGAATGATACTGGATGATAAGTTCAAGTTTGATTTCCATATAATTAAGGTAAATAAAATGTTGCGACATCTTGCTGCTACATTGTTTGCATTGAAAAAACTCATCTCTCATAAGCAAAGAATCATGTTATAAAAGGTGTTGGTTTAATCTGTGCTACGATATGGGATTATGGTGTTGGGCTCCACCTCTAATTCTTATATTTCTTCTCTTGAAAAGCTGCAAATTCAAATAATAAAAACTTATTCCAACTAAGACAAATGTAAATTTCTCGGTTTTTTGTAAAGAACACAATAACCTTTCCACACACACTTCCTGTTGCAGATTTATATAATTACATAATCGTTATGGATAATATCTTTAGCAAAAAATATAAAAATTCTGTTTGTAAAACTATAAACCTAAGATATGTAAAACGCTATGAAATGCTTAGATATAATAATAACAATGGCAAAAGAACATATGCATATCAAATTTCTTACTATTTTAATTAGCTGCCTGAGGAAATAGTAAGAGAAAACAGAATGAATGTTATCACAAAAGATATAACAGCATGGCTATTGCAAAGCCGATAAAGTCAAGTGAGAAAAAGAAGCTTAGATTAGCTGTTTACATATTCCACTAAATACCCCAACCTTAAATGGTAAAAGGAGGTACTTGCAGACGAGTCTGGAGAAGGACTCTGCAAGACCTGATCATGTTAACAATTGGAAAGAGTGATTTTATATTTCTTTTTATGTATGTCATATTTTATTTTATTATTCCTTATGTCATACTGCTTTATTTGCATTTGTATGTAATGAGTTGACAAACTATTAAGCCATAAATTGTAAGCCGATCTCAGACAGGATGGTGATTTAATCTTATGTACTACTTTATGTTTATACTGAATTGAATTGAATAAATTATTATTATCATTATTATCAGTTACCATCGATGAAACTACTTCCACACTTCTTCTGAATGCTGGTGACTTGCAACAATTAAAACTGGACATAAAAGAAATAAACGCAAGTCTG
Organism: Ladona fulva; assembly: GCA_000376725.2. Classification (NCBI taxonomy): domain Eukaryota; kingdom Metazoa; phylum Arthropoda; class Insecta; order Odonata; family Libellulidae; genus Ladona; species Ladona fulva. The sequence goes on from KZ308976.1 coordinate 262,480, forward strand.
AGCTTTTTCAATGATAAACATGACTGTATGTGCATAGAAAGCAAGGAAACTAATGTACTTATAAAGGAGCTCATTTCCACTGTAAATGGTCCCAAGGCAGAATTTTTGGAAAAGAACAAAGAAATTAAATTGTTAGAGACAAAAGTAAATCGACTTGAGCAATATCAGCTAGAGAATAGCTTTGAAATAGCTGGTAGAATGTAGTTTTCAATCAGATAAGGAGGTTATAGATTATGTCTCTGATCTAGGTAATAAAATAGGGGTTGAAAATGCTGCCTCAAGTCTTGTGGAAGTCTACATGGTAAACAATCAGAGGGACAAAGCGAAAAAGAAAATTGTTGTTAAATGTAACAATAGGCAGAACAGAGACATCTGGTTACAATTTAGCAGAAAATTAACCAATAGTAATATTATGAATGACGATAAACACAAAAAATATTCATTAATGAATGTTTCACTCCATACTTCAGCTCCCTTATGGAAAGCCAAACAGTTTGGCAAAGAAAATGGATATAGATATGTGTGGGTGAAGCATGGGAAAATTCTAATTAAGAAGGATGAGAATTCCAAAAGCAGATTGGTTGAAGACGAAGGAGACCTTAATAGTATATAATCAGCATTTTATATATATTTGGATAGCTTAGTAATATATCAGTTTCAATTTAGTATTTTATTAGCAATTATTTTACAATGGATGACCTAGAATACATAAAAATTAAAAAAAATTATTTTGTAATACTTACCATTTTTGCAGTGAAATAAGGTTTGGTGACATGAAGTTTGAATTGTACATATTTCATGTAAACATTAGATCATTAAGAAAACATGTAAATGAGTTTAAGATATGCCTGGCAGAATTGCAGAGACATGTTAACATTTTGGCCTTTGCAGTCACTGAAGTAAATATCCAAGAAGATGAGAGTGATTTTTTTGTTGTAGATGGATTTAAAAAACACCAAAATCTCAGAAACAAGAAAAGAGGAGGAGGAATAATCCTATATATAAAGGACTCAGCAGATTTTGTTATAGAAAATGTAAGTTTTGATTCTTTTGAAGGAATTCTTGGTAAATTAGAAATATTTGGCAATATCAATTCCTTACCTGCAACAGGCCACCAAGTAATAGTAAAGTAACCTTTATCAAAGAACTGGAAGAAATCATTAAAAATACTGGTACTGAAATACTATGATTTTAGGAGACATGAACATAGATATAAAAAGTAAAGCAGATACAACAACAAATTACTATAAAAACCTTTTCACTGTTAATGGTTATGATAAAGTAATTCAAGGTTTTACAAGGGAAGAATTAAAGGGAAACAAATTAAATAGAAGCTGCATTGACCATATTTATGTTCGATCAACACTCCATAAATTGGAAGGACTGGTTGTAAAAACAAAATTATCAGGTCATTATATAGTTGGTGTTAAAATTTTTAAAAAGAATAAAAAACAGCTAAGTGGTAATAAAGAAGGAACTATCATTATCTATATGGATGAATCTAAAATATATAGGAAAATTCAAGAGCATAACTGGGAAGAAATACTAACTGAAGACGATCCCAGTATTATCTACAATAAAATGTGTAAGGTCATGGAGAAAATATATGAAGAGTCAACAGTAAAAAAATTTTTGAAACCAAAAAGGAATGGAAATAAGGAATGGATTACCAACAATGTCATGGAGCTAATTAAAGAGAGGGATTCTACATTTAGGAAGATGAAAAATTGCCCTACCAATAAGGAGTAAGAAAACTTTATACAGAATTAAGATATAAAACCACTAAAATAAAATGTGTGAGGTCATGAAGAAAATATATGAAGATTCAACAGTAAAAAAATTTTTGAAACCAAAAAAGAATAGAAATAAGGTATGGATTACCAACAATGTCATGGACCTAATTAAAGAGAGGGATTCTGCATTTAGGAAGATGAAAAATTGCCTTACCAATAAGGANAAATGTGTAAGGTCATGGAGAAAATATATGAAGAGTCAACAGTAAAAAAATTTTTGAAACCAAAAAGGAATGGAAATAAGGAATGGATTACCAACAATGTCATGGAGCTAATTAAAGAGAGGGATTCTACATTTAGGAAGATGAAAAATTGCCCTACCAATAAGGAGTATAGATAACTTTATACAGAATTAAGAAATAAAACCACTAAATAAATTTTTAAAAACTAAAAGCAAATATTATAACAAATTATTCAGTGAAGTAAAAGATGACAAAAGCATGTGGAGAGAAATCAACAAATTGACTGGAAGGTCTACTGCAACCAAAGATGATAAAATCATTAAAAATGTTGGACTTCATGAAGACATACATCAAATTTGCCAAACGTTTAGCAAAACCTTCACTGAAGACATTCAAAAGCTACAACCTAAGTGTAGTACAATGTTCTGGGACAAATATACTGCAATGCAAAGAAATCAAAACAGCATATTTATATACCTGAAGCTTCTCTCAATGACATTCAAACAATCATAAAAGAATTATATAATAAAGCACCAGGTCATGACATGATAAGAACCAAAGATGTCAAAAATCATGTTGTGTTACATGAACTGGTAACAAAACTTCTCAACAGTAGCTTAAAGAAAGGACTTGTTCCAGATGACTTAAACCTTGCAATGGTTAAACCCATTCCCAAGAGCAAAATAATGCAAGACTATAATAACTATAGACCAATTTCCATCCTACCTGTCATTGACAAAGTAATGGAGAAATATGTGGTAAAATCTCTTATGAATTATGCTAAAAAATATAACCACATATCACATCAGCAATATGGTTTCCAACCAAATAAGGGAACTAGAAATATTCTTGAGTGTTTTGTAGAACTTTTAAAACCTAAATTACAACAATAATGTCATAGTTGGATATCTTGACTTCCATAAGGCTTTTGATGTCATCAACACTGATATACTACTGCTAAAATTATACAATATAAGGATCCATGGAATGATGTACAAATGGTTTTCTAGTTACCTACAGAATAAAAAACTTATAGTCAAATTAAAAAACTCTCATAGTGAAAGTTACCATATTTCAAGTGGTGTACCTCAAGGTTCTGTGCTAGTACCTTTATTATTTANCTTATGGAAACCTATTTTGTGCTCCTGGGTTCGAACCCGGGCCTTTACATAGATGGAAATAATTTTTTCTGGGGGCTTCAACATTGTAGAAACACAATGCAGTTTGTTTCAGACCTCTAAGTCAAGCCGATTCTGAGATAAATAGGGGGACGGACGGACAGACATTTGCTTTATATATGTATGATATATATAAATGATATTTTTACTGTAGTTAAAAACTGTAAATTATACCTGTATGCAGATGATGCTGCTTTAGTATCGGTGCATGGCAATGTTATGGAAGCTGAAAAGCATATGCAGAAAGATCTGGACTACTTAACAAATGGTGCCATGAAAATAATTTGCTACTACATGTAAATAAAACAAAAATAATGAATATCAACAATAGATTTGGAAAGAAACAAAAAGTAAATGTAAAAATACATAGACATTCATGTCTCCATTTAAACCTTGACAAGATAAATTGTAGATGTGAGCAGCTAGAGCAGGTCTGCTATTATAAATAATTAGCAGTAATTATTGATGAATATGAATGAAAATAATGAATGTGAATGCTAAGTAAAATGATCTTCATTGAACATCTGGACAAATTTATAGGAAAAACAAATCTTTAAACATGCTTCTAATGGGAGACATCAACATAAACACTCGATAATACAAATAATTAAGTTTACTCCTACAAAAATATTTTTACTATGCATGGTTACCTGCAATGCATTAATAACACCACAAGAGAGGAGATTAAACTAAGTAAGTCATCCCAAACCTGTGTTGATCATATATTTGCCAGACTCAAAACATACAAGGCCTCTGCAATAATTGTTAAAACAAAAATATCAGATCGCTATCCCGTAGGATTAATCTTTGATAAAAATAGTCACACACCTTTGTATCCATGATTAAATAAAGAGAAAACTTTTCTTAACAATACAAACATCAAGAAACTCATAATACAAACTAATTTGGTAACATTAAATAAACATGTAAATCATATGTAAACATGTCTGTGTGTGTGTGCACATGTTGGTGCTCATGTATGCGTGTTTCTGTGAGAGTGGCTGAGCGTATCCGCGCAGGGGTAAGGGGTATTCAATAACCTTCATTACATTACTGCTATCATAGGTCGTTCATATTGTATTGCTTTTCCATGAAATTTCCAGTTCAAATCTTGACATCCGCACCATAGCCATCCTGACCAGGCCGAGGCCCCTGCCCCGACATCCTCAGAAACACTGTCCAGAGCTGTCTGAAGCCACCTCCGAAACACCCCTATAAGAACTCCTCAGGCCAAGGTCACCTTCCATACCATCCTCACCGACATCCTCCAATCTGGAAACAAATCCCCATCCCAAGTGAGGCAAGCCAAGAACACTACCCTGCATAGTCTCCTGTACGCGTTCTTCTGTTCTATACCTTACAAAAACCGGATTGAGCCAGTCTACACACGTTCGACAACCAAATGACATAGCATGCACGCGCATGAGTGGTCGGTCATGAATGCAAATAATTAGCTAACAATAAATAAATTAACAAATAAATAAATAGATAATAAAAATAAGCAAAATAATGAGTAACGACCATGTCATCATCATGAGAAACTTGGTGATATCTCTGGCCAACTCTGAAAAAGCGGACACCTGACATTGAACGCCCATAAGCCAGCGTAAAAAACACACCCTCCACTTCCCAGAATCTTAGGAACCTGTTGCTTAAGCAAATTGCCTCTCAAGGGTGATTCTCTTCCTAAGGGACGAGTTCCAGGCTTGCATGTAATCAACGCTTACCTTTTCCTTTCTGAATAAGGATGAGACCTCCCTGTATATGTTCGCTTTTAGTGATGTAATGACGTAGTTTGCTAAATTTAGCCTACCCTTTCTTAGGGAGTGAGTCCTATCGAAGCCGGCATGTACACGAAGGGTATTCTGTCCGTTCTTAATAATTTTTTAAGCAGGGTCACTGTGATCCCCAGGAGGGCTTAGCTTTCCGGCATTCAAAGGCCAAATACCAAGCGGTTCCGGTGAACCCTGTGCACCACGAGTACTCATCCGTCAAGAGGATGCACATGTTTTTGAAGAAAATTGTGTCTGCCCATGCCCTGTGCGTGAGACGCCAAACCATATCTGTTTGCTGTCCAACAATGGACCAGCCACGACAACTTGTCCAGCAGACCGGATCGTCGGACGCTTTACCCATAAGGGGCCATGGATCCTTGTTTCTACTGTACAAAACCCCCTTGTACAAGTCTTCCTTCTCTAGATGGAGACATGTCTCAACAATCTCCTACTTCTTGCATTCTAAAACTGCACTGAGTGTGTTTCTAAAAGAGATTCGTCAGTGGGGGCGGCAGAGCATGTCTCCAGGCCCAGTGTGTTCAGCCGGGGGTCGAAGTCATGCCACGAATTTATGAGAGAATAGAAGAAGGGGGTTTGGTTACCTCTGTTCCAATGTAATCTATGGGCAAATAAAAGTTTAAAAACATCCAGGGTTAAAAACAGTTTTGCCAAAATGGCACGCGTTAAAATCTTACATGACTCATTGAAAGGTCCCAATGAAAATCTTTGAATGGTTAAAATTCTGAAGGCCGCAACTTTGGCTTTGATGTCCATCAGGCCAAGACCACCCTCTCTCACTGGCCCTGTCAATGTACTTGCTTTAACCCATTGTTTGCCTCCTCTCCAGATAAAATTAACGAACAGCCTTTGGATAGTGTGTATTGTGGTTGGGCTTGGCATAAAATGTGCCATAGTTTTGGGGCGATAAAAGTATTAATAGTTAAAACCCTTCCCCTGGGTGACATGGAGCCACATCTCTTTCCCCATCTAATGTGTGCATTGCGTGTTTTTGACAAGAGTTCGGATTCGACGATGCCTCTCTCTCTCTCCCTTTATCATTAGAAATAAATCTTCCAATGTATCGGCCCCCTTCCGATGATCATTGAAAATTTATGGGGGTATCCTTTCTTGAAATCAGTTAACCGACTCAGAGACCGCGGCATTTGCGGGTGTTCAGTAGGGCCCCGCTCCTGTTAGCGAAGGCCTGGAAGGCTGAGAGGATTCTCTCGAAATCTGCCTCGTCCTCCAGAAAGACGTCATCCGTGTAAGCGGTGCAGGTTAAACGTGTTTGACTACCTGAGCGAATTAGCCACCATCACCATGCTCAACGCCACTCTATATAATGAGCTGATCATTTTCAGGAAGGTCTCCCCATAACCCATGGCTGACATACGATCAAGAGTCACAATTGCCAGGGGTGTGTAATTCTCGTTGACCAGGTAAACGAGGAACCAGGTGGTGGCTATAGGACCGAAAATGGTCCAACCTGGCACGCAGTAGCTTTGGTCTTTTGCTATTAGCGCGGAAATAACTCTACTAAGTCCGTTTGAAAGAGCTTTTGCGATGATTTTATAGGCAGTATTCACTAATGATATCGGTCTCCAGTTTTCTATTTGGACGTAATCTTCCTCCTTAGACATGAGGGAGAGACATGAGGGAGAGAATGTGAGCCACATCTCACCAAGGCCGAGATCTTATTTCTCAGATCCACAAGCACCAGTCCCGCCTTTCAAAATGGGGCCGTCAAGGTTGTGGGCTTGACCGCGTGGGTCCTCCCCACCCTCACGGAGTCGACGATCATCCTCTATGCCTCGACGAAACGCCCTGAAGACGGATCTTAGGTCTGGAGCTTCATACATACCACAGCCTGGGTGCTACGAATTGGTTCATGGCACAAACCCATCCTCTCAGCTACATCGAGGACAGCCTGGGTTCCCAACAGCGGATGACTCTCTACAAGTTTCTCCTACAGGACTGCCCTATCCAAACCGCCGCCGTTGGCGGTTCCAGGTGATTCCGAGCAAGGTGATAACTGTCTCTCCACGTTCCCACCCAAAGGCATTCTGGTCTTCCTCAGGTTTAGCCGGGCTCTGGAGTGTGCGGTGTACTCTGCTTATCGGACCCCGAAAGCCTATAATTGAACCTACAATTACCGATAATCCAACATAGATCTCCATTTAATTAAAAATCTCAACAACTTCTCATTAGGAATTTCAAGACAATAGCCGCAATGCGCTACGAAATAGACGATAGATAAAAAGTTAAAAGACATTACTAGTAGTAAGCACGAGCGGCGAATGCAAGATGCTAGACACTACGCACGAAGCGATGGACGCAGTACACTAAATGCAAAAGGATAAACGCTGAATAAGAGACGATAGGCGCCAAACGCAAGCCGCCAAACGCTAAACGATCGACGCAAGACCCGAGTCACAAGAATTATCACGAGAAAAGGAAAAGAATGGTTTTTTCGTTATTCTTACTGTTCGTTTATATCTTCCCCGATGGATTTCCACAACACCTCGCCTGATACTGTGAATTTTACCCTTACATCCGTTTAATTGCGAGCAAAATTTACGTACTTGATGCAACAAATGAGTAACAACAACGCGCTGATTATTGATTGAATCAATAGATGGATTGTTTATTTTGGCAATACATTCTTTACAGCTCCGGAAATAAGATAATCGGATACATCAGGGCAATAGAAACCGACTTAAAACAAGGATTATGAGAGATGATTGTGCAGATTGATAACGGAGATAAAGATACCGTAAAAAAATTGGTTTAACAAAGGAGGAGGGCATTCTCTTAAGGAAGGTTGTAGCGCATTTGGGGACGGGTAAAATTCGCCTCTAATGCGGGAAACAGAGCGTATCAAGCAGTATTTTTACCAAGTAATTCGCTTTGTAGGGAGGGACCCGGACAAAAACCGTGTCTTAAGAGAGATAACCCCTTAAACAGAAGCATCTTAAAGGGATTTTACTATAATTAAAACATCTAAGTCAACCAAGAATCACATAGTTTTTAGATTCCCTGCATGAATTCATTCCTTAATCCGCCCAGTAATTCCCTCAGCGGAGCCTATGCATGGTTATCGAATGCATGGCTATGCTACAGGTTATCGAAGGAAAAATGCATGACGGTAGAGCCAATAACGGTAGGCTCTAGACGCTAGATAAAAAGTAGCGTAGACGCTAGACGAGAGACGGTAGATTTAGTGCGCGAAAGTTATGACGCGAGACGATTAGCCTAACGCCTTCTCGCATCTGGCGAAATAGACAAGATATACGCAACGCTAAACGCGTTGGAAACTAGACGTGAGACGATAGAATCTATACGCGAGTCCAAAAGCGCTGGAATATGGACGGTAATTAAGAAATTAGTTGAAAANCCCTGAGCCCAGACCCTGAGAGGAAGATGCAGTCTGGCCATGCCCCGTGAGCAAGACGCCATGCAGTGTCCGCATCCCGTCCGACTTTCGTAGCTGTCCGAAGGGCCCGCCAATCGACCTCGTAGCCATCTGGCATGCCTGTGAGCGGCCAGTTTCGCTGCATCGATTTGTACACCACCTCCTTGTATATGATGCTCTTGAAAAGAGGAAGTGGGAGAGACTTGCATAACCGTTTGTTATCCACGCGATACGAAGGAGCGAAGGGAGTCGTCGGCTTTGGTCGAGATGGGTTTCAACACTTTCCATGCGCTGACGATGGATGCATAGTAGCCGTCGCGGAGGCCCTAGCGTCTCCCACGAGTAAGAACGCGCTTTCAATCTCTCCCTCCATGCTGCAGAATCTCCCTGGAAGGGACCTTCCAAGGCGCGGAGTCATCCTCAACCCTCTGAACCCTGTGTAATCTGAATCCAATCACCTTCACGCAGACGTCAATCAGACCCAAGCCACCCTCTCGAACCTGCATCAAGACGACCCCCCTCTTGACCCAATGTCTCTTGTGCAACCACACGAAGCCGAGCAGGGTCCAATGCACCCTATCCAGAAAAGACGGCGTTCGCGCGTACGACTGGAGCGTAATACACACCACAGTCTGAGTGCCACGAATTGGTCCATGGCACAAACCCATTCTCTCAGCGACATCAAGGACAGCCTGGGTTCCAAACAGCGGATGACTCTCTACAAGTTCCTCCTCCACGACTGCCATATCCGAACAGCGGCCGCTGGCTCTTCCAGGTGATTCCGAGCAGGATGATAACTGTCTCTCCAACTCCCCACCCAAAGACATTCTGGTCTACCGGTTTAGCCGGGCACTGGAGTGTGCAGTATACTCTGCATATCGGGCCCCGAAAGCCTGTAATTGAACCTAACATTACCGATAATCGCACACAGATCTCCATCTAATTAAAAATCTAAACAATGTCTCATTAGGAATTTCGAGACACTAGCCGCAATGCGCTACAGACGGTAGTAAAAACAAAACTGATATTAGACGCAAGCGGTAAATGCAAGATGCTAGAAGCTACGCACGAAGCAAAAGTAGAAAAAGTAAGAAATCGATAGACGAGAGACGGAAGATTCAGTACGCGAAAGTAAACACGCAGCACGAACGCGACTCAGTAGTTGGTTATAGCCACTCGCTAGACACGTTATGTATGACGCGTTAATGCATGACGGTAGAGGCAACACGATAGGCCCTAGACTCTATGCAAAAAGTAGAGTAGACGCTAGGCAGCAGACGGTAGATTAAGTACGCGAAAGTAAAGACGCGAGACGATTAGCCTAACACCTTCTCGCATCTGGCGAAATAGACGAGATATACGAAACTGTAAACGCTACAAACTAGACGTGAGGCAATAGAATGTAGACTCTAGTCCCAAGGTGCTGGGATATGAACGGTTGTTAAAAGATAGTAGATGATAGATGCGAGCCGCGGATGCTATATGCTACACGTTAGATGTTAATTGCTAGACATTAAACTCGAGACGAATTACGTGACATTTTTTTTACGGTATACCCGAGACGCTAGCCCCGAGGCGCATGTTGCGAGCCGTAGGACGTAAGATGTTAGATGAGAGACGCGGGATGCTAAATTCCACAAGATTGACGCATGTCGGTGAATGCGATAGTAGACGCGAATAACTTGATGATATATAAGCGAAATTAAAGACGCGAGACTCTATACACTAGTTGGTTGAAGCCATAAGCTAGACGCGATATGCCGAAAGAGCTACGGTAAACGTAAGACACGAGACGCAAGGCGCTTAACGGGAGACGTTAAACGAGAGAGGCAAAGCGCCAGAAGTTAGTCGCCACACGGTATACGTCAGTCACTACACAAACTCGAGAGGCGTTACGTTACACAGAATGTACCAGACGCGACTCTCTTTGAACGTGTTGCGTCTAGGTATGTACTTAAGATGATAGACCCGGGATGCTAAATGCCACACGATAGTGGGGTTTTGGTGAAGGCGACAGTGGAAGTGATAAACTACATTCTAGTCGCGAAATTAAAGATGCGAGAATCTACACACTAGATTTTTGAAGCAATACGAGACATGAGACACAAGGCGCTTAACACGAGAAGCTACGCGAGTGATGTAAAGCACCAGAAGTTAGTTCCTACACGATAAAAGTCGTACCCCAGAAGTGAGACGCTATGTGTATGACACTATACCGGAAAAGAAAAATGCACGGTATTAAATATGGCAAGATAGATCCAATGCACTACATCCTAGTCGCTAGATGTAAGGTGAGTAGATGGTACAAGATAGACACTAGATGTGAATGCTAGATGCTACATGATAAATACGAGAGGCTATAGATGCATTAGACATTTGTCAATTGAAGCAATATGGTATACTCATCACACATGATGCAGAATGCTAGATGCTAGACTAATTGCAACACGCAGGATGCTAGACGCTAGATGATATTAGCTGGATGCTAAATGCGACAAGATAGTTTATCAAAATTAATTTAGAAACAAGGTAAATTATGCAGTAAAAATAAATGAATATACGAATCCANTAACGAGAGATGCTTTACGGGAGACAAAAAGTGGCAGAAGCTAGTTGCCCGATGGTAAACGTCAGACATCTGACCTGAGACGCTTGTCGCAGTACATTACACAGGAGGCGAAAAATGCAAGATGGTATAACCAACTCGGTATGCCCTAGACGCTAGATAAAACGTAGTTTAGAGGCTAGACGAGAGACGGTTGATTCAGTATGCGAAAGTAAAAACGGGAGATAGAATCTAGACGTTAGTCCCTAAGTCTGGGACATGGACGGTAGTTAATAAGATAGTAGACATTAGGCATGAGCCGCGAACGCTATATGCTACACGTGAGATTTTAATTGCGAGATGCTAGAAGTGAGCCACTACAAGCAAGACTATACATGCCAAGCAGTAGATGATATATTCAATATGGTATACTAGAGACGCTAGCCACGAGGCACTAGTTGCGAGCGGCAGGATGTTAGACAGTAGATGATAAACTCGGTATTTTAAATGCGATACGATAAACGCATGTCGGTGAATGCGACATTATATGCGAATACTACAATCTATACGCGAAATTATAGACGCGCGACTCTACACACTAGTTGGTTGAAGCTATACGCAAAACACGATTAGCGGTAAGAGGGATGGTAAATGTAAGACACGGACACAAGGCGCTTAACAGGAGACGCTAGGCAAGAGATGCAATGCGACACAAAGTAGTTGGCACATGGTATATAATAGTAAATAAAAAATATAAATACCTTCATAAAGAAATATGTCACTAAGAAAACAATCTGTAATATTAATTTTTTAATGATATACTAAATCTTTTTAATGAAGGATTTCAATAATTTTTTAAGTTGTCACAGTTTACCTCTATATTACATAATAATTTCAATTAATGATTAACTACTTACTTCAGGTACTATTTTTCAGGATCTCCTTTGATATTCCACCTTTGTAGCCATACAAATGTCCATCGATATCTGTATGGGGATAAGAAAAAATATATTGTATTGCTGATTGGTTATTGTTTCATGGATTATATTTATACAGTTGGACAGTGATAATTTATTAAAACTAGAAACTTAGACTGTACACACTTTCTTCTTTTGCAATGTAGCAAAAACAGTGATATGATTGAATAGGTAGGGAATTGGTTTGGAAAGGCAACCAACCACTAATGAGAATACATAGGAGCTGGGAGATTGGTATGTTGTCAATACATCTTCTACTATACTCCTGGCTTGAGGTAAGATAAATCTCACTCTACTGAGTTAATCAATACTGTTATAAATTATAATTATACGCGGAAAGCAAGATTACAAATGAAGTTTATATGAAAGAAAGATTGGGGTTTGTAGATTTCTGGTTATGTTGGGTAAGATTTTTATTACTTTTAATATTTACTTACTTTACTTTAAAAAACATATTTGTAATATTCCCATAAATATTAGATCAAAGTAATTGTACAATAGAAACAAACAAAATCTAGTATAAATAAATAATTATAGAATTTTAAAAGTAAAGAAACAAAGACATTTATCAATAAGAATGTTAAACCCAGAACAATCTGAAAATGACACCGTAAGTATTACATGTTGCTATTAAATCTTCCCAAAAAAACAATATTGAATTCTGAAGGGGATGTAAAACTTTTACTATCATTTTCATTAATGTGAAAAATCACTCCCATTCTTCCTTTGTATGGCTATCATGATTTGACGATTTTAGGACTTCCAATAATATTTATAATCGAGACAAATTGAGTGTACTCTGGATATAATTTCTTAGTGAGAAAAATTCTGAGTGAAACTGACAGCTTACTCTATATCACTGAATTCTAATTGAAGATATTTGATTACGAAGGTTATGAAATAACACTTAACCAATGCTAGTACCTGAAATTACTTATGTAAATGAGGAAATTACTCATGTAGGAAAAATCAAGGTGAATTTTAAATTTTTAAATTGAAAAAGTTTCTTGTACTAATTCAGGCTAGTTGATATCACACAATTAATTAAAAGTTAAAGCAGAAATTAAATAATTCTAATAGACCCAACTTAAAAACTCCTAGGGAGTTTATATATTGCTTCTCAAATTTTAAGTATTTAAATCAAATTTAGCAAATTATATCCATTATTTTTCTCTGAGATTCTTATCTGTGAGAATTTAATAAACTTGTACAGCAAAATTCAAACTATAGTGACATAACATCAGGTCAAGGAATTCTAACTGGGATACAGTTACACCAATCTCTTCTTTGAAAAACATTTCCACCAATTTAAACCTTCTGCAAGGATAGAGTTATCAACTAAAATTTTAATCAGTCTATATTTCTTAGCCCATAATAAGATACAGAAGTAAAAAGCCTTACTTGTGTTTGTATTGAGGGGTAAATTGCTGTTAAATATTTACATGGTAAAACCTAATCCCAGTTCGTCATCAGAAAACTTCACTCTTTATGAGTGTCAAATTCACTTCTCATTTATGATTGCCATTATGCAACCTAAATAGGAATGAAGCCTTCAAAGAATTAGAAGATTTTTTCTGTCTTCCTCAAAAATCAACTCTAAGCATTAGCCCTATGAACTTATTTAATTCTTGCAAACAAAAATGAAAATCTCCCATGGAACTTATTTTAACTAATCAATTTCCAAAAATTATGTATCGTGCTAAATAACCTTACAAAGTGGACATTTTTTTATTTAAATTGGCATAATTTGAATCCTTTACTGCTCATGGAACAAAAGAAGCAACTCCAGACCAGTAACTCATTTCAGAGGAAAGAGCTTTTAATATCCCATTGATGGAAGATGGGATATGGGAATATTGAAATTCTAAGGGAGAAATGAATAAATGAAAGGTTACTAGGGTCAAGACCACCTATGACCGTTAAGTTGAAAATCCCATTCATGATTGCAACTTAGATTGTTATTCTCAGAAAATAGATAATAATTTATAGGTAGTTATATGTTCTGTATAACCTAAATGCAATAACACTAAAAAGTTAATTAGCCAATAAATTACTATGCAAATCAAGTTTAAAGTCACTCATATATTTGACTCCTCATTCTACAAGGAAGTAGTTATTTTTATTTCCTTTCCCATAACTAAGCTATCACCTAATTTTTTTTTCATTCAATGAATATTGGTCCTTTAGAGAATTATTACTACAATTATCACCATAGCATTGGATTACTAGGCTAATGTGAGAAAATGGAGAAAATAAAATCGAAATTATCTATTTGCAAACCAACAAAAATTATCTGGCACTATTAAGGAAATAAAAGCCACTATATTTTATGCCTAAATATATAGATGAAACACCACTCGATATTGGGCTAAAAGCATCCAATACTAGTTTAGGTTGGAAGGCAATCTATAGAACTTATGCTTGACGGCTTGAGAATGTATTAGAAGGTAAGAACGTGAACTTGGGTGCGTCTTTGATTCGAGAATATGCGAGATGTAGAGTTGGTGACGCTAACACGGTATCTGCGGTAGTGATTATGTCTTCCTTCACCAGAAGGGTATTTTACACTGGTAATGTAAGATAGAAATAATAGAACAGGTTACCTAACTCGAAAAGTCGGGCAATTGGTTTCCGATACATTGCGATAGAATTAGTGGTTATTTTATGTCGCTAAATATGAAGTGGCGGAATGGGGCTCTCTCCATGACTACAAGTAATAAAAATATCTTTTAAATATCATAATTAAAATACGGTACATTAGTATTTCATTATCGAAACACAATATCTATGACAATTAATAAAACGTAGACGTAGACAAAGTGCTGCACCATGTACGAGAACAAGTTGCGAAGGTGAAGTGACAAAACTGGCAAGTAATTAACTATGAATGAGGTAATAATTGTCCGAAGTCACAAAGAATACTCTGCTAGATGCAGCAGGGAACCCGAATCATTCGTAGTTGTTACATGATGGATAATCCACATCTGTGGCCATGACCAACACCAAGGGAAATAACCTTGCTTTTGCGGGATTTCGTTAAATAGGTGACTGGTATGAAAGAGTTTTGCAGTATCTGCTACCAATTTAACCCCATGTTTACCGAAATATTGAGCAATACCAAAAAGGAATATCGATTGGCCTTGAGAAATTTCCTAACTATCCTTATCTGTTAAAGAAACATCTACTTGTAAATAAACAGAAGGTATTTCGAAAAATAAAGGAGAGTATTTTGAAGAAGGTACCAGAGTAATTACGTAAGAAACGAAAGGGAAAACACATCGACCTGAAGATGCCAGCTGTCACACCAGTGAATGTGTTGTGGCGTTTGAAATCCTAAGTGGTATATAATCGAAATACATGGAGTAATTTTAATGTAACAAAAAAGAAACTGAGTAAGAGGCTATAGGATGTATTTCCAGATAATTTTTAGCAAATAATCCATACGGGAAGCAAAAAAATTACTTTGCGTCCAATGTACGTCGTCCAAATTGTGTAAATGATACTAATCATATGAATGTTTACCCAGATAGTATTTATTGGGTAAGTTTTCAAATTAATAATGAAAAATAAAACATCTACTTGTGTGGATAGCGTTCATTTATCGCTCGATAGCATCTTTCATAACTTTATACCTGAAAAATTACATTTCTACTGATGATGAATCGAATAGGTGCACGTTATCAACACAATATAACTTTTATCCCTCTCCCGTGTAAGTACGAAATAAGACTAAAGGTCGCTTGGGATTTACCTGAATGACTATATATCGAAAGTAATGGAAGAGTATGCTGTCTATAAGTGAATCCACTACTACATGCAGACATAGGGAATGGAATTTAGCTTAATGCATGGCCAAAGGAATCCCCCAGCTCCATAGGCAGTCCTGGTAATTGACTGGTTGTTACAAATTCTAAATACCCTATGGGATAATTTACGCGGATTTGAGTTTGGTAAAACAAGAATTTGCTTAAGGTAATTAATTTCCCATTGTCTGGAGAGCCCATAGAGACAATACTATACCATACGCGATTTCGAGTCCCCACATGTTAGACGCCGTTCGACGCTAGCCGTTAAACCTGAGACCCTGGACGCGAGCATATTGATGATAGACGTGTGATCAAATCCGCGAGACGCTCGAAACTATATGCTAGAAACCATACGCTATGTGCGATACACAAAATGCTAAGCGCTAGACATTAGTATATAGACACGAAACGTTAGACGCAGGTCGGTAGATTAGAGATGCTAGGCAACAGGCGGTAGTCGCGACACGGTTTACGGGAGGCACTAGACGTTGGCAGACAGTAGAGGCTAACCGGATGTGTCAAGCCGCGAACGCAATTCGCTACACGTGAGACGTTAATTGCCTCACGTTAAACTCGAGACGCGTTAACTTAAACTAAATGTACCAGACGCAACCCTCTTTGAACGTGTTGCGCCTAAGTGTTTGACTTAAGACGATTGTGGCGCGA
>KZ308976.1:279414-295677 GCA_000376725.2 Ladona fulva
AGTCACTCATATATTTGACTCCTCAATCTACAAGGAAGTAGTCATTTTTATTTCCCTTCCCATTACTAAGATATCACCTAATTTTTTTTCATTCAATGAATATTGGTCCTTTAGAGAATTATTACTACAATTATCACCATAGCATTGGATTACTAGGCTAATGTGAGAAAATGGAGAAAATAAAATCGAAATTATCTATTTGCAAACCAACAAAAATTATCTGGCACTATTAAGGAAATAAAAGCCACTATATTTTATGCCTAAATATATAGATGAAACACCACTCGATATTGGGCTAAAAGCATCCAATACTAGTTTAGGTTGGAAGGCAATCTATAGAACTTATGCTTGACGGCTTGAGAATGTATTAGAAGGTAAGAACGTGAACTTGGGTGCGTCTTTGATTCGAGAATATGCGAGATGTAGAGTTGGTGACGCTAACACGGTATCTGCGGTAGTGATTATGTCTTCCTTCACCAGAAGGGTATTTTACACTGGTAATGTAAGATAGAAATAATAGAACAGGTTACCTAACTCGAAAAGTCGGGCAATTGGTTTCCGATACATTGCGATAGAATTAGTGGTTATTTTATGTCGCTAAATATGAAGTGGCGGAATGGGGCTCTCTCCATGACTACAAGTAATAAAAATATCTTTTAAATATCATAATTAAAATACGGTACATTAGTATTTCATTATCGAAACACAATATCTATGACAATTAATAAAACGTAGACGTAGACAAAGTGCTGCACCATGTACGAGAACAAGTTGCGAAGGTGAAGTGACAAAACTGGCAAGTAATTAACTATGAATGAGGTAATAATTGTCCGAAGTCACAAAGAATACTCTGCTAGATGCAGCAGGGAACCCGAATCATTCGTAGTTGTTACATGATGGATAATCCACATCTGTGGCCATGACCAACACCAAGGGAAATAACCTTGCTTTTGCGGGATTTCGTTAAATAGGTGACTACCATGAAAGAGTTTTGCAGTATCTGCTACCAATTTAACCCCATGTTTACCGAAATATTGAGCAATACCAAAAAGGAATATCGATTGGCCTTGAGAAATTTCCTAACTATCCTTATCTGTTAAAGAAACATCTACTTGTAAATAAACAGAAGGTATTTCGAAAAATAAAGGAGAGTATTTTGAAGAAGGTACCAGAGTAATTACGTAAGAAACGAAAGGGAAAACACATCGACCTGAAGATGCCAGCGGTCACACCAGTGAAAGTGTTGTGGCGTTTGAAATCCTAAGTGGTATATAATCGAAATACATGGAGTAATTTTAATGTAACAAAAAAGAAACTGAGTAAGAGGCTATAGGATGTATTTCCAGATAATTTTTAGCAAATAATCCATACGGGAAGCAAAAAAATTACTTTGCGTCCAATGTACGTCGTCCAAATTGTGTAAATGATACTAATCATATGAATGTTTACCCAGATAGTATTTATTGGGTAAGTTTTCAAATTAATAATGAAAAATAAAACATCTACTTGTGTGGATAGCGTTCATTTATCGCTCGATAGCATCTTTCATAACTTTATACCTGAAAAATTACATTTCTACTGATGATGAATCGAATAGGTGCACGTTATCAACACAATATAACTTTTATCCCTCTCCCGTGTAAGTACGAAATAAGACTAAAGGTCGCTTGGGATTTACCTGAATTTTTATTAATCCTTTTTTAATATTTTGAACGACTTAATGTATCACTAATTAATTAATGTATCACTAATCGCCAACGACTGTGAATTTTATTGTATCACTAATTATCAAAACCCGGGATTAGGAATCACTTCAAGACAGAAGATCCAAAATCTGGCATGGAATTTTGGATATTTTTAAGGAGTGATTTAAATGATAAAATACGGGACGTTGTTGCCACAGTCTCAGCGAACGCAATTTTCGAAGCAAGAGGTAAAAGAGATTTCGCGAGAATATGGCGAGAACGGATAAATATTATTAGTCTCTTTTTAAGATATTGTAACGAGCGCAAATGTAGCAGCTAAACCGAACCCGGGAGTTGAGTGTTTCACGCCCCAATGTCATAAAATATATATGGGTTCCCAAGGAATTAATGGAATTCCAAATATTAAACAATATGGCAACGGATGTAAACGAAATTGGGGGGAATATTTCCTAGTTAAACTTCGATTCAGCGTCCATACACTTCCATTGTGGATAAAATACGTTTAGGTTTGCGATCACGGGTTGTAACATTCTAGAGTAATAATTCATCCTTGGTTCAATCAAGATCTAAGAAATTATTCCGGAAAAAACAATCATTTTAATGTCTCGGAGGAAAAGCATGGATTGTACAAATAATCACTCAACTAACCTAGGATGGGTCTCCGCAAAGTCCTCATCTGCAATGTCCCTCCTGTCATGTCCAGCACTTTCACTATCACAAGCGAGAAACCCACAGGTTCCTAAACAACCGAAACGGGAGTGAATTAACTCTGGAGAGTCTGGAAAACAAGATTTAATAATTTTATCAGTGATATATACACAAGAGTTCGGTCACGCATGAGAGCGAGCGGTTGCGAGAAATACAAACAGTAATTTCCGTTACCCGTACCGTTTACAATATCTATTAAAAATCCCAGAAATATGACATGATTTTTTAAATCAATTAAACTACTCTCAATCAGTATGAAAAACAACAATGGAATAAATATAATTCAATACATGAACGATTCTACAACCAATTCTATCAATTCAAATTCACACACCCTGCCATACGCCACTGGCGACTCGCGGCTTATAAATCTAAATCTATTTGCAATTTCGATGCCGCCAAAGGGGCGGCATCGAAACAGTTCGAATCTTTTTTATTACTCCCGTCGACTATTTCGAACGATAACCTTCTGAAAGTATGTTTATTTCGTACAATATACAAGAACTTTTCTAAATTAGGCTAACATTCAAATGAAACATACTATCAGTTAGTAACGAGTTGCAGTTGCATACTATTACTGAAACCAAACCCTACATCATTCAAGTAAAAGGTGCTTTGTTGGTAACAAGTACAGAACGGAGTAAAAAACTGTTTTCGAGATAGTTTCAAACTAGATAATTTCAAAATATCGGTTCGCGAACGTTTCACTGTCAAGAATAACGGTTTTTTCGGTTTACCTTTAATATATTTGCTTCGAACTTAAATCACATTAAACAGTCTATCTATACTAAGATGTTTAATGAAAAAATGATTACTGAAAAAAGAACGATATGACATCACGGTTAGCTGACAGGAAACTTATTTGGAATATCCCTCTTTTACTGACAGTATCTTCACCCGCCATCGAATTAATTAACCCGCCAAAGATTAATCCAAGTTAACATATCCACCAATAAAGTATGTAATCACTAAAGTTTTACGCTTCTTAGCATATCATTCGTCAATCTAGTAGTTGCTCAAGATACGGGACGCAATTGCTAAAACTTATAATTTTTTAGTCGGAATGAGGCAGACTTTGTACTGAATGCTGAGTTGCATTTTCATACAAAGCAAATAGAATACAGGTAATATTTTAATGTCAACTAAACGAAAAGCCAATCTAATCCACAATGAACCTTATAATATTAGTAATACGGCAGCGCAGCACAAACAAGAAGCAAGAAAAATGCAATACTAATAATTCTCCGAGAACGAAAAACAAAACTGCGAAACTGATATAATAATGGTTTAGTGATGATAATATTAGAATGTAATATCTACTTACCAAGGGAATGAGATCCTCCTCGTGGAAAACAGGCATCTTGACGGCAGAAAACAGTTTCTTTTTTTCTAAAGTAGCGAAAATTTAACAGGCAAGTAATGAAAATATATGACGATTGCGTTAACCTTAAAACTCTTTCCGACTTTACCGGGTTTCTAATCCGTAGCAATTTAAAAATTCAAACGTTAACGGTTTTTCAAAGGAAATATGTACTAGCACGTCCATTCCCGACGAATCTTTTCACTAATCTGAGTGCGCACACCGACTGTTAACAAAACCAAATTGTGTGCGCACTGGGAATGCGCAATGATGCCCGCTGTTTAATTTTCCCTCCACCCCCTTTCGTAATTATTAACGTAATTATAAAAAGATTTTATATTTACATTTAATTTACCAGAAATAGATTTTAATTTAAATTTGAGACATATTTTAAAGTAATAATAATTAAGATGGCATCGATTCCTCTCCGTGTATAATTCGTGATATTGTAGACGTTAGCTATGACTCATATTTCAACAATAGTTTGCGAAATATAAAAATGTAATAATTATATATTTAGAATACAATATAAGGCGCAAGAAAACATTATTATATGTGTCATATTGAAGTAAATTTCTAATATTAGTGACCCTTAAGCATAAGAAGTTGACTTTCGATTTGCGCATTTAAATGTAACGTTCTAATGTTGGCAACATTTTCAAAGATTTAAATATGATTAATTAATAACCGAAATATCGAAGATTGTATGTAACATATTTAAATTGATAACATTTCGTACACATTTAATGTTAAACGTAAGTGATTTATGTGAAATTGTAAATCAAGACATTATAATGGAAGATTTATTTTATATCAAGGCTTTAGGAACAATTGTCGTATAAATCTAAATTTGTTAACAGATTTGAAACGTAGAGTCGGCAATGTTTATATGCTCATTTTTAAAGTAAGGCCTCTCAGCAAGGAGTGTTAGTCGTTATCAGGAATAATAAATATCTTCTACAGATATCTGTTCGGCTTAATACGTAGGGATATGTTTGAATGGATGATAGCGCTATTTTTAATTCTGCTTATCCTAGAATGTTACGGCAAATATATCTACCGTTATATATTATAATCATGATAATAATGCAACAGCAAAATGCCCTACTCGAAGAAAATATTCCTTGCCCTTTTAACTTAAATTACGGAAGTTGAATGACACAGTAATAATGCAATGAGATAAAGCCTAAGAGGTCAAGAATGATGGATACAGATGAGTCACAAATCATTTATATGTTAACTCATTCGCCCTGGAATTAAATGTCTTTCTATCATGCCCATTGCTACTCATAATGCTGCTTACACGAAACACAAGTTTATCAAGTATGTACCATTGGAATGAAACCACCCTTAAGGCCAACGTGGGTTTCCCATGTTTATTCGTTGAGTAGACTCAGGATAACACGTACAAATACACTTATTCTATCTACTTCCCCTTATATTTTTATAATACATACGTAAATTGTCACACAAGAGTATTCCTTTTTTAATTGCCTCCAACACAAAATCTACCACTTGGAGCACTTCTCCGTCTCCTTTGCTACTCTCGTAGGTGTAGAACATGACGGAGGGAGAGTAATTTCCTTTTTTCTCCTCAGCAACACACTTTTTAAAGGTATCACTGAATGTAAAACAGCACTGAACAAACCGAAAAACAGCACTGAATGTAATGCTGAAAAATTCCGTTCCACTTGTCGTAGCTTTTCACATTCACAAGAAACATTAATGGGTCCTTCATGATTTGACCACATGCCATTACGGGAGGAAAGCTGAGAACTACAGAAGTCATGGGTTGAGGAAACGAGGTTTCGTTATTCAGAAATTCGTATACCAGAATTCTTTGCTTTGGAAATTCGCGGTAAAGTGAAGAATTAGTCTCGTGAATATCGTATCATACGGCTTGAGGTGGGAAGTTTAAGTGTAAAGTGCTTATTTCAGAAGCATAAAAAGTTGGTTAGTGTTTTTCTTTGAAATAAGTATGGAATATTTTGTGTCTGGCGTGTGTTACGTATGATTGTCAGTGAAAATCCACGTGAAAAATAAGTTCACCTACACCAGACACTCTCTTGCCACAAATTGTCTCTTTCAAAAAGTGTGAAAATTTCATCAGTGAGTGCCACGGATTTTCATTTCAATATCTTTCTGAGTCCTGGAGTACGATTAAAGGCATTAAGTAGATACTTATTGTCTGCCTACAAAATTTCACATACTAAACTCAAGAGTACCTAAGCTACCAGGGAATCCTCCAGCGGTAGAATGATTTCGCAATTGTGATATTAAGGTAAGTAGGATTCCTGTAATTGAACGATATATTCCTGAATTTACTTAATCTATTAAAAGGCAAATAATCGCGTAGTTTGATTTTATTTACACTTAAGTTCAAACTGAGTTGAAAGACTACACCTCACACGTCCTAATAGCTGAATGTTTAATGTTTAGAGTTACAGTAGGCTGAAATGAATACTCTAGCTAAGCATTGAAGTTCCTTGCAAGTCTAAATTAAACTTTGAAATTTTGATTAGGGTATTTCAAGCGGTGTTTAACAGTAGAGGAAAAGGAATATTGATCTCAGAATTCTCCTAGTCCATATCTTCACTTACATTTCATTTTACTTGAATATGCATTATTTATCACATTTTTCTTTCATTGCTTAGGTCTGTCTGTAAAGTCCGAAGGTTGGCATGATCATCAATGTCACCATTGGCTACTAAAGGTTTAGACGGTGATTGAGGCTAACTAGGTAAGAAGTGAAGTGAGGTACTTTCTTCACAGACAAACGCCTTAAGTGTAAAACGTAATTGTAATTGCAGAACAATAACCCTATAATTAACACTTTTCATTGCATAAAAAGGTACAATATCATGCATCAATCATTTCACATTAGTTCTACATTACTGACGGTCATGAACAGGACTAAGTCAAACTTAATAGACAAATTATACTTTACAGTTTTTCACAAAACAAATATTCCATTGATCGAGATATGATTTGAGGAGCATAATTTTCCAACATACCATTTGCATTATAATCAAGTAAGACTACTTTTCATAGTATTTTTATTGATTAAAGCTTTTATGATACCATGTTTACATCCGCGAGTTTTTCTTTGGAAATCTTCCTATCAATTATTTCTCAGTCTTGCCCATAGCTAGGATAGAATTTACACTACTGAGGTGATACAAAATGATGTTCAATTCATTTTGGCCACTTCTTATTAAATAGGAAGGTTTTTTCACGGAAGCATTGTTTTGCATGTACGTATCCTTTTTCTGACATAGCATTCTTACTAAGTGAAAACTTCTTTCCACTCTTGCATGCAATAATCGATACATATCTTGTCTTAAGTTTTCTTGTCCCTTGCACTGTAATCTTTTTAATATGTCTCAAATTAAAATAAAAATATATTTCTGGTAAATTAAATGTAAATATAAAANCCCACCTCAAGCCGTATGATACGATATTCACGAGACTAATTCTTCACTTTACCGCGAATTTCCAAAGCAAAGAATTCTGGTATACGAATTTCTGAATAACGAAACCTCGTTTCCTCAACCCATGACTTCTGTAGTTCTCAGCTTTCCTCCCGTAATGGCATGTGGTCAAATCATGAAGGACCCATTAATGTTTCTTGTGAATGTGAAAAGCTACGACAAGTGGAACGGAATTTTTCAGCATTACATTCAGTGCTGTTTTTCGGTTTGTTCAGTGCTGTTTTACATTCAGTGATACCTTTAAAAAGTGTGTTGCTGAGGAGAAAAAAGGAAATTACTCTCCCTCCGTCATGTTCTACACCTACGAGAGTAGCAAAGGAGACGGAGAAGTGCTCCAAGTGGTAGATTTTGTGTTGGAGGCAATTAAAAAAGGAATACTCTTGTGTGACAATTTACGTATGTATTATAAAAATATAAGGGGAAGTAGATAGAATAAGTGTATTTGTACGTGTTATCCTGAGTCTACTCAACGAATAAACATGGGAAACCCACGTTGGCCTTAAGGGTGGTTTCATTCCAATGGTACATACTTGATAAACTTGTGTTTCGTGTAAGCAGCATTATGAGTAGCAGTGGGCATGATAGAAAGACATTTAATTCCAGGGCGAATGAGTTAACATATAAATGATTTGTGACTCATCTGTATCCATCATTCTTGACCTCTTAGGCTTTATCTCATTGCATTATTACTGTGTCATTCAACTTCCGTAATTTAAGTTAAAAGGGCAAGGAATGTTTTCTTCGAGTAGGGCATTTTGCTGTTGCATTATTATCATGATTATAATATATAACGGTAGATATATTTGCCGTAACATTCTAGGATAAGCAGAATTAAAAATAGCGCTATCATCCATTCAAACATATCCCTACGTATTAAGCCGAACAGATATCTGTAGAAGATATTTATTATTCCTGATAACGACTAACACTCCTTGCTGAGAGGCCTTACTTTAAAAATGAGCATATAAACATTGCCGACTCTACGTTTCAAATCTGTTAACAAATTTAGATTTATACGACAATTGTTCCTAAAGCCTTGATATAAAATAAATCTTCCATTATAAAGTCTTGATTTACAATTTCACATAAATCACTTACGTTTAACATTAAATGTGTACGAAATGTTATCAATTTAAATATGTTACATACAATCTTCGATATTTCGGTTATTAATTAATCATATTTAAATCTTTGAAAATGTTGCCAACATNAGCTCATTGAAATTTGCAAGATTTGCATTTTCATACAGAGAAATGATTAAACATTTACTGGCTTCTGATATTAAAGAAATAAAAGCATAGAAAGTTGTAAGCATAAATATCTGGCTCTATAGCCACTTATTGGGGTTCATCAAAAGTAATGCTAATTTTAACAAAATCTTTCTCTGACAGTGATCAGTTTTTGAAAATGAACACACAATGGATTATTTGTAAGCATAAATATCTGGCTCTATAGCCACTTATTGGGGTTCATTAAAAGTAATGCTAATTTTAACAAAATCATTCTCTGACAGTGATCAGTTTTTGAAAATGAAAACACAATGGATACTTTGAAAACACGTTTTTCAAACAAAATCACAGTTTAATTTTACTGAAAATAATTTACTATATCTCTCCACCTACTTTAAAAGAAATGTTTTAATGTACTCTTCAATTGAGTATCATTTAAAACATTAACAATGTCCTTTTCATGTTGTTGCCAAAATACACTTCGAGCCAAAATTAATACAACACCTCATGACATGACGAAGTTGGAGATTATTAACTGTGCTGAGGAGTTTACAGAGCACTTTGACAACAGTGTCAGAGAGAGGGTTCAGCCCATTAGGAATGGGAGAAGGCAAGGCCTAGATTATCGGATCTAACAGCAACAGTAACTTAATCAGGTTTACAGAAATAAAATCAATTATGTTTAGTAAATGCACCAGTGAATCTCAATTTAAGAAAAATCTTCTACAACAAGAGTTATTTTAAGAGAAGAAAAATAACTTCTGTAGGAATGATACTTATTTACTTAACAAGTACTGCAAAATTCATTTCCGTAAAAAAGATTTGAACATTTGTGAGATGAAGAGAAACTTTTCTGGACTGCGTTTTCAAGAATCATCACGGGATATTACAGAACACATTCATCAAGAGTAATATCATCTCCTCATGGAGACGTCTTTGCCTTATTTAGTAATTTTATCGAATTATATTATCATAAGTTGTTTTAAAAATGTTTCTTGTGTTTCTTTAAGACAGTTAGTAATGAAGGGAATAACCCTGTCAATCGCTGAAAAAAAAATCATCGTAATTATTTTATTTCTATGCTCGGATTACAGTTCCATGGCCAGAATGACGACTCCCCAAAGCACATAAAGACACCTTAAAACTAAGGAGAAGCATGAGTTATTGAAAATACAGTTGGAGAGGTGGGCCATTGCAGATAAGATGAATGCAAGAATTCCCACATTATTTAGCAGCCCTGCCTCTTCTCCTCAGTTATCACACGTCTATCTTCCATGCACTCCTCCTATACACTTCCATGTCTATAGCCAACCACACAGCGGTCATTAGTCCAGTATTGTGCATATTGTGTATATTGTGCAAAGCAATTACATGGAAACCATGAATAATTTTTTACTTTGAGATATTTTATAGGAAAAGAAATAGGATCATAATGCTGGGAGTTATTTAAGAAATGGTGTCCTGGATAGCCTAGAGGGTCATGTATTCGCCCTTGGTGAAGGCATTTAAAAAAATAATACTATCAGTATATGAAATGAAATAGCAACATCAAATAAAGCACCAGTATAAGAAGTCTATGAAATTTGTATGTCAGCTTTACAGTTACCACAATTCTTGGAAATAAGGAATGCTCTTCATGTAATCTTAATAAGATCCATCTTTGAGATTAAGAGAGACGTCAATTGTTTTTATTTATCGATTTAAAACATCGGGCTCAGTCATCAAAGAAACGTTAATAGCTGTAACATGCTCTGAAGAATATTTTGTTTACAAAGATTTTGTATTCTCTGAATCCTCTTGGCAAGAGATAAAAATAATAGATAAATCCTAGGAAATAATCAAATGAACATATTGCGTATTCGAAGCAAAAGGAGGATGAATCTTTTACTTTCATTTAATTTGATTAGGCATAGTTTTTTGCCAAAAATCTCGTCAGGCTATTCATCCTGAGACTCCCGTATCCACATCCCATATTCATATCTGGTCTCATGAATGCTTTGCATGCAGAGATACGTAGAAATACTGATTTCCAAATTTTCCCAACATTAAGCACATCTAGGCCTTGCCTTCCCCCATTCCCAATGGGCTGAACCCCCCCATCTGACACTGTTGTCAAAGTGCACTGTAAACTCCTCAGCACAGTTAAAACCTAGATCTCCTGCTTTGTTACACCACAAGGTGTTGTGTTAACCCTTTGAGTGCGTTTGTCGACTATAGTCCACGGCCTGTAAAAACGTACGACAATTCGAATCATGCTAAAAACGCATGCACTGCTTTAAGGCAACCATCCTTTATTATTTTAAGGAGAATTTGTTTAAACATTTTGTCCAACAACAATATTCTGAGTCTAAATGCAATAGCACTAATTTCTCTCTGATTTTTTAATGAATTCTGCTACAAAATGAATTTTTTACCCATTTTGCTATACAATTACACAAAAAGAAATAGAAAACATCTGTTCTCTAGCCCAGCGCACTTCACAAAAAGTTTGAAAGGAAAATAATTGCCAGAGAGAAATTAACAGTGCGCCTAAGCCGAGATGAGGTCTGTTCTAACCAGCGAAAGTGATGCAATAAACAGATTCTTGTGGCCATACTCCTCGCTATCTTCATTTTCCTTTCACGTTCCCTACATATTTTACCATTGCACACTCAATGAATCCCACCGAAGTATTACGTTCACCAAAGTATGATGTAAGCAATAGCAAAAGAGCAACAGTGAAGAAGAAAGCCGATGATGCTGGGTGGACAAAATGCTTCATATCCTTTGCGATGGATAAGCATTAGAGATATCGAAGAAGTGTTTAGAATAGCCACGAGAAGGTCAGAACTCAAAATTAATTGTGATACAAAGTGGGATGAGAATGCGGCAACTTACATTGCAACTAAGCACTCAGAAACACATCAACACCAGATACCCAACAGCGGAAAAACAAACATCCAGTGTTTTTCCAGTCAAAAATCCTTACACATATTGCATTGCACTAAAAGACAAATGGGAAGATTACCAAATTCTGTGTGCATTGTCATTGAGAATTTTCAATGGTGATAAAGAAGCATCACATATACTGAAAATATGTTTATGAAGGCAAAGTGAGGAAGAGAGGGCTGAAGGGCAAAAATAGCCGGCAAATAGATCGGCCCGTGGCATTTTTCGCACATACCTCATGGTATGGGTCTAAAAGGGATATTTCTCTCAAGTTGTTCAAAGAAGTCGCTTATTTTTGTGATTCGAAGTTCTTGGTATACTCCCAAATATTTCGACAGTAAAATATTATTGAATATACATTGTCATTCCAGTATAAACATAGGAAAACATACTAATTCGGAAGGTAAATAATATAATAAAACAGCATATAATCGAATGGTACTGAATACTATAGAATGTTCGTCTATTATTATGAATTATTATTATCACCCACAGATAAGCAAGAAATAGAAGATAGAGGAAGCAGAAAAAAACTTAATTTTCCCAGAATCTGATTCTGAATATGAATCCGACGATGATGAACCAGCTGGATCGTCTGAAGATGACGAAGAAAAAAGTGAAGAGATTTCATCCATCAGGGACATACATCTAGAATTGATTTCCATTCCTGACTTCAAGGGAATGCACAGTGTCATTGGCTTAGAAAACTTAGCCCCAGTTGAGTGTTTTTAAAGTTTTTTCCCAAGAAAATTTGAAATTACTGGCAAAGAAATTAATGGATAATTTGTTCTTGCAATTTATTAAATCAGGATACAATCTACCATAATGCCTACAAAACCTTGTCTGTGAAAAAATTTTACATCCTTTCTTTATGAGTTTTCTCAATGCAATTCCTTGCTGCCTACAATGTCTTACATTATAACTGTCAGTTATACAGATTACATTGTAACTGTCAGTTAGATAGATTACTTATATATACATATCAGTCATATTCCATTGTGTAAATGTACTGAACAGTATGCAGGAATAACAGGTCAAGAGTATACACAATGTAATTATTCCAAATTACTTTGTTTTTTTTCCTGGCTTCTACCAATGAAAGTTGAGCTATTCTTTTAGATATGTTAGGCCATTCTCTGGAAATGAAGAGAAGGTGTCCTGCCCCATCTGAGCCTTGAGGGCTGCATCTTTGAAGAAAGACAAGTGGATCGTTGATCCTTGGAGGTCACAGTGGTTTCAGTTGCCAATGTGATTCTCAAATTGCTTTAGTAAATGGTCCAGCTTGGAAATGGTTTGATTTCTTTGAATTATTTGTCCAAATTAATTTAAATAATAATTAATTTAGTAATTAAGCCTGAGTTATCTTTCTGAGATACATAATGCTTCTCTTTGACCATGAAATGAAGGTTAAGATTTTAGTCATCCTCCTATGCACAGACTCCAGACATCCTTAAGATAATACCACAGGAGTATTTGGCCATGGAGGATGCTGTGTCAACAGCTCTGTTTTAAGGGTGAGTCCAGGAATTCTTTGCAGACATTGTCAAAGAGACAGGTGTAGTTCTCTTCTCAATCTTCTATTTTATAATTATAGACTTTTTATCTATGTCAACAATTTTCTCATTTAAGGCTTGAATGATCTGATATCCCATAATAAGTTTGTGTATATGCTGTTTGAATTTGCAAAAAGCTAATGACAATTATGAAATGCTAACATTCTACATGTCTGTTTTTGTGCATGCTGAGTCCAGATTAGTGCTCTCCAAGGCAGTTGTGCAATCTGAAGTCATCAAACAACTATCTGATCACAATGGCTATCAATGTACTCAGGACAGAAGCATTGAGGAGATGGCTGAGAGAATGGTATGTTTCCTTCTTTTCAATCTATGACTGCCATGAAAGGATTTTCTCTTAAAATATTTTATGATGCTTTTAAATTCCTTTTATCTCTCAGTAAGACTATGAGTAAATTATTTATCTCCATTTCTTCGTCTACAGCACACTGGAAGACAAACCTGATTGCCTAACATGTGAGGAGACTGCACCTGGAATGAAAAAATTCTGAAGAAGAGTACAATAAGGGAGCCTCCCCTTGAACTCTGTTAAGAAGCATAGTGATGAGTTTTATGTGCGAAGGCTTGTGACTGTGCTCTGAAGACCAATATCTGCTGAAGATAGCTAGGAAGAAAATTCTACACAACAGACTTTTACTCTTCCAATTCTACACAACAGCTGAAGGACTTTTGTGTCTTCTTTTTCTTAACTTCACTAAATTGTTGCACTATATTTTGCTGGGATGTAAAGATATTGTAACATACATTTAACATGGATTCAAGCTGTGTGATGGAGCTCTGTAATTTGTTTTTCCATGAATTTTGTTTTCTTTCCAGAAGATTCAATGAAATTTTTTTTGCATCATTCATTCACCCTTCATTAATATGAGCAATTTTCAGCTGAAGTTCACTCAATATATATTTGTTTAGATGGGAACAAGTTTTACATTATAAATTAAATGAGATCTTCGAATGCTGTATGTTATGAACTTTACATTAATTTATTTATTTTCTATATTGTGAGCAAGTAACTATGTAAAAAGTAATTGAAATGTGGCTTCAATTGTTTACTATGCTTCTGGCTTATTTTATCATTCTTGTAAAGTTTTAAACTGTGATTCATTTTATGACTTCACTACTTTCATAAGGGTCAGAATTTTGTTATCCTTTGTAAGTATACTTTTACAGCAATAATGCATGAAAATTTCTAGTTGGTGCATGGTAATGTTAAATTTATCATGATTCATCGCTTCAGCTATAGAAACTGTGCAAAGGCAATTATGGTCTCATGTAATTTTTTGTATCATATCTCTAACAGCTGTACATAGAGATTTAAGTTGTCTTTATAAGGAGTTTCCCTATCAGGTTAATTTAAATGTCATGCAGAATGTTAATTCCTTGAAAGACACAGAAAATGTTAGAAGAAAGTTTACTGCTGTAAGCAAATGGTGAAACCTTGAAGTAATTGTTTGCTTTGTTGACATTCCCATTATGTAATTACTCAATGACTTTCATCTGTTGTACAATGAAATATGCTTTATTTATAGGTACTTTACTTATGCTATGCCATCCCTTACTTATGGCCAGTAATGTTCTCAGGGATTGATGGCTTTTTGAATATTCTAATCAGTTTGTATTTGATGTCTACTTTGCTGTTCAATTTTTGTGATTGTAATTAATCTAAAAACCAATATTTAATACTTAATGAAAATATTGTTACAAGTAGGGCTCCTGGACTGCCAAGTGGGCATCTCTTTCGCCTCAGTAAATTGGTCCAGTGTTCAATTCCTTGTGGGGGCCAATTTTCTTCGATATGAGCTTAGCTGTAGAGAGGAAACTCTTTTTACAATACCACCACTAATATTACTTTCAGTAATCATATATCACGCCTTTAAGAAATTGCAAAGCATACTTTCAAGTAGACAACATTTAATTTATATAGATGCGAGATTCGTTATATCTACATATTGTTTTGACAATTTGCTTATATAAGCGTTACAATGTAGCATATTCATAAATCGAGCTATTTTGGGATAAATCACCAGACCAAACCAAATGAGCAAATTGCAAAAGATGAAGCCTGCCTGCACATATAGTGGAAATTCTTGATGATTTGGAAGGAAGGCAAGAAATAAGATAGTAGTAATTATACATTTATGTCGTGTACTTGATACCAAAAAGATATCCTACCTCTTTAAGGTTTCACAGTTACGAAACTTGCGATTTTTCACATATCCTCCTCGCGAACTGGCTATGGCTTGTGAGTGGTGCTATTTTGACACACATTACTATCCTATTTAGAAAGTTGCAAAGTTAGCTTCTTTAATATTGCGCCGAAGAAAACGACCCAAGCAGTTTCTAATCGGACTAAACCGATTGAACTCCGCAGAGGCGAACCTACAAGTTTTATGTATATGAAACTTGTAGGTTCGCCCTGAAACATTACTTGATATAATTATTTTCACGATAAATAAATGATGGAATATTGTAGTTATTTTGATGGTAAATATTGCGAAGAGGTCCACCAGCCTTTATTTTTTTTGCCCACTAAAAAGCTCCCGTTCCTAAAAATGCCGATTTTACGCTATTTTTCCCGCGAAATCTGTGATTACCAACTCCGATGTGACCGAAAATCCGCCCCCGAAGGTACTTAAAAGGGCAATATGCAGCCTTAGCACCGTCCCAAGCTAGCACCCGTTTCACTCCGCGCGCCCGTAAGATCGTCAGAATATGGTATATTTTAGATGTGAAATTAGTTAGTATCTCCCTATCGGTACTTCGGAGAAGCTCCAAGAATGGCGGGAAAAAACGTCGAAAAAGTCGTGAAAACAGTAATTTTTGTAAGCAAGTATCTCAAAAAGCATTGCTTTCAGGGCTATGAAATTTCATTTCTTAAATGCGCATTCCTTGCTCTAAAGAACGGTGTATGAATCAGAAACGTGCGATCATTGGTGTACGAGCGATGATTTCTTTCACTGGTGGACCTCTTCGCGATATTTACCTACATTCTTTTACTATCAATTAATGCACGTATTCGGCCGTATTCACGAAGCCCTAAAACTCGGTTTATGTACCGAAAATGGCCGCTAAGCAGGGTTAGCTAGCTAGTCCGTATTCACGAAGGCGTATTAAGGGTCCTATGACTTAACTTAACCTGACTTAGCTAAACCTGCAATTCGTCGAATTAAAATAGAGCTTAAGAACGCGCGGCCGACATCTTGAAAGAAGTTCTCATTCTGTGCTACGGTTTGTTTACAAGTTGAAGAGTTAATATGTAGCAGTTCGTTG